>JAFIDM010010028.1:36745426-36765388 GCA_023159025.1 Thereuonema tuberculata | reverse complement strand
AAAATAATTATAAAAGAATTAAATAATTCAAATTTAATATTAATAACTAAATATTAATATTAATATTTGGAACTGATCGATTATATGTATGATGTTAATGAAAACAAGAATCTAACATTGAGAAAGAAACATTTATGAAAATATCAAAATTAATATGTGACAATAGTTGTTTTGAATATGAAAATAAATTTTATAAACAAATTAAAGGATTTCCAATGGGTAACCCAATATCAGGTGTTCAAAGTAATATCTATGTGAATTGGTTAGAAATTTTAAAATGGAACAAAACAAATTATAGATAGATAAAGTATGCTGACGATATCCTGATATTTTGGGATGGATCCAATAGGTAGTTTCTCAATTTTATAACTATATTATTATATTGCTGATGAGAATTAAAAAATTACTAAGGAAGAAGAAAATGAAGGTAAATTGCCATTTTTGGACATATTATTAATAAATAAATATAATGAAATAAAATATGAACATGAAAAATGAAACGAAAAGTAATCACATACTAAATTTTTATTCCGGTCATAGTTTAAACACAAAGAAAGCTTTAATCAAAAATTATTTAAAAAGAATAATTAAAAACACTGAAAATGAAAAATTATGGAAAGAACAAAATTAATAAAATGAGAACTACGTTCAAAATTAATGAATATCCAGAAAGATTCGTTAATAAAGTAGTTTATGAACTTTTTAGGAACAGGAAACAAAAAAAGAAAATATTGATTGCAAAGGGGTATTTAAGATACCATTAGGAACAAGATCTACTAGTAAATCAATTAGAAAAATATACCTATGTAAAAAAAAATAAAAATTAGAAATTGTATATTAAAAAGCTAACAGATTTATATAAAAAAAAGATGAAATGAAGAAAGCGAGTATAATTTATAAATGCAGAGATTATAATTTAGAATGCAGAGATTGTCATGAAAATTATTACGGTAGTACAGGTAGAACATTAAGAGAGAGGGTATTTGAACACATCAGTGCCACATCAGACATGTGGAAGCATAAAGATTCTCATAAGAAAATTTTCTTGCAGTTTACATTACTTCTAATGTACTAGGATTTTATTTTATTTTATTTATTTTTTGTTAGTTAATTCAATATTAACTTCTATGCTCAATATGTTATGAGTTCAACATGAACCTATTTAGGACAGTTGCATGATCCGATTTCTTTTTCAGATAAACGACGTGAATATGGAAAATTCTATATTTCTTCACTCCTTCTTCTGTCCAAATGTCTTAGACAGATAAAACAACCATTTTGCAGAGAATGAAAAGTAGATGCTTGGAATTTTATTTATGGATTAAACTTTGGATTATTTTATCAAAATTTTAAAATAATTTTTGATACAAAATTATTTATCAATTATTTATCAATTTTAAAGTCCGGAAATTGTAAAATTCCCATACAGTAGATTTCATTCATACAAGAAAAACAATATGTACAATAAAAATAACAGTGAACCTAAAAAAACAGGAATTTTAGAGAGCTCAAGAAATTAGTCCGTATACTCGGTACCCAAGTGGAAAAATGCTTGTCTGAAACCTCGACGCTCCAAAGATCGGGAAAGGTCCCTACCAGCAAAGACAAAAACTCATTTGAAATATGTTAAACTTTAAATTGTCTTTTGGACATCTGGGAAAAGACATAACCCTTTTACTTTTTTAATATGTTTATCAATGGGAGTGAGATCTTGTTCCCATCATTTTAAAATTTTTACAGTTTCTAAAAGAGTGAATAATAAACAAGTAGTGAGCCGTGCTGGCGTGGCCGTGCGGTTTAGCCGGCGGGCTGCCGTTGTGGCCGATGCGCCAGTACCCGGGTTCGAATCCCGGTGGTGGCATGGCTGTTTCTTTCTTCTTCTGTGTTTCGTCCGTTTCCCACCTGGGACTTACTATCTCAGGGTTATCCTGGACGGGATATAATTCTCGTCCCCCCTTTCTTGAATTTCACTAGCCTCGCCCTGACGTTGTCAGGTTGAGCTAGTTACGTGGTCCCTAGTTGGCCAAATTCGATAAAAGGAAGGAAACAAGTAGTGACAGTAATTAGTAAACCAATGGTTCACAATGTTTCGCAACGGCTTCTAATACGTGTAAGACAATATAATTGATATTGCTTTAATTTCCTTATTATTATAAATGTGATTGTTGCGCATGCAAAAGATGCAATTGTTGCGATTGTTGTGATTGTTGCTAATGATAATTTAATGAGATTTTAATGATACTTGTCAACAGACACACGGACAAACCGCGATTAGAAGGCTTCTGATACAAGTATCAGAAGCATGAAACTGATCCATTATATACTTAGTCAATTATTAAAATAAAATATTATTTAAAAAGTAAACAGAAATGCTTATGAAAAATACACAAAGAATGGTCATTAAAAAATTATTCACTGTATATTATTTCTATAGATTTGCAAAGAATTCACTAATGCACATAAAACCAAGATGTTATTACATAATTAAGAACTTCAACTGGAGTACTTAAAAAAAAAACACTAATGGACATCAACACTAAATTGAAATTCAAACAGCAATTCAGTATTAATAAAACCATTCTAATTGTAGTTCTATCAAAGCAAGATTCATTGCCTTTTCAATAATTACCGTTCTTTTTTTTTTTTTTAGTTACAAATTATTTGAAGTTTTTAATATAAATACATTTTTGTTTAACTGTTTGTTTCCCTTCTTGCCTTTTTCAATTTGAAACAAATTTTTTGCTTCAATTGCTTTTGTCAGATTCAAATCCAAGAAACTAACAAAACTCCAGGATATTTTAAAAGAGAAAAAGTTTTTGGTCAGAAACTGCATCAGTTCTATAGGATGATTTTTAGATCATAAAAATCCGGACTCTCATCACGGAGCTTAGTTTTTTTATTTTTATTTTTATTTGGCATCCATGTGATGACAGGTAAAACATTTCTTACTCACAAATTAGCAAATTATTTAAGTACTAAATCCCACATTTTATCTTATTCAATCTTTTGATAAAGAATGAAATGTATCATGTGTGATCGAAGTTTATAGTCTGTACGTAGTCTGTAGATGCCAATATATCCGCAATTAATCTTACATCATTTTCCTTTTGTATTTAAAGGCAAATAACATGAATCATTACTCTAATTATTGAACTATTAAACATTTTATATCCTTTCTAACTTAAACTGTTAACCAAAATGTAAAAGTGTTTCTTAATAAAAGTGCAATAGATTAAAAAAAAAAATCTTAATAAATAAAGAAATAAAATATCACTTTGTAATAATATAATAACGTTTTTTATTTACAAATGTAAATACATTTAATTGCATTGAATCTTAAAAAAATTAAATGGTAAAAATAACTTTATAAGGCTGTCTCAAACAACCTACATATCTTCTTTTAAAGTTCATAAAAAGCTTTATTATTGCTGTTTTTTTGTATGTAAATAGAAGCAGCTCAAATTTTGATTTTAAAATTCCTATACAATGTGATTCACAGGAAGCAGGTGATGAATCCATGTGGATTGGGATGCGTCTTTGTATTATGGTATCCTTCTAACATCAAGGCACTGTTATCAGATGTTAATAATTTTGATGGTTGTAGCTTGAATTAACAATCCCTAATGTGTCAGGAAAGTTTACAGTTTGAGGATCATCTTATTAGAAAGGGAAAGAGGAAATTTGATGTTGATTCGGATTTGAGGGCAGGGTTCTTCAGCTTCCTTTAGGAGTTCAATTAATGTTAGATGGACTAAATCAACTGTTCTCAAACTGTTTTCACTCGCGAAACACTTTTGTAATCCATTCAGTCGTTATTTTTGAGCTGTATAGTTGATGTGTAATTTGATGTTGAACATTACAGAATTTTTATACAGAAACCCTGAATATCTTCCGAAGAAGATACTCTGGGAATCACTGAAATAAATTTAATCTTTGAAATTTATGTTTACATTATAACAGTTCTAATGCAGTTTAGACTTTATAATTGAAGAAAATGGGTAAAAAAAATAAAGAGAAAACTGTGAATGTATTTTAATTAAATGCTTAGTAATCTAAAAATAAGCAACATGTTACAATCTTACAGATAATTGCATGTAGAAACATGTAATGAAAATTAACTAAATTTCATCAATTAATCTAGTTAATTCCAATTGGGGTTCCATGAGTGACATTTATGGTTTATCAGGGGTGACATAAGGATTGTGTTGGTATGGGTAATTGGGTGTGTAGGTGTAGGGTCCTGCTGGGGCTGGATTTGTAACAACGGGGGGACAATTTACATGAGATACTCTCATATAAAAGGTGACCATAATTCCTTTGCTGGCTAATCTAGCTTTGATTTCTGACACAAGAGGATCCGGTGTTGCTAGCTTGTCTTGGCGAAGCAGAATGTAAACTTCCTCTGAAACAAGAATGAAATAGTAAAAATTAGAATTCAAGGATATTTTAACAAATTAATTTTTTTATCATTATTTTTTAAAATTTTTATATTCCGATACTGAAAAATACAATGGCTTTACAGGGATTTTTTAATAATAATTAATATTTGTGATTTTTGAATTACATTTGAAATACAGATAATGAGTTTAACTTTCATTAATAATGATAATACTCGTAATAATAAAAATTTAATATCAACTCTTGTTTTAGAATTATGATGTGAATAAAAAGTAATTCAAATACTTCTGAACTACTGCTAGTTTGCTACCAATGCAATATTTTAAGTTTCTAATGCAGTTCCATTGTTCTCCCCTGTGATATGGGGTTGGCGTCAGGAAGGGCATCCGGCCGTAGTAACCCCTGCCAAACTTCTCTTCGGAATTACACAAGCGTCGACAGCGACCCCACATGGAAGTGGGAAAAAACTGTAGTTGAAGAAGGAGAATACGGTTCCATAATGAATAATGTTATAAATTTTAATGTCAATATAAATTATTGTGTTGGCTGATGACCTAACAGTAATCCAGAGTTAGTTCGAGGGGATTATATTGAATGTTATAATAATATTAATTAGTCACGATCAAACATACATTTGAATAATTATTATTTACACTCATCGTGAAACTTAGAAAATAATAATAAAAAAAATCATAAAATAATAAATAAATAGAAATATAGAAAAACTATTTACGTTCGTGCATATTCCATTTTTGTTTACATCTGAACAATGCTACGTAATTTTCATAGTCAGTATCAGCAACAAGATAAACGTCCCTGTCTCCATCTAAGACATAAGTAAATAAATAAATAAATAAATAAATAAATAAATAAATAAATAAATAAATAAAAAAGCTTGTTTTTCTGAATCATTAATTTTCTTATGATCTAGAAGAAAAATATTTATTGTAAACAAAAACATTAAATTCAAACAGAATAAATTAAAGAATACTTTAACAGACAGTAAATCTTAAATTTTGTTTTGAATTATAAGTTTTACATGAATACCATTTTGTATGTTATAATGATGACTTTTAATTAAGTCATTTTAAATAAGTTTTACAAAAGATAGAATTTTCAAAAATGAGATTGAAAATTCATAATTCAGGATCAAAAGGTTTTTCTAATGAAGTATATATGTATATTAAATTTTTCAGAAATAATAGCACATTTATATTAAAAATGAGGAAATTAATAGCAATGAGTTAATATTTTTCCTAATAAGTTATAATTTAAATTACTTCCTCAGTAATTTGCAAATATATGCAATTATCAGAAAATTTTGAAACTTCAATACTAAATACGGTAGCTGTAATGAAATGTTATGGGCAAAGATGCTTGAGCTAATGCGCCGTTCGTACCGTAATCAATGACTGAAAAGATGCCAGGGGAATCGAGAACAAAAGGTTTCGGTTTCTGATATGGTCGTCCACTGAAAAAAAAGAGAAAAAGAAATTAAATTATCGTATTAAATAACACTACATTTCAAAACATTTATGGTCTTTTAAATCAAATGGTTTTTGAATGCAACCTAAGTATTTAAAAGCATTTAAAAATGTAAAGGAATTATAAAAATATATTCAATGAAAACAATAAGATTAATGTTATAAAAGGTAGTGCTTTTTTTTTTGTTTCTTTGAAACAATTTACAAATCTGAAATACTTAAAATACAGAAGTTGTAGTGATTAATGTAGCTGAGAATAATATTTAAAAAAATTTGAATAAATTCAAAAAATATATTATTATAATTTCATATAATTTACTATTCATTTTTTTATTATTTTGTTCAAACACAAATAATACATTATTCTATTCTGTTAAAGTGAGATTTTATTTATTGTTTTTGCTTTTATTCTCTTTTAATTAGATATTTTGGTTTTCAGCACATTTATAAAAACTGAAATAATAATTCGAATAAATTTGTTGAAGGTAAATGAATTAAATTTTATTTAACAACGGAGCCAAATTTTCCTGTATTCATTAATTTTAGAATAAATTTAAAACAAGCTATTTATAACTGAAAATGAAGAAACTCCAGAAGAGAATATCTTTATTAAACTATCAAGAAATATTAAAGCTCAATTTATGTTATCTTGGTATTTAAATTTTTGTTGAAATTATTAGAATGATTCTTTTCTTCTTCCTCTATCTAGGTAAGCACAATCAGTCCAATTTTATTTCATATTAATAATTTTCCTTGGCATATAATTGCGTCAACATATGATGAACTGAATTTTTTTTTTTTGTTTTGTTTCTTATCTAAATGTACAATGTAAAAAATTTATAAAAAAAGAAAGAAAAAAAAAATAACAGAAATAATTCAGTTCCTTTAATTGATGTTTTTTTTTTTTTTTCTCCTTCCTCTCCCTGTAATACTTTTTGTTTAATGTAATGCTTTTTGTTTAATTTTCATTTTATTTGCCTCGATGCCGACACCCTTTTGTCTTCTCGACGGGATCACCCTTAAGACAACTGGGATGTCAAAACTGTAATCGATATGTATTGTTGTAAATATTTTTTCTTTATAGGCAATAAATTGTTATTATTATTATTATATTATTATTACGAGTTGTGTGAATGCCAAGATCTCATATTACGAGTAAATTTTATAAACTTTAAATTATATTTTACTGCCCTTTCATGTGCATTATAACATTTTGTTCTTTTGTTTTAGAATATAATTTAATTCGATTAAACATTATAAAAAGCTGAAACCCAAGTCTGTCCTTCTGTTGTAACTATAACTCAATAGCCTAATAAGTTAAAATTATTGTGATACATTTGTGCCAGGGGCGTTTATAAGAGGGGGGCCGAGCCCCCCCCCCCCCCCCCCCCATAATGAAGATATGTCCTCCCAACGTTTTTTTTTTGGTTGAACGGATAGGTTTCCATCGTTTTTTTTTGTTTTTTTTTGGTTGAACAGATAGGTTTCCATGGGGAGTCTACTTAATTATATTAATCTTGGGCCCCCCCCCGCCCCCGAAAATATATTCTATATACGCCACTGATTTGTGCTATCATTTTTGAAGTTTTGTTAAATTGAATTGGACTATAGTTAAAAGTAAGGCTCAAAATCTTTTTAATTCGTTCTAATCAACAATTAGATCAACTACAAATCCATTTTGTCAGTTGAAGATAATTTTCAATTTTTCTTCCAAATTGTCTTTATTGAGTGAATTTTGCAATGTGATTTAATTTTTTTGGAAATTATCAATGTAGAAGCTAAATTTCATATATATCTGAATTATTGTTACATTTTTAGTAGTGAAGTTACCTGGACTTAGTTGCTTATTCAATACTTATAATATTTATAACGATAGATACTTATAGATCATTATAAAGAGACTGCTAACAATAGACCATAGATGGATTGCCATCTTAGAATAGAAAGACTATCGGTGTGCTTTTCGATAATTGATTACAACTGATATTGCTCTGTTAGAAATAATAAAACGTCAAAAAAAAAAAATCTCATTTTATATTTTAAGGCAACAAGCTCATTTATTTTTATTTTTTAATCCAAAACTTCTTAAACTGTATTGAAATCAGAAAAAAATATAGAACTGTAAAGCAATAAGAGAAAAAAATTGTTTGTCACTCTTGTATAGTCATTTTTTTTTAAAGGAGTTACTTCAAACAAAGTAAATTAAAAACATTGAAAAACTAACTTTCAAAACTGATTTATGTTAAACTTTGTCAGCCTTAAGACTTATGTCATCATCAAGAAAGAATTTATTACTTGATTGGCTTAAGAAAATTTGAAAATTTTGACATTTAGACATTATAATTTCGTGTATTTCTAATACTTTTCTAATTTAAACTTAAAGTCATTTTAAATTTATTAAAATAAATGAATAAATAAAGACTTCATGAAACTTATAAGCAGATATATTTTAACTTTAATGAAACTGGTTCTACTAAAAGTTCTCAATTAATCTTAAACTTTAAATAATTGTCTTGAAAATCTTAATATTATCAAGAACGGGAATTGTTCTAGCTCTGCAGGTTGTCTGTTTTTATTTTATTTTCTTCCCTTTGAATTAAGGCATCTGATAGGATTTCAAAATTGGTTTAACTATTAAACGACAGAAGGAATCTAAATTGACTTACTATTTATCTAATCCAGACTTGATGCGAAGTTGTTGTGGCGTTGAAACGAATTGATAGGCAACACACGTATCTCGATCGTCATCGGACTGTTCAATCAAATGCCACGAGCCTTTGGAAAACTAAAAAGGAAAATAAATCTAATGAATTATGTTACAATTTCATCATATGTTAAATATAAACAATTACCGGTATTCCAGACAAAATAGTTATTAGAAAAAGCAAAAAATATTATAGGTTATTGTGGGCCGGTAGTCGAGTGGGTAAGGGCGCTTGTGGGCGGGTTGGAGGTGACTGGTTCGATCCCTGACCTCGGCAGAGGACGGAGATTTTTCCACGCTCCTTTCACCTCCAAACGGTTTCAGGGCCTACCCAATCCTCTGTAGAATGGGAACCGGGTTTCTTTCCCGGGAATTAAAGGCGGGCGGACATCGGGCTGACCACTCGACCTCAACATAGTCCAGTTGGTCCTGAAGCGCAGGGAGCCTTACCTCTCGCGACCTGAATATATTTTATTATATTAACTATTATATTTTATAAATTTTACTTTACAATAGTATAATTTATAATTTTTTCCCATATTTAGTTTATTGGTACTCAACTTTCCTTCATAAAAAGACAAATAAAATAAAATAATTTGAAGGACAAATAAAATAATTTTCAATTTCCTTCATAAAAAGACATCATACTATTAACAGGCAAAAAACGGATGTACGTTTGTTTATCATCAGAGTAGAGAGAGCGGAGAGAGTCGGAGAGAGAATATTTTAAAGTGTATTTTTAATTTTAAAAATACACTAACAAATGTCGTTTTGAAAAGAAAAATTAGTTGAGTTAATGTTGGTGCGTTGTTCGATACTTACTTAAAATGTTATACAAAATAAAATAAAATAAAATAATAATAATCTTTAATTATTTTAAATCAATCCAAAAAGTTTAATTCAAAAACAAGTAAAAAAAAAAAGGATACTTAAGTATAAACAAATTATTATAAACGTTTGCATCTATTCATTTAGTGAATAATAAACAAAAATGAACTAGAAATAATTCCTACTTCCCCGAAAGGCATTGTGGGGCACTTTCTCATAAGCTCAATTTGGAGGAGGCTATCATTTTAGAGGAGGAGGTGAAAGCATGTTGAAAGTGAAAGCATGTTGAAAAAAAAAATCAAGATTCGTAGAACGATGGTCTTTCGGTCAGCGCTGTGGCGCTTCATAATTGCCATAGCACAAGTTTAGCAAATAAGTGTAGGAAGAATTCCAGTATTGGTTAAGGTAAATGTTTAAAAATATTTATTATTTTTAAATTATTTGAAAAAATATTATAATTAATTCATTTATTTTCAAAAATGTGGTTGTCTATTTGTTTTACTTCCGTGAATATTTCACGGGTTGCAACTAGTATATACAATTATATACAGAACTTAAGATTTTATTATTAAAAAAAATTCCTTCTTTCAATAAAACATGTAGCTTAAATTTCACAAATTCTGTTCTTGTTCGTCAGTGATGTGGAGAAAACATAAACAACAAACAAGTGGAACGTAGTGACAACCTCTAAATAGAGATCGAACTAAAATTAACTGTTAAGGTTGGATTGCAGGCATCTAATCATTAAATGAAGAAGAAATTTAAGAAGTAATGAAGAAAATCACTATACAAGGTTAATTTAAACCCCACTTTGTTCATTAATTTTTCATTTTAAAAAAGTTTGAAAAATAAAGGAATTAAAAATAACGACAAAGAAAAAAAAAAAATGAGAAAATCCAACAAAATTTTAAATTTCACTTTTTTTTTGTTTGTTTTAAAAAATATTATTTGGGATTTGTGTTTTTGAGAAAAATACGTGATGCTGTAGAACTATCTTGACAATAATTAGCATTACAAAAAGATTTTTTAAATTGGAAACATGATAGTGAATGGTTTAGTGAAAATACATAGGACAGTGTAGTTAACTTAAAAGTTGTCACTTGGAATAAACAGTATGACTTTCATTTTATTTTATTATTGTTTTTTACTTGGAGGATTTTTCCGATTTTTCAATAAATTGGAAGAAAAAGCGAAACGAACTGAGTATTGGGAGAACTTTGGTTGTTAGGTCGATATTTGAGGCAGCAACGGAAGGAAGGATTTTTCAACATTCAAATAAGGAAAAGCACTAACAGAGAAAGTGATTACAACTATTGTGGTTTATAATTCCATGTTTAATTAGCAATCGAATAGTTTTGTATTCGCTCAGAGGTGTATTTCACGATTATAGAGATTGTATTCAAATCATTTTACTCACAATCATAAGTTTGAGCAAGAATTATAAGTTTTAGAAGCGAAAACATTACTTTGTTCGTCTGATGAAATCCAAATGTAACATAGGAAAGCAATACAATGTGAATTAACAAATTAGTCGATTACAGTGATTTATTAGCGACCCCTAGGTTACAGCTTGCCTGTAAAACATAGGGAACTGCCCTTGGTTTTATCCTTGCTGGATGTAGTGGCCAAACGGTTAGAGATATTAGAATGAAACCTTCACCATTGTGTTCACCTATCAAAAAAATAGGTGACCACGTCCAAAAAATCAGACCTCTAGGACCACTCTCTGAACGGTTATGGGGGGGGTCAAAAGTCGGTGCTTCACTACGTTTTTCTTTTATCATATCTCAGCGACCGTTTGTCTGGCAAAAACGTGACCGCCACCAATGTGTTCAGAAGAGTGGATATTGGGGGGACGTCTATCGCCGTTTGTCTCTTTATCGGAAGCGACCACTTTTGATCCACAACTTCCTACTGTAAGCATTTGCTGTAAGCGACCATTAGGCTCATTTAAACGCTGATTAGGTTCACTCTACTTTTGTTTATAAAATTGTGCATATTTTGGGGCCGCTTTGCTTTTAACACTGTCTAAAAGCATTAATTATCTTATTATAATTATCGTTGTCATATGATTTTAATAGAAAATTTGTAAATTATCGTTGTTTTTAACAATCTCTTTAGTGTGCTCCAAAATTAATATCAAAACAAATAAAACTCCCATTTTTAGATGAATCATTATGATTTCAAGAAAGGAAACTGCGCTGTTCCAATGAAAAACGCTAAGAGTAAATACAATGAACCTCAGGATTAAAGCCGTTATTAAGAAATAAAATACATCTCTTCCGGATAGATCCTAGTTTGAGGGATTTTCCCACTCCGGGATGAGGTTTCCTCAATATTTCGTTTCAGTTCCTTGAGCCTTCTTAGAAGATGATGAGAATTACAAAGATTTTGCTACTTCCGCTTTGTCCCATACCTCGTACAAGCTGCAACAGTGGCCTTCTTCTATTGAGATACTTTTATATAAAGGGAAAACAGCGGACAGTGACTATAGGAAGGGAAGAGAGGCTACAGGGAAAGTTTTAAGAAGTCCTTGGGGATACTTGCTAATGAGTGGGGGGATGCGTGGAGCAAGAACCCAATTGGTTTTCCCTTTTAATTCAAAAACAAGGATAAATGAAAAGTAATCAAAAGGGACAACGAAACAAAGTTTTAAATAAAAAAAAAACAAGCACTGAAGAACTAATTTAAAAAAAAAAAATATGAATAAATAAAAATAATTGATTGATAGCTGTAGGTAAGGGATAAAAATAATAATAATAATAATAATAAATAAATAAAATAAATAAATAAAAATTAAGTAAAAGGCAAAAAAGACAAAAGCAAAATTAATCATAGATTGATAGTAAAAACCATAGGAAGAGAATATTGAATAAACCTCACCCCGGAGTCGAAAAAAAATCCCATGAACAAGGATCTATCCAGTATCATGTCCCACTTCTCCTTCAGAACCAAATTACATCTCTTCCATTTAAGTTTTCTTAATCAGTAATAATTTTCGCGGCATTGCCAACCAATTCAAAAATAATTAAAATTTTAGATTTTAAAGAATGATGACTGCTCAAGCAATTCTATTTCTCCGTTTCTTGACAAAATTTTATATGATTAAATTAAATCTGCTTAAAGGGAGGCGATATCTTCAATTCTAAAAAGAAGAATGTGTAATAGAAAAATATAAACACAGTAAAAGCACAGTTAAGCAATGAAAACCAAAGACTGGACATAAATAAACATATCACGCCTTTGAGTTTGTCAAAAGAGGACACCGGGAACGGCCGTTTCGTCCTTTTTTTGGAATCATCAGCCCGATCCACCCTCCTTGATGCGTAAAAAGAAATAGAAAGCACCTTAGCTCCCGAAAGTGACCCCCGAAAGTTTTCTTGTGATTACAGTTAAATATTATTTTAAAAATAGAAAATGAGAATTATAATTCGAATTCTTGTTGGCCATTGACTCTTATCATCACAGAGAACTTGCTCTTAACTCATCATTTGAAGGTTTTTTTTTTTTTCCATCCCGAAACTGGAAAGAGTCACTTATAAAATTTTCATTCTATTCCATTGCATATTTGGTTGTGCTACTGTTATTCCAAGAACGATTGATGTGTTATTAAATGATTAAGCATATTTGAAAGGATTAGCTTTGATTACTTGATTACTAATTTTTTAATCTCTATTTGATGCGGATTAGCCACGAAGCTGCAAGGTTATGGATAACAGACAATTGAAATTGAATTCAACATCCTCTTCGATTAGTGTTTCCACCAGAAACATCACATAAAGATTGAAAATAAAATCAAGAAAGGACATTCTAATTAATAACTCCGAATTGAGATAATAATTAAGATAAGTAATATCAGAAGTAATTATTCTAATTGATAGCCTCGAAACCTTGTATAAGATAAAATCTTGTGTGGGTCCTAGCAAAATTAGCCATGAGTCTCCTAAAAATTTCTATAAAAAGTCATTGGAGCCGAGACAACGATATCTAACAATGGCTATTAACTCCTTTACCTAATATATTAATTTATGTGTGCATTAAACTATTTTTTTTCACAGAAAACTTCTCTTGCTTGTATGAAGCAGAGTTGAAAGTAAATGCAGATTTTTTTTGTTTATGTCTTTTTAATTACATTAAAAAACGAAGAAAAATGAAAAGAGGGGCAACATATTAAGGAAAGTAGGATCTTTGAGATTTAGCTAAAAACTGAAGTTTCTTTTTTTTAATCAATTTTTAAAGATACATTCTTTTAACAATGTGGGTAATGAATACTTGTTTTCTGGCATCATCTTTACTTTAAACTTGAACGTAACATTGAATTGTTTTGGCTCACATTTCACAACTCAGCAGCGCATGCGCGAACTTAAGTAGCCCCATTAAAGTGCTCGCCAAGCTGTCGTGTGTTCCATTTATCTGTAACTTACTCCCAATGATTCTCTTTCTAATATCAATGAAACCTATTCAACCCCAGCCAGCAAATATATCCTAAAAGGGAATTGCAGTAAAAATACGCTAAAGAACCTTTAAAGTTACATTTGTATCTAAAACAATTGCTTAAATATTGAGAAACAAAAAAGGTTGCATTTAATAAGTAAATAATTATGAAAACAAAATTAAGAAAATAACTATGAAAACAAAATTATCAAGCTAGATTATTTTTAAAACTCAGTTAAACCAGAAAAGTGTGCTTGGTAAGGGAATTTGGCAAGATGTCAACTGTGATAATTCTTTGGCAATTCATTTTTGAAGTAGGCAAGTGAAAGTAAAACCTATGTAACCTAGTTGTTACTTACCCTTGCAAGGTCGAAGTTGGCTACAGGAGTGACGGGTGGACACTGGCCGGCGAATTTCTGGTCAGCTGCCACAAAGGCTAAGAGCCCAGCGAACACTAGTGCTTGCCACATGATGACGAACTTAGTGAAGACTGAGGATACGAGGGACTTAAATAGATCCCTTTTCCGCTCTTGGCTCACGTGAGTATTACGAAGAGACACGAAAATTAAGGTGACTGGATAGAATTCTCTTTTTCCTGCTCCGCCTCAAAAGTTCAAGATGATGTGTACATTCGGGTTTTATTTTGGGGATAATGGTATTTTGGCTTCTTGAAAGATCGAAAGGAAACCTCGTGACTTCTTTTCATGAATCAGTGATTCACAGATAAAAGAGTCGATCTAAAATTGGCTTAGTGTAAGATTAACCTTTTTTCCAATTAATTTATTACAGTCGGTAAGCAACGAACTGCACTACGATAAGATTGTAGAGATTGTTCTAATAAAAGAATTGAATCTAATTAAAGTGTTGAATGTTTACTTAGAACTCATTTCCATCAACCATGCTGTGATAAATACACCCACATCTTCTATTTTGTATAAAATCTTGTAATTAATGTTATTCTTTATTTAATTAACTATAGTAAATTAGGGGTTATTTATCTTAAATGTTATACGAAATTTTTGAAGTAATTGATTACATTAGTTAACGTTGCATTTATATAGGCAAATAGAATTTTCTGATCTTATCTTGTTTACATACAGTTTTACCTATTGGTTAACCTGGTTTTTGTACCAAATAAAATAGAATGCTATGATGTACAAAGTGGACTGACAATCATTGGCTGAAATTCAAAATTGAAATATGTACAAAAGAACACTGGAAATCATAAAAGAAAAGATATTGACCAAAAAAAAAGTGACCATATAAATGTGTTAATAAAATACAATGTTATTATCAATGGTTAATCTAATTTATGCATAAAGAAAAAAAATGATAAAAATGAAAATCGAAGGATTAATATTTAAAAGAAATTGTGATTCTAGGACTTAATGTAAAGGTGCAGACATCAAAGAAGAATATCCGTCTATTAGGTCAGGTATCCCATTGCGATGCTGGAGGCAAGGCTCCAATGTTTCAGTGACCCGGGACTAAGATGAGTTCGGGTGGTCAGCCCAACGCTCTCCCGCTTGTACCCCTGGAAGAAACCAGGTATCCATTCTACAGAGGGCTGGGTACAGCTTGGGGACGGGAATGGAGCGTGAAAAAAATCCCCTCCCTCCGCCGAGACCGGGGATCGAATCAGTCACCTCCAACTCTAAGCCAAGGGCCTTTACCGCTTGGCTACCGGGCTTACGCCATTTATTAAGAGAGCAATTTTTCTATCTTGAATTCTAGAAGCAATGATGATTTGATGAAATTTGGATTCGCAAACTTAATAACTAAATTTAATATTGCATATCTTTTTTATCTAAGATTCACAATAGATTAATTAAATGCTGATAATTTGATGAAGTAAACTTAACATCATTCATTGAAATTGCAACATTTACAGATCCTTAACTTACTCTGGCTCAAGGCCGAGTGGTTGGCGTTGTCGCTAAGACATTGGCCTCTCACCTCTGAGTACTGGGGTTCGGTTCTCAGGTGGGTTTCGTGATGGTGGACGATCCGCGCTGAGCAGGTTTTCTCGGGGTTCTCCCGTTTCCCCTGCACTTCTCCCACCATTCTTTCTCAGTCTTTCTCTCCGTCGTTCTTATTTCCATGGGATAGCACAATAGACCAATGGTCGCGGTGCTCGGCTTCCCTGCCACCCACCCTCTCCACATTACATTACCTCTGGGTCATCTTCATCTTTTTTTCTTTTCAGTTTCCTAACAATTGTTGACTATGGATCAGATAAAAGATATCCTTTAAGTTTTAATTCTTTTTATTGTTTTAATTTTATATTAGCCTTTATTTCTTCCAGTTTCAAATGATTACATAGACAGATGTTTAGATTACGGATAATAACGAAAATGACATCTATTTAAATAATTGCTTTGCAAGTTATAAAAAAATCTTTTATTGCTAAATTATAATTTGTAATATGTGGAAGCTTTTTTATTGGGGGGGGGGGGTTCAGAATAATACACTTCGGTCAAAAAGACTTACAAAATCTAACTAATGTATTAATAACAGTAGCTTTTTTAAAACTGAAATAATGGAAGAACTAATAAATTCAATTAATAAAGCTTTATTTATTCTCTGATCTTTTTCTGTAATAAGACTAACTTTAATATAAAATTTTCGTTATTAAGAGAAAGGAAACAGTTGTTGTAGGGTAATAATTTGTCAATAGATGGCGTGACATTCGAGTCTTAATATGCGAATTCTATGGAGAATTCTAAATATTCTCTGGAAGCTTTAAATGGGCAGATTTTGACATTGCGCTTGCTTTAAAAAAAAATTACAATATTTCCTGTGAATTATCTTTTCGTTATTCTTCATATTCCTTCCAGTTGATTTTTTTTAAAAAAATCAGAAGTTGCTTTAATTTATATCATTGCAATCATAGAAAGAAACCCTTAAAAATATTAATTTATTTGTTCAACAAGTACATTAGAGCCTAAACCTTAAACTATCATTTAGACTAACAGAAGAAGGCATTTTGCTAAGTTTTTTTATTAAAACAAAGTCATTTGGTTAAGCTTAACATTTACTCTTAAAACTGACGGAGAAATAGAGGTAAGAATTGATGATTGAAAATTGGATTTGAGCAATGCAAGGGTAGGTTTTCTTCTATCGGACCCTAATCAGAGATAATCTGAGCCTTCCCTAAAAATCTGAATGTTTGTATTTCAGTAAGAGAAATCTGGAATCTTGTGACTTATTATTCAGAGATTTTCGAAAGTTGTCCTCGTTCTCTATGATGGCATTTCTACGATCGTGATGTGAAGTACGAGAGAGAAAAAGTGAGACCAGAAGCGAAAAATTTTATTAATTGTATTTAATATTTCAGTGATCACTGAAGGTACTATGATGCCCCTGAAGCCTCAAGATGGATATTCGTGTAATTGCTCTTTATTCGTGGAAGGCTCTTAATTGCTGCCCTCGTGGAAGGTGGGCAGCAATGCGAGCGAGACGTTTGGAAATCAACATGGCGTTTGGAGAGGGAACCACATTCAAAAGTACGGTATACCGTTGGTTCCAAAGTTTGAGGTCGGTGACGAATGTTTGAAAAAAATCAAGAACGCGATAGGCCACCGTAAGTCATCAAGAAGCCTTGTGTGGAAAAGGATACACGACAGATCCTACGACAGGTTGCCGAGACTTCAATGTCCATTCTTCGACCATTTCTCGCAATCTACTGCAAGTTTGGATCATCTGACCTTCATGTAACGAGGCTAGACAGTCACCGCTGCTCTGTATAGCTCAGATTTGGAGGTGGTATCACACCAAGCTGATGAAGGAGCATCGGAACGTGGTGAAATGGTCTTGCATTCTTCTGTCCAATGCACGTCCTCCCGTTGCAAAGCAGACAAGGAGAAGGTCTAACAGCTTGGATATGAGGTTCTTCAGCATTCACCCTACTCACCAGACTTGGTGCCAAAAGACTACCATTTGTTTCAGCATTTGGATTTCTATCTGAGGAAGATTTTCCGCTTCCACAACCAGACCAGCTGGAAAATGCCTTCAACGAGTTTATCCTGTGCCTGATTTTTTTTTTTAAAGGGCATTTATCGGCTTGCTGATCTTTGGCAGAGATGTAGATGCCAATGGTTCTTATTTTGGCTGAATTTGTTCATTGCTAATCAAGTTATGCAATGTTAAAGTTCGAATGCTGTATATGCCCATTTCATCTGCAACTACCTGATAATGTGGATACGAGAGCGTCTTTCTTGGGTAGTTGGTTGGTTTAACGAAAAAATTTATTTATTAGGTT
This sequence comes from Thereuonema tuberculata, assembly GCA_023159025.1. Taxonomy (NCBI): domain Eukaryota; kingdom Metazoa; phylum Arthropoda; class Chilopoda; order Scutigeromorpha; family Scutigeridae; genus Thereuonema; species Thereuonema tuberculata. The sequence continues at coordinate 36,747,279 of JAFIDM010010028.1, read as the reverse complement.
GCCTCCGACAATGTTGGGATTTTTGATTTATTTCAACTTTTATTTCATTCATTTCAGAGATATTTTAAGTTTTCCAAAATTTGATTATTTGCAGTTTTTTTGGGAATATCAAATTTGTGTCAAAGCTATTTTGAATAATCTTGAGCTAACAGAATGAGTCACAAGAAGAAAAAACCCATCTCATACGCCCAAAATTCACACAAAAGCTAAAAGCTTGAAAAGATACTGGAAACAAAATTACAAATGTAAGCATACAGGGGTTATATCATTATAAAAATAAGTAAATAAAATCTTCATAAGTAAATCAAATTGTCCATAAATATACATAAATTGTCTGTAATTGTGTGGCTCAAAATATATTTATACTAACTGTTTTAACAAAAATTTACGGTTTTTTTTTTCAATTTTTATTTCTACTTTATAAGTTTATTTGTGAAGACCTTTTCCCTAATTAGGCATTCTGAATTTTTTGTTTTTGTTTTTGTATTCCATTCTTCCTTTTACAATTGCTTTATTGTTTTCTGGTAGTTCATTCACGATAGATATAAATAAATCTAGAGATATAAATCACCATCACTTTGTTTTAGAAGAAGCTAACTAACTAACTTTAGTAATAATAATCGTCATCTTCCAGTTTTTGATAGATTAAAAAAAAAGAAATGAGAAAATTATAATAATAGCCAATCAAAAGAAGTGAATTAGAATTTTGGGCTAAAGCATAAATTTAAGGGCGCCCCATAATAATAAACAAATATAAAAATAATAATAATAAAAGGAAATACAATAATACAGTAGAACCCCTCTCGTCCGCCCTTGGCTGGTCCACCACTCCGGTTGATCCGACCGTGCTCGAGCCGGCCGAACTTGTCCCCGACTCGTCGGTGAGTCACCACCCGTCGCGCCATTGTGTTGTTTACTTGTATATACAGTGATGGTAGATGGTGAAAACGCTCTTAACAATCGCAAGACATTGAAAAAGCCTAAACTTGAACTGCTTGACAACACAGTTAATCCATATTGTTCTGTATTTTCTGATAATCCGACCTTTTTTGCGTTCCGACCATACCCCCAGTCCCAAAGGTGACGGATTAGAGGGGTTCTACTGTATAAGGAAAAATAAAAAAAAAATTACGAAAAAAATAAAAATCTCTTAAGAAAATAAGGAAAAAAAGAAACCTACGTGGACATTGAGAAAAAATGATTTAAAAGAAAGAAAAAAAAGTAAGATATACGGATTTGAACCGACAACCTTCAGTATATGAGTCAAAAACTTTAACCATCAAGCCATAGCTGACAACTGAAATACAATGTTTGCATTTCTAACATTTAAGATAATAGCCCGGAAATCCAATGACAACAATGCCAAATATCTCGAACATGAGGGGGAAAGGCGTTGGCTCCTGAAAATACTTCATTCCTACATTGTTTGGGCCTCTTAACATGATGGTGAAGTCCGTCTCAAGATGATGAAGTCCTTTCGTTCGAGAATTTTTGGGTTGGGTACAATGACAACAAGGCCAAATATCTCGATCAAGGGGGACGTTGGCCCCTAAAAGTACCCCATTCCTACGATGTTTGGGTCACTGAAGACGATGGTGAAATCCGTGCGTCGATCCGACTTTCCGTTCGGGAGTTGTTAGGGGTGAACAAAGTATATTTTGAAAGAATTCTGTGTAAAGAAAGTGCCAATAATTACATAAATTCAATAAATTAAAATAAATGAAATAATTTGGAAGTTTGAATTGTATTTTAGTGATATAATGTTTTCTTTACAAAAGACAAGGCTCATGATTTTAAAAAAGTGGAAAAAAAAAAAAAGGAAAAAGTGAAGAATGATTGTGGCTGTACAACGG
>JAFIDM010010028.1:36719778-36735426 GCA_023159025.1 Thereuonema tuberculata | reverse complement strand
TATTTTATTTTGGAGTTGGGAAGAAGGAGGATGTTCCTTTTCCCGAGGTAGCTTGAAAAAGAATAGGCTGATTAAGCTATTCGAAATATTGCATAGGAGGATGATATGTCTTAATGTTCTTCGTCTAAAGTAACACAAAGAATAATGCAAACTTCTAATTTAGTCTGATTAGAGTTTCGTTTTTGTTGAATATTTTAGAAACACTATAAAATAAAATGAGCCACAATTTGAACTAATTTCAAAGTATATGCTGTCATTAACGTCAAATTAAACAATTTAGAGTTTATTATAATTTTGCATATATTAATTGCAGTTTGGCGTTCGTAATTTGTTAAGGAACACTGTTAAATATTGGAAATATTGTATCCTTAAAGTACTTCAAGAAGAATTCATGTATGTAGTCAAACATTTACCACCCAAGCAACAAAATGAGAATAAAAAATTACTGTTAATGAAATGTGTTTGAGTCCGGTAGCCAAGTGGTAAGGCGATTGACTGCGGCCAGAAAGAGCAGGCTTCAATCGGGGAGGTCAAGGGTTTTCCACGCTAAATTCTTCTCCAGACGGGTCCTAGTGCCATCCATCTCTGTTAAATGGGTATTTTTCCCGGGGATTAAAGGCGGGAGAGCGTCGGGCTGACCACCCGATCTCAGCTTACTCCCACTAGTTAGGAAACGCTAGGAGCCTTATCTCCCGGGACTCGAAGAGCCTACTTAGGCCTGTGTTGGAATACTTCGATTTTAATAATGAAATTTGCATTAAGTTTCTGATAACAAAGCATAATAATACTCGTAGAAGAAAAAAATTCTGTCATAAAATAAGCAGCATAAACTAATAATAGCCACAACTGGCATTTAAAAGATAAAAAAATGACATTTTGTTAATAAGGAGGTTCGTATCCTAGGACTGAAAATTATCGACATCGATAATTTATCCAACCTATAATATTGTCTATAAGGTTTTGCGGGTTCAATCGCCATTCTTACAAAAGACAAGATCTCAACTCCTGGAGATTACGGGAATATATGTACGTAACAATCCGTTTTCCATGAGTGTCCCAAGCATGCTCTACGGTTGTAACGTAAGATCTGTCAATCAGGCGAGCTCTAAGAGGACGGGCATTATCATCCATCAACATTGAATCAGGACCCAAGGCTGCCAAGTGGACAAACATATTAGTAATAGAAAATTTCTAATTTCAGCGTTAATCATATACGGTAGATTGCTAGACTTTGACTTTTACTATCCAATTAATCTAATTAGGACTACTTTACTTAAGAATCTAATAACTCTTCTGCAGTTTAATTAACAACGCAAAGCAATTAAATTACATATTAAGGGTCTTAAATTGTGGAGCTGTCATAACTTTAGTGTGTTAAGGCTAAGGGCCACTTTGTTTGAAGTTAAAAATTTTTAGCTATGAATTACTAAAGTATTTTGTGTTTCTGTAATTTTAAGTTTGGAGGAAATCTTGTAACATTTGGTTACATTGGTGGACTGATAGAAAAGAATTGTTTTCTTATGTCTTATCTTGTCTTGAGCATTTTAGGATTAGGTTGAATCGCCTGTTCTTAACTCGTGAAGATGTAAAATGATCTTTCCTTGGACTTTCACGGTCTCTTCTCCCTGTAAGATTGTATTTAAGAGTCAATTTTGGTATTCTATTGCAATTCATTCTTTCTACACGGCTAAGCCACTTCTTCTGATAACTTTGAATTTCGTGAACTACTATACATATTTGTAGCTTTAAGTAGCTCTAATTTAATCATTGTTATTGTGCTCTAATTTAATCATTGTTATTACATTTGAACAGTTTCCAATCTTTGTTTATTTCTTTGCTTGAGTATCCAAGTTTCACTCCCATATTTAATTGCTGATTTGGTTTTGATGTTATGTAATCTAATATGTGTTTCTTAGTCCTCTGTTTTCCAAAATTTCTTCTAATAATTTTATTCATGTTGAGTTTTTTAAGGCATTTTCTCATTCATTCATAGTTATTCCATCCATAGGCGGAATTTTTTTTTTGAGGGCCCCTACAATATTTTGAGGAAATAAAATAAATATAAGTCGGACAAGCATTATTCATTTTAAAACAACAAACTTTTCTCATTATCTATAAGTTATCTTTAGTGGTAATTTAAAACACTTTAAGATTTGCGAGTGATTAGATTTTTTGCCCCTCAATCGAGAAGTTTGCCCCCCCCTATCAAAATGCTGAAATTCCGATTATGATTCCATCCAAACCTTCCGTTGTATGTTTGAATTCGCCTTACTGATACTTATTTTCATTTCAGTTTGATCTTTTTCATGAAGAGCGTCATATATATATGTTTTCTCTACTCTTCTTTTGATACAGTATTGTATTAAATTCACTCTTAATTATCATTTCCTAAATTATCATAGTTCAAAAATTTTGAAGTCTGTTCTTTGTGATCCTGTGATATGTTCTAGAGATTTAATAAATTTATACCAATCTTCTCTGCGTTTTTTCCTCCACAATTTCCTGACTTTCCCTTGTAGATTTTTATATTCTATACAATTGCTTGTATTTTTATTTTGTAGATAAATTTTAAAAGCTTGCTTTTTTTCTTTTCAATCTTTTCCTTCTGATCTTCATTCCAGAGAATTAATCCATTTCTTGTTTTTATGTAATTTATTAACTAAATCATATAAAATACGATTCCTCTGCTGCTTATAAGCTTCCTTTTTAATATTTTCCTAACAACTGCCGATTCATAAAACTTGCGTAAATCGGCAGTTATGAGGCTCCCACGAAGCTACAACCAGGAATTATCAATAACTAATGTTTTGAAATATGGTATTTACTAAAGAAATTATGTAGCCTTTGAACAACTTTCAACATCAGACATCAGGTAGCGGACATATTTCATCACCAGATGACGTTGACTACCTAATTTCCGGGCATGAATCATGGGAATCTCCGGTATATTTGAAAATAAATTCCATATCAAGAGGAATTCGAAAAGTTGTGTAAGTTTAATTTTTAATTTTTATTTTATTCGTAAATAAGTGCATTTATGGTTGGCGTTTTATAATATTAGAGAGTCCAGCCCGCTATTCAATATGGTAGCGCTAAAGTCACATGACTGGTATTCTGCGCATGCGTCACTGTCCCGTAGAGGAAATACCGTTAACGTGATACGTTAACTTTCCTCGAACAGCGTATCACTTTACGGTAGGAAACATGAGTTCCGATAAACCTTAGAGAATTAGACTTAACATGAATGACGACTTGATACTCTTGCGCGAAGTTTCATTTCATTTTCAATTCATTTTCAATTATTGCTGGTAAATTTAAGCCATCTGCTAGTCGCTGTATATCGTTTTTTTCGAAACGGAAATACAATCGACAATCCTCATCATTCATTTCATTTAAACTCAACCTTGGATGTTCCTCTTCTCGAACCTGAATGTTTCTTTCTCTCAGGATATTGTGTAACACTAGATCCTAAAACAAATCATCATCAATGCCTCAAAATCAAAATGCCTCAAAATGCAGCGATCTGAAGTATGTCTTCCATCTTGTTTATTAGCTAATCGTGTCCACCGACACGTTATGGCAAAAACTCTCTTCATGACAGAGCCCGTTATTGTGGTTAATCGCTCACGTGACGTTTGCGTTTCCCGTCTAAAAATCACGGCAAAAACTCTCTATTATGGCAAAAACTCTCTATTTTGCAGCTGCACGTTAAGATCATCGGAAGCGCAGTGGTGCCTCAAAAAAAAAAATGAACAATAAAAAAACTCAGTAATGAAAAATTCGAGAGAAATTTCATGTGCCAGCTGTTCGCCGGCCTCAATGATTTTTTTTAAAACATAAAAATTCAAACTGCATATTTGAATTATTAATAAACAACAATGAGGCGCCACTGCGCTTCCTTTTGAAGCACCACTGCCGGATGATCACTCGTGTTAGCCTCACTACGGAGACCTTGTTGTTTTACTGGTGGCTGCTCCTGCTGATAATCGCCCAATAGCGTGAAACAGATGTTCCAAGATGTCACTTGGTAAACGGTTTGGTCTCCCCATTGTTGCACGTTAAGATCTTTGTACTATCTCTGTTATTTTACTTTTCAATCTAATTGTGTATAAGTTTCTAATACTTTCTGGTTCAAGAAGGTAATTTTGAGTTTCTTTCTTTTATGTATCTTGCTTTTTAAATTTTTTGCACACATCCAAAAATATATTGTTTTTATTTAATTAAACCACGTTAATGCAAGTTTTTAACGACTAAAATTAATGTAAAATTTGTACAGAAGAGCCCCGATTATCCGCGGATAGTGAAAATCACGGATAACCCGAAAAAATACTAAAAATGAGGTGTAAACACGAAAAAAAATATTTCAGCATAAAAACTATGTTTTATTATATAAAAAACATAATATGCAAAACTTTTAAAATATGTACAGTACAGCAGAAAGCTTTCTGCAGAGCAAGAGCCTGCCACTCATCCACAAATTCCGAGAAGGCCTATAGGATTACGATGCACAATAAGCCTGTCAGTAATTTTCGACCTTCGCACTGTAGGGCCTATTGTATTTTCATCCGCTCGCGAATAAACGGGGCTTTACTGTTTGTACTTTCAAAGGCCTACTAAATTATTATTTATTATTTTATATTAACTTAATTATTACAGACATACCGTATTTTACACGGTATGTCTTCTAGTCTAAAGACATACCGTGTAAAATGTGTCAGGGTATTCACTGAGAAGTCCGTGTCCGCACTAATAGTTTTCCTTTTACCCGAAAGGAGTGCATTTATTTTTAAAAACATTTATTACTATTTATTATATCACAGCAGTCACAGACAATGAACGCGGGATGACTAAGTGAAACAGGTGAGGAGGGGAGGAGCCAAGTTGACCGAGTGGGCGGAGCCTAAGTACAGCTGTTAAAGTTGACTACGTTTACCTTTTATGGTGCGTTTTAGCTCAAGAAATTTAACTTTCTTTTTTCGCATTTTTAATTTTTTTAAAAATTGTATTTTTCCTAATTTTGGCTTAAATTCTAAACCTGCGTAATATATGAATCTTCGTAAATTGAATCGTCGTAAAACGCAGTCTGTCTGTATTTATGCATGTTTTTTGTGTTTGAAAAAAAAAAAGTGTTACTGATTTCAAATTATTGAAAATGCAGAAATCCTATAATATCTCACTATTGTTATTCTTACTGGGTTCTCCTTCTGTTCTTATACATTTTGTAATTAGTCAATTATCCACTCTGGCATTAAAATCTCCCATCAACATTATTGCTTCATTTTTGTAATATTTTCCGTACATAAACAAAAATTACCTTTAAGCCGAAGGAAAAAATGTGATATAAGTAGCTTCCACCATTACTGTAACAATATTAACAAGTGAATTTAATTTTGTGCTGAAGCACAAAAGGCGTTGAACCCTGGAAAATACCCCATTCCTGTAGTATCTGGATCTGTGAACACGATGGTGAAATCCGTTTGTCGATCCGACCTTCCGTTCGGGAGTTGTTAGGGGTGGACAGACACGGACGGACGGACAGGACAAACTCAAATTGAAAATTAAATTAATTAATTAATTAATTAAATTAAAAATTAGCTACCGATTGTGGTCTCTATCACAATAACTCCCATATGGATCGCTAAAAACCTTGTCCTATTTTAAATTTCATTGTACAATGATATTGAATCAAAAATTGAAACTGAATGAAGTTTAAAGTCGAGTTTCCAAAAAGATTGATTTTATTTTTCTTGGTTTCTTAAAATTGTGAAATTAATTTGAATCCTATTTGTCTTCGTATTTGTAATCCGCCCAACACAGACAATCTGTTTTGAACATATTTTTCATTTGCTGTAAATTGATTAATTCCGTAAGCATTTTAAGATATATAAACCAAATTAATTAAACTAATCAAAGTACATTACAACCTGTTTATCCGGACTAACTGGGACCAAAGGCAATCCGGAAAATCGAAAATCCGATAATCCGGATAATGTGGATAGTAAGCAAAACAAATCCTTAAATAAGCGACTTATTGATCCTGAAATAAGTTTATTACGATAAAAAACTATGTCACTACGACACTAGTAAAGCTTTCTTAAACTCGGCAAAAAGCATTTTATTACCATAATTTATTGTACAATCTATGTAGGGACTGTACATTTAATAAAAATAAAAAGGGAATGTTTGGCATACTTACAGTTATGTTCTACTTATCGTAGTTAAAATTATTATCTATGTGAACATTATATAAAAAAAAAAAGCCTACAAATCTGATCCGGATTATCCGGATCAACGAGGGCCGGATAAACGAGGTTGTAGTGTATAAGTAAAATGGGTTGAAAAATGGATTCTAAAGCAATGTTGCTTTTAAAAAGAATGCAAACAAGTTTGAAGAATAACAGTTCACTAGTTCAGAAATTACAATCTGATATTCAAAGATAAAATGTAGCCTACACTGTATATTGATTTTATGAGCCGTACTTTTCCTAGACTAAAAAAGTTGTGATATCAGTATCATAGAATTGGATTTTCTAATTGGTAAATACTGAGACGGGATATTGAGTCAAAAACTAACCTTAAGGAAAATTTAAAAAAAAAATCCTCAAAAGATAAATTATTGATTGACGTGTTCACCACAAGTAATAACCTAACATTTCGTTCGGGTTATTTTGTTAAATTATTTTGCATTTCCGTGAATTCACTATAAATATGTTTTTTTTCGTCATTTCCTTTTCTGTCTTCGTTCTGTCTAAATATTTTGGCCGAAAGCCCACTTGATCGTCCCAGAGTTCAACGATCGTCTAAATACATCTTCCATTTGACGGTCAGTGGAACGATATGACGTCACCGGAAGTGGTTTGTTATATCACGCGCCATTCCTCATGGAACTTTTCCTAGTCCTCCATTGGAAGTCTGAAACAGATCTAGCGACAATTCTTTGAAGAGATCCTCAGAAAAAAAAAATAGAATAAAAAAAATTAATATCTTGATTTGAAATTCAGAAATTTCGATAAACTATTTTTATCTTAATCTATTTTTTTTCCAGATTAACTCATTTAGTTTATTATTGTATTTATCAATAATGAGTTTTTGAAAAAGTGAATAATTTTATTAAGAATCCTACCAAAAAAAAAACCCGCTTAAAATCATAAAATTTTAAGAACATCTTTAATCCAAGTTAATAAAAAAATGAAGAAATTTAAAAATTAAACTAAAAAAGAACGTTACATTTATGATTATTTTCATGTTAACTTTAATAATAGTAACTACAAAAAAACCAAGATATAACTGCTTTCTAATTTCGACAAAATCTAGTACTGGTTGTTATTACATTAATTTATAATATTTTATTATTTATAATATCAAGTCTAAAAGATTAACATAATAAAATGAAATCAATATAATTATATGCTTTGAAATAAAAGTATAATTGTATGTTTTGGTGAAAGTAATAAAAAAATAAAAATAAAAACACACACAAAAGTATGACAAATTGATTCTCTTTAATTGAGTCCAGAGCTAAGGACAATTGAGAGATCTCCAAAAGATGGGCTTCAAGAACGTTTGAAGGTCATTTGGTCTTGTTCACCTCTTAACCAAGAAAAAAATAAGAAGAAAAAATAATTCGGGAAAAAATAAATCTCCTGGCAACAAACAAACTAAAAATAAAACGAGAGATTGAGTACAAAGTCATGATTCTCCAAAGATTCAATCACAGTTTAGAAGCGATTATGAAAAAAAAAAAAAAAAAAAAATCTAACGTTTTGAAACTAAACTTTTATTTTCATTGAATATTAGCTATTAAAAACTGATTTTTTTTTTAGTTTGCTCGAAATAAATTTAGAAAAGCCTAAAAGTAAGTTGAAATTCCTGAAAATGTTAAAAAAAAAAAATTGTCGATTATTTTTTAAATTTTAATAAAAAACTAAAAATTTCAATTGAAAATAATCGTTCAACAATCAACAGTTCAGCATTTTTCAACGCCGCCATCTAGCGGGAAGCTGAGAAATAAATTAATAATTTAGTTCTACTTCCTACTGACAGATGGCGGTAACTGTCTCAAAGAGGTTGGTAAAATAAATACAATAAAAGTAACTATCGGTTTAATAAAAAATGTAATATTGGAATTGGAATATATAACATTATATGTACTTTCTTTTCCTTTATTTTTAAGTGATTACATAATTTTTACACTCCTGATATTGAGAAACCGTTATGAATTGCTTACGTATGAAATATTAGAAGCAAACGTTACAAAAAGAATGATCTTGTTAAAAGAATGAAGTAAAAAAAGAAGCTTAATGTCAGTTTTCTAACAATTTTTTTAAGTTAGAATTTCCATTATATAGTTAGGCATATAAAGGGAATAATAATAACCAATATTTTTCCATGCAATGAAAAAAAGAAATTTAGATCTTAGAGTAACGAAAAACGTAAGGAATATTATGTTTTTCTTTACCAGCTCCTGTTCATTCCAAATGCACTAAGCAACTGAAAACTGAATTCTAGAGAATATAAGGATCTAAATAAGGAGTAACTTATGCCACTCACTTTTTTTTTTCTTTTTTTTTCTAATTATTTTATTGTTATTCTAAAATTTATTATTTCTTTATTACTTTTAAATTTTTATAGAACACTAAAATAGCGATTAATACTGAATATTGTTGGGTTTTCGTTTCTATTGAATCGTCGTAAAAATGAATTTTACTTATCTTTGATTTATAATAAGTAATTTATAAGTAATTAATTAATAAGTAAATTAATAAAAACATAGATTAATATCGTTGTTAGCTGCCTAAAAATTAGTATTAAGTTACAAACCATAAGTAGAAGGAACCACCAATGACGTGCGACATATGCGTCAAAAACGATAAATAACTTTTTTTGATCGGACGTACACTTTTCGAGATAATAGAGGTTTTCTGTATCAGGAAGGAATGATAGAAAAGTGTTCCCACATTGGAATCATTACTATTTTTCGCGACAGGCGATTCAGTAATGAACATATTCTTGGTATCATTTGAAAGCTAATATTATGTAGATTGTGATACATAATGATTATGAAATTTTTCGATCATTGCTTACAGCAAATTATAAAAATCAAAACTTCGCTGTGACTCATACTGGCAGTCATGTGGGGTTGAGGCGATTGTGCTTCGTAGCTTTTGAACCGTGGATTGGATTCAGTTATTGCAATTAGCTTTTCTGTAGCTTAATAAATGAAGAGTCAAATGACATAGTGTTTTATTTTAAATACTCGTCAGACCCAGAAAAAAACTAAAAGAGTGCAGGCCAATTTTTATTTTCATGTTTTAAAGAGAAAACATGATCGATGCAGAAAACCACAATTGAAAAGTATACGTCCAATCAAAACAAAAAAATATGTATCTTTTTTGAAGCATATTTAATGAGGATTCCATGGTGTGAAGCAAATGCCGTCGATCTGCCACAAACTGTACATAAAATCAAAATAACAGAAAAACAAAGCATTAATTTCCTAGTGTGTTTCTGTAAAATCTAAATGAACCAATTACAAGAAAAATTTGAATTTTATGTCTTCCCTTCTCTTCACTGTAAATAATTGAAACTAAAAGCATTTAAGTTACATATGTAATCCACTAGAATCTTACTATTAACCGATCGTTTTAAAAGAAATAAGAATTTAGTGTTTCCGTTGGGCATGAAATATACACTGTCCAGACACTTTATTAGGTAAACCCCTGCTGAGCGTACAAATGCTGTGTCTCACATCAACTCTTCAAGCCGGTGAGGGCAGTGTCATGGTGTTTTCCTGGCACACCTTGGGTCCATTGATACCTCTGGAGGTACGTCAGGATGCTAGAGCGTACCTAAACATCGTAGCTGACCAAGTGCAACCGTTCATGTTAACAGTTTATCCTCTTGCAGATGGCTATTTCCAGCAGGATAATGCGCCGGTGCACAAAGCCCGCATCACTATGGATGGTTTGAGGAACATAACGATGACTTTTCCTTGCTACAGTGGCCCGCTCAGTCCCCGGATCTCAGCCCGATTGAAAATTTGTAAGATGAGCTGGAACGGGCTGTTTGCTCCAGGCCTACACCTCCATCAAATCTTCAGAACTGCGTAACACACTTACGTCTGCATGGTACACAATACCTCAACAACGTTTTCAGCATCTTGTGGAATTCATGCCTCGACGAATTCAGGCTGTTTTGATGACTAAAAGAGGCCCAACACGCTACTAGGTAGGTGAACCTAATAAATGGACCACGTTTGCAATACTTTGGAAATGCATTTCGAGAACGATTTCAAAAACCACCACCCACAAACATGGTTACATTAGCCGTCATTGAAAAATTTAGTGAATCTTAATCAAACATCTGTGAGACGAATGTTGAAGGAATGTGGTAGGTTTGCCTGTAAGATACAAACCGGACAACGTCTGAGCAATGTCGAAAAGGATGCGATAATCGTTTACTGATGGCGTACGATGATGAAGCTTTCCTGTCAAATATCTGGTTTTCTGATGAAAGTCATATTCATTTGAATGGATTTATCAATCGACAAAAACTCGCTTTCTGGATTTGAACTGCCAGACATCATTGTGGAGAAACCTCTCGAAATTGAGTGTGTAACAATATTATGTGCGGTGTCTGTAAACATCTCGGGCCCTTATTTTATTGAGAAAAATCGTGGCAATCCCGTGACTGTGAACAGATACAACATTCTCACACCATTTTTGGGGGATCTCACCAAATTCTACCGTGCCCTTAATGGTTAAAGGTTAATGGTTCATATGCAATGGTTACAGCAGGATAGATCCATTTGCCACACAGCGAGGAACCCACTTCAGTTGCTTCATGCGAATTTTGGTAATCGCATCATTTCAAATGGAATAGCCTTCCCATATTCATCTCATCGCTTGATCTTACATTTGGACGCTTACATTTGAAATATGCTGATGGAAGCCATTTTCCAAGAGAACCCACTGGCGACAATTGGCGCAACGGCCAGCATATCGAACACGTGGAAATTGAGTTCCATGTACCACAAGCTTCCTATACTTTTGTATTCTGTAAGTCACATAACCTTTTTTATATACAAATATTTCAGTATCGTTTGTTTTGGCGCATACTGTATTTATTAATATTATGCCTTTCGCAATGTAAAAATGTGAGCTTTTGGCAGCTATTTCGGGCCCTGTTGCATATTTTTGAGTGAAATTTTGCAAGCTAGTTAAAAACATCATAATCTGCAATTATATCAAAAATAATTAAAATCGGACTAGCCGAAACGAAAAATCTGGACCTTACAAATGTTGCTACTGTTCACATCTTGTTCTTGTTCATGTTATCCTTTGCTCGACTGGACCTAGAGCCAAAACTATAGCACCTAGAATTATAGTTGATACGTCATTAGTTTCATCTCATTGCTGAGGAGTGCCGTCGTCATGTGCTACGTTTTGACATTTCAACTGGTTTCAGAAAAAATCTAAAAAAATGTGGCACCAGGACCGCTTACAAACTTAAATGTAGGACATTCACTGTGCTGATTTTTAGTTTTTATTTCTAAATAGCCGACTCCCGTCACTTCGCTCCGAAAGCCTTGCATTAATTATTCGAAAAACCAAATTACATCAAGTAAAGTAAAAACCAAAACTTAGAACTTAAATAAATTAAAGTTAAATTTGAAACAATACATGCAGTATAATATTGAAATCAAACGAATTAATTAACCCTATCGTATATTTATTCAGATCTGTGGCGCGATATAAAACGACAAGGAAGCCATCTAACGTCAGTTTTGGGAATGTTTTAAATGCACTCATTGACAACTGCGCTAGCGCCATCTAAGGACAGTTTGGGGAAGTTTTTCATCCTTCACGGGAAATCGACCTATTCTAAAAGTAGCATAAGTCGTACTCCGTGTCCTAGCCTACCTGCATGCTAAACTTCATTCCGATCCGTAGCGCCTTTGAGGCGTGAATGAATGACAAACAAACAAACAAATCTACAAGTTTTCGATTTTCTAATAGTAGTTAGGGTAATAACAGTAGCTAGATTAAAAATATTTTCTCAAAGCCAAAAAAAGTTTCTACAAATGAGTATTTACAAAAAAAAATCACAGCTGGTGTGACAGAAAAAAATAAAAATTATGATTCAAGTTTATTAAGAGTTTAAATCCTAAAAGACCTACGAATAAAGTTTTAATTTGAGGATGTAGGCTAAGCAAAATTAGGAAAAACAAGAAATTTGATTCACATAGTGCATATATTTGTTAAAGAAGGATCAGAGTACTTGGATATTGTTCTACAACAAATATCAGTTTGTTGCAGAAATTGGAAAGGCAGCCAATTGTATTTAGATACCTCTATATCCAATATGAAGTATTTTTTTTTGTTGATTCAGAATATTTATATGCGAGCACTAAATGATTCAAGTTTCTTGTTTTTCTTAATTTTGTTTACTCTACACCCCCAAATTAAAACTTTATCTTCGGGCCTTTTAGGGTTTACATTCTTATTAATTCTCCTTTTTTTATGTCTTACCAGCTGTAACTGTTTTGTAAATACTAATCTTAATGTATACAGATCAGATATATTAGACTTGAGAATTCATTTTCCCCTTCACTTTATATTAAATGATATATAAAGAAGAAACATTAAAAAATTATTGGTTTATTTTTGCAGAATCTTTTGTAAACGCATCGGTTTTTATTAGAGAAATGATAATATAACTTTTTCCTTTCACTTCACTGTAGAGGAATCGGAATTTCTTGATGCATGGAAAAAGGATATCCTTGTTAATAATTAATTAAATAATTGATAATTATAATTATTCATGAATTAATAAACATTAATGAATAATAATTAATAAACTTTAATTTAATTAATGTTAACATTAATATATTAATTATAATTTTGCATTTATGATTAGAATCGAACACATATGAAGAATGTTTGCTCTGCTACCAAAATAAAACTTAGAGAATAAATGTGGCGAGAATAAATATATATAAATAATATATATAAATTTATATATTTAATGCAATCTAAAACCTGAAATTAGTGTCAATATACATCATAAACATATCGTTATATATTAGGGAAAACCTGTATAATTCTTCAAGGAAGAATAACTCAATTCATGAAATAAAGATCTTGAAATACTTACTTTTCACGCCAGCACAGCTACGACGATGTTCGACGAAAATGTTGAAAACCCTTCATAAACCACATATGAAGAAACCATCGCAAAAGCTGTTGCTGGATACATAACATAAAGTTCTTGTTCTCGTTTGTTGATGTAAAGATATTATTTTCCATTTTAACGATTCTATCCATCATTTCCATAACGTTTTGATGGAAAACCATTGGAACAAACAAATAGCCTGTGGCCTCTTGACATTGCAACTCTTCGGAATGCAAGCTATCTTCAATTCTTCTTTTTTTTTTTGCATCTAACTTTTATCAGTTCTACGCTAGATAAATAGAATTCTTAACGAATACCCCATTCACGTTTTGATATAATAGCACTTTGTTACTAACAATGTTTCTACTTGTATTATTTTAGCAACAATATATATTTAACGTCTTAACAATAAAGACAAGACATTAACCACAGCATTAAACAATGATTACTGAACTCCTAAAATACAGAAGAAGCTAAACAACCAAATTTTATTTTAAATAATTTTACCTGCAGTTTAGTAATAGGATGAAATTTATCTGTTATTTTCTCAAACAGGACGCAGGCAATCATCTCCTTGTTCCCTCCAGTTCCGAAGTACTTGCTGTCATTACATTAATAATTGTCGTTTTTATTTGCTATACTTGAATTCAACGTGAATATTCACTAAAATAAATCCTGTACATTTCTACTTCAAATTGCATTCTTAAATTTTATTGCTAGCCTACATAACATAAAAATGGTGCAAAATAAAAACGATAAAGGATATAAAAAGATGCAAAATATCCTTCTCATGGAGTTTCCTTCATAGATTTCAAAAATCTATAATTACATTCTTTCATTTCCAACTGAAGTGCCATTAACCACATACGTACCTAAAGAAATGGAATCACAAATTTCAGTGACATTCTGTATTGAAGCCCTGATTTATATCATTAATTACACTGGTATACATAGGAATTTTTTTTTTCTGCTGACTACGATTTCATATAATTTGAGGTCGCTGATTACGAATATGTGTATGGTCGGTACGCATCGAAGTGCGCACTTCGTATCCGAAACCTCCGTGTTCCAGGGAGCGCTAGTGTTCCCATGATGGCGAACCCCTAGCAGACTCCCTAGAATTTCAAGGGAAAGATACTGGGGTGGTTTCTCGTGGCCTTCCCCAGGACGCCATTAAGGAATGACGTCAGACCGAAGAGAAAGTGAAGAAGAGGCTTACAACACAGGAAAGGAAATTGAAACAACTATGCCACTGCCGGGATTCGAACCCAGATACTGGCGCACTGGCCGCCACGGCTGGCCGCCGCGGAGACCGCACGACCACGCCAGCACGGCCGGCGAATATGCAGTCATAAATTGTCCATCACGTCACAATTTTTCACAAAATACAATTACTGACATTTATAATGTTTATGAGTTGCAGCAGCATATTTGTTACTGTTATTACCACGAAAGTTGTTTCTTTTGAAAGAACGTTAAATTGTGAATAAGTTTCTTGGGTCTGGTTAATTATTAATTTTAAAAATACACACAAAGTGAAGTATATTAATGATGAAAGAACTTTCACTTCTTTGATTTTCTGGCGTAGCTGGAATCTGGGATGTCACGCTGCAAGCACCAACAGTAGTCTGCTATCATGTTTGTGTTCCACCTGCCTTGATATCTTTGTTCCATGGTCTTTATATCTTGATGGAAGCGCTCTCCTTGCTCTTCACTTAGAGCACCAAGATTTGAGGGAAAGACATTTAAGTGACTGTGCAGAAAATGCACCTTTACACTCATATTTACTCCTATCTTCTGATATGCTGTTAACAAAGTTTCAACTAGAAGTTCGTAGGCCCCCACAAGGGGGGGGGGGGTCAGTTGGTCCTTCAGCACCGGGGACCGGCCGTCAAAGGGGCCCGGGCTTGTCGATTTGGAGATTCCCTTTTTTTATTTTGTTCCTAACATTGGGAGAGGGGGGAAAGGCCCGGTACTGCATTTGGTACCTGGGCCCGGAATTTGATGTGGGGGGCTGAGTTCAGTACACACTACTTTAATACAGGAATCTGCAAAAAGGAAACTATTTAAGTCTTCATTTGTGAAAAATTCTGAGGTGATTGTGCAAAATGGATATGATTTTTGGATTCAGCACCTTCAAATTAATAACAATCAGTTATTATCTTAAAGTCAGCAAAATTGATGTAGACCAGTGTTATTTATTGTTGAATTTTCACTCATCAATAATGAGATATAAAATACAAGAAAAAAAAGAACAAACAAACAAAAGACATTTAATCTCTATTAGTTTTCTATCAGATTTAGTCGAGATTCATTTAATGTTATTTACAGGTATTATTAATCTTAAGAATTAGCTTAGAAACGATATAAGAAAGTGAAGCCTTTAACAAAAAAAATAAATAAGTAGAAAACATCTGTTTTTTTTTTCTTTCCTGTTCCTTTCATATACAGTAGAACAAAAAAAAAGAAAGGGCC
>JAFIDM010010028.1:36696097-36709778 GCA_023159025.1 Thereuonema tuberculata | reverse complement strand
TATACATGTATTATGAGAGATAAGTCGCCCTTTAAAGTTCCAAAAAAAAAGGATAATTTATATGTTGTTGCAATTCTTTTATTACATAAACATCTATATTTTAAATTGTATAGAGCTTGTGAAATTGATCATTGGTATTAGATTTCGATGTTTTATTATTATAATGTTGAATTTAGAAGATTTAAATATCAGTTTGTAATTTTTAAGATTTCCTTTTCGTTTTTATTTCTGAATTTTAACGGATGACAAGAACAGAGTGACATATAGAGACCATATTATTAACTGAAAACTAATAGAAAAACGCTTAGAAAAGATGTGTATTTTTATCTGAAATCATATAATGGCTAGAAGAAAAATTGAAGGGTTCGACCCATTTCAAGAATGATAATCTCAAGTATAATCTTCAATCTGAAAAATTATTCACTTTCCACTTCACTAGATTCAATTCGTTAGGTTTAATTTTTCCTGTTTTGGTCAATAGTGCGTTCTTTAATTGCAATGTAACCGAACCATTTAATCATTTAGAAAGTAATAAATGTCAACGCAATTCAAGTAGAAATGGAGAAGAACTTTTTTAACGGGCTGCACCACCTACATTATAAAGGTATAATTTTCTCCGCTAATACGTCGTTGCGGTCGGCAGCGGCGTACAATGAGACGTTCACGTAACAATTGCGCGGTGTCCGAGCATCGCTTCTATCACAGTCTGCAGCCGACCAAATGTAATGATGAAGGCTTTGTAGGGAGCGGGGATGGGGACTTGGACTGATGGATGAAACGGAACGGCCACTATTAACCGCAAAGGTAATTCGTCATAGCGGACGAACTCGTTAGCCGCTTGCCACATCGTTTTCTCATTTATATGGAGGATTCCCGCATGATGATGATGATCACCGCGACTGTATATTACGCCAAATGAAACACTGGCTTGCAGCGTGATTGGCAGATGACAAACAAGGGAAATAGGCCTTCCCAAATGAGTGGGTGTTTTACCCAATCCGCCCTTCAACTATTGGAAACGGGACGAAATTATTGGAAATCTTTTGCCAGACACAGCCATGTGTTCCGCTTTGATAAGAGATACGTACTTCAGGCATCAGAATCTGAGCTGATTTCATAAAACATACTTTAAATATCACTGTGGAATAAATTAGTGGCTTCCAATAGTTCAGAAGGAACCGAGTTTTTTCTTTGTTTCACCATAAAAGAAGAAGCAGCAAAAAATGGCTGCTTTATTGGTCTTGAATTAGACTATTAAAAGTCTACAACTCCTCCTGATATAAATCAAGATATCAGAATCATTTAAAGCCTAAGGAAGAGTGAAAATGAAAAGTGTGTCCTGATTAAAGCCTCTAGTGATTAAAATAAAAATAGCAAAGATTTCAATCCAATCGGTTTACTAATCCCTTCAATAGCCACAATTGGACATTTTGATTTACTTTTTTTTTTAATATTGTAAAAATAAGCTAGAGAACCTATTAATTTATTCATTCTAATATCTCCAAAACAGATTATCAAAATAGATTATCTGTAATTATAAATCTTAGCCAGGTATTGTTTTTATTAAGTCCAAATATATTTTTTTTCCCAAATAACAATGTGATAAAAAGTTTAATAATAATAAAAATGAACGCAGATAAGTAAAAGATACTTAATATTTTTTAATATGTCGTGAATATTAATACATTGATAGAAAATGTTGCGGTTCGTTAGCCTTCGTCAGTTCAATTGTTGCGGCTGTGCCGTCTTCCTAGATACTTGTTTATAAAATTCCATGTGAAGCCGCAACAATTGAACTGATAACGAACCGCAACGTTTTCTGTTACTGTATTAATATTGTCGATGTATAAAAAAATATTAAGTATTTTTTAATTAGTTCTACTTATCTGTGTTTCTTTTTATTATTCCCAAATATAAGATGTATAAATATTTATCTTATATCTATTTTTATTTCATTAACCAGATTTTAAAATTTCAGTGTCTAAAGATCAAAACAGCAAGTAATTGAATCTCTGTCTGAAAATGACATTTCCCTTAAAAGTCAAGCGTTTTTCTGAAGTTTTATATTTAATAAAATAAATACCAAATTAAATGCTACAAATCACACGAAGAAATGAAGCCATACACCTGTTTAAATGAAGAATATTTATACACTTAAATTATAATACAAATGCAACTAGTTTCTCCACCGAGAGGTGGTATTCTCAAGCTTGCCTCTCGGTGGTATGACTTCATTTTTGATGTTAAAATTCTTCAGTACACGTAAAATAATTACATTCTACACACGAAGAAACTTTATCTCCTTCTTTTCGTAATACTTTAACATTTTGAGTAAAATGGCTAAAATATGATGCAGAATTACATTAATAGTCATTGTTGATTTATTTAAGTTCAGAAGCATTGAAACAATCACTAGTGAACCATTCGATATCCATTTATAATTTATTGTATAACAACGAGGAAATAAAACCTACATCGCTTTTTCTGTCTTGGGCATTTCCATTGCGAGTTTTGTTTTTTGTTATACTGTATTTAATTCTTGACACTTGTGTGGGAAGTAAAGACATAATTGATCTGAACAACGCAGGGCACAAAAAAAGTAAATAAAGCAAAGCGATAGATTCAGATTACCTGAAAAAAAACATTACTTCTATACATGTATTAAAAAAAATTGCTGAAAAGCTTTTTCGGGGAAAAGAAATAAAATGTTAACCTAAGAAAACTGTCAACCTTCAATATGTGATTGATTTTAAATTTCAAGTTGTGTTCTTGCAACATTTTGCTTGTGTGGCTGGATTTGGATGGGAAGGAGATCAGTATCCACGAATTAAACCGAAATAATCCTGCTCATATCTGGATATATGAACGTAAATAAGATCGTAAAAAGTTTTACAGAAGTAAGTGCAGCCGCTTTACAAGGAATTTCGATATCATTTCTGATTGCATGGAAAGAAATAGATTAATCAAGTTGGGCTACGGATTAATTAAGAAACTAATTTTATGGAAATCCGTTCAACCGTTTTAGCGTGATGTAAACAGAAAAGAAAGACGTTCAAGTGGAGGATTACGATTCCGAAGCAAAGTCAATATTGTTTTATTAAAATAAACAGTTTTAATAAATGGGAGATTAAGAATAAAATTGAATGATACTAGAATTGGAGGCTATAAAAAGTTAGAATGGCGAAAAGTAATCAGGTGACCTAACGTCTTTAAGGGGGAGGATTGAAAGAAGAGAAATATTAAGGGTCTGATTGTACAATATATACTATACAGATTTACACTGACTTTTAATCAGTTGCTCTGGTGATACTCGACATAGCATTGAGGAAACCTTACAATACCGAAATGCTTTAATTTTAGTGGAAGCTCAAATGGTTAACTGAGATAAATTCAGTTTTTGAATATAAAATTAACGTTTCTATCAAATGTTGTAGCTTGAAGACTGTTAATATCAATATTAAACATTGAATTTAATTTTGATGCTAGGTACATATTTAGCTATCCATCGTTTAGTAGATCCATTTTGGCGACTGGCTGGCGGGAGAAATGAACACCAAAATAATCATGGATCGTAAAGAAGCATCCTACTGTTTTGGGAGAAATCATTCCAATCGTTTCAGTGAAAGATTTTGGGTCCTTTTTGAGGGATGAGAATAAGAAGATCAAAATTAACATGTCCCTGTTGGACATAAATAAGCAAAACACCAAATTTTAAGTAAATTTGTATAAACCCTGTAGCGTAACGACCGACAGCGAAGGAAAAATGAGTGGTAGTAGGATTTTGCAGGTTCAGTTGACACGTGGTGCCACCTATTGAGTAAAAAAATAATTAATCAGGAAAAAATATTAGGTAGATACAGAAGTCAGTATTAGATGGAAACAATTTTTTGTTTACGGTTTTCTTCGTGAAATGAAAAGTAATACTTTGATTGTTTGAACTTATTTTACTTCTCTCTATCACTTGACATATTTGTTTTTTTCGATTAAATACGTGATCGAGTTTAAAAAAGCTAGCTTACTGAACAGATGTAAGTGAATTTTCTTTTAACATTTTTATATAGTTTTATTTAAAAAGTTCTTATTTTCCGCGCTAAATGTCCGTATTACTGTTACGTGTTACATTTTGTAAATTACTAAGACAGAGGATAACCCGAATTGCTAAATAAATATAGCTTTTTGGATTTTATTTTTCTCTTTTTTAAATATAAAGTATTTTGAAATTTCTCTTTTCAATGGATATCGATGTATTGGATTGAGAAAACCTATATTGTATCCTTGTCAAATGAGTTTTTTTTTTTTAGTTCTGAAAACGTCTCTTAGGCTTCTGTATAGAGCGTAGTTCATAGCAGGAGAAGCCTTATATCCCCGCTCTTCTTTGTTCACTGTCGCGAGAAATTCGTGATTGGTCAATGGACCGTTTAAGTGATTTCGTCACAAACTACGTCACAGTTCGAAGAGCTCGTTGCTAAATTTCCTTAGATTTGCGAACTGTTAGAATCAAGTCGGTGTTTATCGTGGTTTTTCTTTAAGGAAAAGATCCAAAAAATAATAAAAAAATATCAGAACGCTTTAGACTAAAAGTCTAAAGACTAAGAAAGTCTGAAGACTTTCAGAAAGCCCACCTTAGAGATTTTTTCCCCCATATTTTTGAGAATTTTAGGAGAAACATTCAGACGAAAAAAGTTTTATTTTTGCATTTACTTGAGATTCGGACTGCCATAGGCGACACTTCACCTATTGTCGAGAGCTACTGATTGGTTCACTCAAAGGCCAGTCTCCAATAGCAAAGTACTGATCTGACGAACTGAAACTAATTTCAGAAGTAGATTATAAAAGAATAAATAAAATTGTATTCACAAACAATAATAAAATTATTTATTCCTCTACATTTTTTTTATAATGGGATCTCCCAAATCTGGAGAGCTTCTATTTTTTTATGTGGGGTTTTGAAGTTTCCGAGATTTTAATAATTGTGTCAAATAAATTCTCACCATTACAAATCCATTAGAGCTTCCCAATAGCTTAACATCTCCAATAGATAGTTGAAAAAATCAGTTGAAAAATTTTAATTTCAAAAAACCTGATTAGGTTAGTTATTTTCTGAAGTGTTATGTAAGGAATGAATTTTTTTCACTGAATCATATGTTTTAATTAATACAATTAGTTAATTTGCGAAATCATATTAACAGTCTTGCTTCTATTGTATGTCCGTTTGTCATTGAATTCAATTTTCATTCATGTTGAAAGAATAATATATACAGTATTGTTGAATGAACTTACTACATTTAATCAATCGGTTATTAATAAAAAACTATTCAAATCTCTTAAAATTCACAGCTATGAATGGAATTGAACGATGAGAGAGAAATGGTGATCAACTGCATAACATACTGATTGAAGTACAGTTTCCATCTCCCAAAGAATTATCATCCCCATTTCAGCTCTGCTTCTCTTTAAGAATAAAATTAAAATCACTTTAATTACTTTATTTACATCTGTATTAATACATTTAAAGTTATTTTGGAAAATAAAGATTTAAATAGATTTGACCAATGCCTGATGCATCAAACTGGCTGTGATCTTATGAAATCCATAGTAAGCCAAACACAGTCAAGTTGCAGCAAACAGAAGGTGGCGAGTTGAACTGGTGGAGTTTCACAAAATAGCGGTTAGGTTGCATCACAGATTGTATGCATATTCCTGACTAGTTGCAGGAAACATCATTACCGTCGCAAAGAGCTCGATGGGCGATTTGAGCACTGGTTGTTGTTTTCAGTGGTCACTCAAAATTAGTGGAAAATAATAAAAACAACTCAGAATTTTTAACTTTATAAATTTATCGCCAACTAAGCGAGAAACAGCTGTTTTGGAATGTCACTTGTAAACACTATCTCAACCTTTTTAATGTGTTAATGCATTTTTTAGGCTTTTCTTATTTTAATTGCGCATAGAAAATTGTTTGAGGTTGCCGGAGGTCAGCACAAGAATCTTATTTATTTTATTTTTAATGAGTATTTTGTTTTGACTTAAACTTTAGTTTTCTGGAGGTGCCATTCCCATGCGTACTTCTATTTATATTTATAAATTTATTTTCTAATTTGTTTTCGTTTTTAATGAACAATTATTTTTGTTAACATAATTGTTATGGAATTTGGAAGCTCATTTTCTATTATTTATGAAAGATATATGATGTATCGGTAACTAATTATTTTATTAAAGTGCATTAATTTTAGTAAGTTACTGATTTTTATAAATTGCTAAGTGTTCATCAGATTACCGTGCAAAACAGCATTATTGGTTGTTATTGTTCGGTGGTTCGACAGCGTTTGAAACAAAACTGACTCGAATACTCCGTAGTTAAATTAAATTATAGTATTATGAAATTAAATTAGAAATGCTATCCATTCAGGCTTCTTATTTATAATGAAATTTTACATGTAATGTATCCTCCCTAAGCAAGGGAATCCAAACTCATATTCATTGGCCGATTATTAATGCGGAACTAGGGTTTCACCAGGTAAACTGTCGAATTCAGCAGTTCAGTCTGATAACATAATGGATCTGCGTCTAATCAAATTGTTGCAGATGAAATGTTGGAAAATGGATGAAATTTCCAATATCCGTAGCACGATGCCAAATGATGTTTTTATTTCGAGGTTTCAAAATAATCATGGCTAGCAGCAATACCCTTTGCCAAAGAGATACAAATTTCTGTATATTATGGGAAGCTATGGGATGCGAAAAACTCTTGGAATGCGATTTCAACTAGTGTTTTATTGGAAAACGTTCCACCCGTTAGAAACACGTCCTGGCGCATGAATCAGTGATACTCTGTAAGGGAAAGAGCTGGTAAATAAAATGGATGAGGTAAGGTTATGTAATTCAATTGGTGTAACTTCTGGATCACATGGGGTCTCGAGCTATCATGGAGAAGAAGGGACTATGACGATTGACAAACAGATAATGTTTGGTTGATAATTTTTTGTGCATAATGTCAAATGTTCCTGACAAAACCTGTCCGCCGACATTGTTTGATCCTATGGCAAGGAGAAACGAATAACATCAGCTGAGGACATTAAACACTGACCATCGGCTTCCTAGGGTGGAATATGCTGGCAAAATGGTATGTTTCGGGGCCTCATCGTAGTCTAGTCTTTGTGCAGAATATCGCCAATATGTCATGCGTGAAGATGTGCTTTAAAAATGACGATCGTTTTGTTGCGGAAAAGCAAAGAGCGTTTTATGTATTCTGTCAACTCATACGCAAAACTCATTTATTCATCTTCTTTCCTTTGCCTACATCAAATATCGGGAAACTGTTGCGTAATATAGTCCCAGTTTTTCCGCAAGTTCTCGAACTATTTGTCAAGTATCGGTTTTGATCAACAACCCGATATCTCTAGAACTCAAGTAGACCTACAAGTTTCTCTATCTACTGATGTTTACTATTAATAACAACAATACCATTTATTTACAATAATTGATTTTAACAAAAATTACAACTTGTATTTCGGTCTACTGGTTTGAATAATAACTACAAGCACGATCTGCACGTTTTAAATTAACTTCACTTGTATTTATACCAATTAATTTTAACAGTAACTACAGCGTGTATTACTACTTACTACTATTAATAATAACTGTAGCATGTATTTGTACTTACTAATATTAATATATAACTACGGATTGTATTTCTACTGACTGGTTTTAACAATAAATAAGCATATATTTCTATCTATGAACTTAATAAGTACAATATCAATTTCTGAAAATATTAACTTAAAAGAAATTTAATTACAATATGAAAGGAAGAATATCTATCAATGCTTAATGATCTTAGTCCTTTTTACTTGGAAGCAGAAGTTTAAAAACATAATAAAATTACAATAAAATGTCGAACAATAAAAAAAAAAAAAACCAAGTTTTAATCTAATAACATGAAGATATGCAGAAACTTCGGGAGTTCATTCTACCTGTAAAAGTAAAGAAACAAGTTTTATAAACATAGGTCCGGAAATGCTTCGGTAGCGAGTTACGGCTAGCGAAAGATTTCGCCCATAATTTAGTACCCTGGGTGAAATGAAGACTTGCTGGAAGTCTGCGAAGGTAAATTAAGGGGGGAAATCGGTGGTTTCTTATAGTTGAAAAATCGAAAGAAACATGTCGCAGAACTGTATCTCCCTGTGTTTGTAAGCGTACCCAACAGGGAACCTAGAAAAGAGGGATCGCGAAACAACGTTTCAGGCAGAAGTGAAACCTCATGCAACAGTGGAACGCAACTTTCAACAGCGCTTTAGCATTAATGTATGGTGTGATATTATTCATGATCAGCTGATTGGTCCGTTTATTTTCCAAGAGCGCTTAACAGGACTGGTGTACTTACAGTTTCTGCAAGAAGAATTACTGACATTGCTTGAAGATGTTTCTCTTGCAACGCGACGCCGGATGTACTTCCAACACGATGGCGCAACGCCACATTTTTCAAATAATGTTTCCACCTATTTAAATCACCAATTTCCAAATAAATCGGTCGTAGAGGTCCTATACACTGGCCACCCAGGTCACCAGACCAAACGCCGATGGATTTTTGCATAAGGGGGGATGAAAGAAAAGGTTAACGCGATCAAAGTAAACTCCCTTGAGGTGCTACTGGCCCGTATTAATGAAGCATTTACGCAGTTAAAGGACAGCCCTGCTGAACTACGAAAAGCAACAAGAGCAATCGTTAAATGTGCAGAAAAATGCATTGAGGTTGATGCAAACATTTTTGAGAATTTACTGTAATTTTATTGATTAGGTGTAGAGTAATGTTTTTCAGTTCAATTTACTTTGCACTGTTCTCCATAACAGTTCATTTCATCGAACATCTATTCACTTTCTGTATATTGTATTTGCACCGTTTTGTTCAGAAATAAATGTTCTACAAGTTTTGTTGTACAATTTTGTGTGTCTAACCTACTTTAACAACATTATTGTATTCGTCACACGGAAAATACGTTGTTTCTCAATCCGTTTTTTGTGGGTTCCAGGTGGGATAAGCTTCAAACCAATGGGAGATACAGTTCTGCGAGATGTTTCATTCGATTTTTCAGGTCAACAACCATAAGAAACTACTGATTTCGACCCGTATCCCATAGCGTATACCCATATACCTTCCCATCTTCCCATTCTTCCAGCAAGTCTTCATTTCACCCAGGATACTAAATTATGGGCGACATCTTTCGCTAGCCGTAACTCGCTACCGAAACATTTCCGGACCTACGTTTATGTAACTTTATTTCTTTACTTTTACAAGTAGAATGAGCTCCCGAAGTATCTGCATATCTTCGTGAATCACCCTATATATATATCAGAATAAATTATTTTACATAATCTTCTGTCTTATTCGATCTTGTACTTTAATAAGTTTAACTAATCTTATTTCTCTTTGTTAACTTTGTATTGGTTCACCATTTACTATTCCATGTTTCTGTAGATATAAGCATCGCTTCTCTTACGAGTCATATTATCTTGTAATGTTCTCTTTATATCCATCCATTTGTCCAATTAATCTGGCTGCACTTTTGTGAAATTCATTCCTGGAATGCACCTTAATCATCACAAAAGTATTTCACTTCATTTTTTTGTTCTCATATTTGTTGTTACGTCGCCATGGCTTCTAACATTTGAACATTCTTCTCACATTATTATTAACCTCGTTATATCTTTTCCTCTTCCTCGACACTGTTGCTTTGTATGCTTTAGTATTATTTTTTTACACTAATTTTGTATTTTGTATTATTCACTATTATATTGATTATTAAAATATTAGTGCATTTTTATTCTAATTATCATCAATTAAAAAAATCCTGAATAAATAAATAAAATTAAATATAAAAGTGCATTTCCTCTTTTTCTTATTTTACAACAGTTTTAACAATAAGTAGGCAAGTATTTCTATCCATGGATTTAACAGTAACTATAGCATGTATTTGTACTTAAATAGTTTTAACAATATCTACTGCTTGTAATTTCTACTAAATGGTTTCAATAATAATTGAGCTTATATTTTAACTTGCAAGTGTAAAATTAAAATTAGCTTGTATTTCAAAATACTTTTTAGTATTTTGAAAAGTAAAGTTTGCATATCTATTTACTAGTAACAATAACAGCTACAGTTTGTACACTTACTTAATAAGAAATACAGATTGTTTTTTAAAACCGTTCAAAATTAAATAAAGATTGTATTTCTACATAATGGGATTAGTAAAAGATAGAGTTTGGATTTCTACTTACTAGTAATAATAATAATTACGGCCTGTATTTCCACTTACTGTTCTTAACAGTTACATCTTCTAATATATAAACATAATATGTATGTAATAAATACTATTAATGAAACGTAATACATTTCTTCTTCTTCTTCTTCATAGCTATATTTCGCAGGCTATTATTGTATGAACAATATATATGATGATTCCTTATCATGAATGGTTCTATGTTGTTGAAATCTATGTTGTTGGAAGCTTTGTTATTGTAAGGAATATTCGATGTATTTGAAAGCCTGACGAAGCAGGAAAAAGAAATAACCTGCGAAATATAGCTAATGAAAAAGAAGAAATATATTATGTTTCAATAATAGTTACATCTTCTATTTTTACTTAGTGGGTATTAACAATAATTATAGTTTGTATTTGTACTTTATTTATTTATTTATTTATTAGTTATTTTAAATTACATTTCAGTCCCGTTAGGAATTCAAAATTCCTATCAACAGGTGCTGTTATTTATTATAATACATAATAATTATATTAAAAACATTACATTTAAATAAATTTTACAAATTTTACAAAATCAACTTATCCTCAAACGTATTGAAACAAATATATTAGCTAAAAACATATTAGCACAAACATATAATTAACAAATTAATACTCAATATTATCCAATATCCAACTTTTTACCTTATTTTTTACAATTGAAATTTTTTTATAATCTTTAAATATATTCTAAAAACGAAGAAAAGAGCAGCACAAGAATAAACAAAACAAAAGGAAATCGCCTTTCTGATTCATTTTATGGGAAGGGAATTGGGAACAGCTGTTTCGTGCTTCTGCGCACTCATCAGCCGAAACCTCTCCCTCCCCGATAGAGGAATCAGAAAGGAGAGATCCCTTTGGTGAAGGCCCCCGTCAATCGGACAGTGACCTCCCAAATAAGAAAAGGCAAGAAAATAAAAGGGTACGTCGCTAGACGCTAACCCAAATCCTTTTCCTACAACTCGTAGGCAAAAAGGCAATAAATAAAAGGAACAGAAGGTTCAAAAAAAGGTTTACAAGATAAACAAAACATTTTAACGTGCTGTGAAAATTTTTAAAAACGAAGAAAACGTTAGCGTCTAGCGACGTACCCTTTTATTTTCTTGCCTTTTCTTATTTGGGAGGTCACTGTCCGATTGACGGGGGCCTTCACCAAAGGGATCTCTCCTTTCTGATTCCTCTATCGGGGAGGGCGAGGTTTGGGCTGATGAGTGCGCAGAAGCACGAAACAGCTGTTCCCAATTCCCTCCCCATAAAATGAATCAGAAAGGCGATTTCCTTTTGTTTTGTTTATTCTTGTGCTGCTCTTTTCTTCGTTTTCAAAAATTTTCACAGCACGTTAAAATGTTTTGTTTATCTTTTAAGTATATTCTTTACATATATAGTTTTAATAATAAGTGCAGGTTACATATCTACTTACTGATTTAATCAATAACTACAGTTTGTATTTCTACTCATTGATTTTAATAATAATCTATTAATCAGTGAGTATTATTATTTGAATAAGGACTTATACAGCTTATATTTCTGTTTATTAGTTTTAACAAAACTACAACTTGTAATTCTCCTTAATTGGTTTAGTAAAACTAAACTATTTATTCATATTTCCTGGTTTTAACAACAACTATTGCTTACAGGAATTGGAAGTTACTATAAAGACGCAATGGAATTGTGCATCACTATAATAATAAACTAGTTGACCCGTGCGAATAATTCGCACCAAAAAACCACTTTTAAGAAATAATAAACAAATCCAACAGCTGTCGTGCATATTAGTTAAACCCATTGTCAATAGATGGCGCCTTCTCCATTTTTATAGAAAGGTTGACCCGTGCGAATAATTCGCTTGGTATCTTGATCAGTCACCGAATCGTAATATGGAAATAAATAAATGAATAGATTGTCAATAGATGGCACCTTCTACATTTTTATAAAAAGGTTTTTAAAATAAAGTTTTTAACGAAAACAATAATTTAAACAGTTTGTTTATTTTTCGTTATTAGCGGTGAACGTAATCTTCAAAATATCTCAATCATTGATTTTGATGAAGTATTAAGTAAGATAAAAAAAAAAAAAACCATCTTTGAGAAATAATATATGAGAAGTTGACAAATTGTTATGTTTTTTATTGTAATAAGTCGTTTATTTTTATTAAAACATAAATCTTTGTTTGTTTTTTTATCTGTTCTTATTAAATAAACGATGAAATATCTTTTTAAAGTGCATTTTTATTCCAAAAAGGATGTATTAGAAGTTACGACGCTACAGCATTATTTGAAATTTTGTTTCGCTTTCGAAAAATAAGTCGCTTCTGTTAAAGCGTATCTACGTTTTTATAAAAAGGTTTTGAAAATAAGTTTTTTAAAGACAACATTAATTTTAAACAATTTGTTTATTTTTCGTCATTAGCGGGGAACGTAATCTTTAAAATGATGTCTCAATCATTGATTTTGATGAATTCTTAAGGGAAATATGCCGTACCGACACAAAAACACCTTGGAGAAATAATATATAAGGATACTTAAAAAATACAAAGTTTCAATATCACTGTTTTCACAAAATTAATATTGTTTGTTATGGGAAAATTTTTTTTGACTTAACTCGTAGAGAATCTTTCTATATTTGTAATAACCCCTCTATCAACATAGGATTGTCCAATCACATGAGCATTATATTAACCAACTTTGAATTGTAACGGACGGATTGACAAAGAATCGCATGGCCGATTCGAAACGTCTCTATTTTTATATTTTTGTATAACGATCTATTTATGTAAAATAGTGATATTGAAACTTTATGTTTTTTAAGTATTTATTGCTATAAAGACAGAAGATTTAATTAAAAGCAGCAACGAAACCGAGAATTTAGAGAAGGAATAACAATAAAACAGATTGAACAAGCATTTAGGAGCGATGATTAATAAATGAGGAGTTTTTTGCAAGGAAGAAATAAAAAGAGAATTAAACAAAATAAAAACTTTTAAATATCTAACATCATTATTATGGGATAAGCACAGGAGGAACGATACAAAGAAATACAGTAGAAAGATACAGGCAGAATGAGTTTTTGGGATTTGCAAGTGAAATTTGGGTAATGACTAAAGATTTTAAAAGGGGAGTAAATGCAGTAGAAGTGGGCCCTGGTAGCCGATAGGGTAAGGACGCTTGGCTGCGGGGTTGGAGATGCCGGGTTCGATCCCGGCCTCGGCGGAGAGCAATGAGTTTTCTACGCTCCATACTCCTCAACAGGTTCAACAGCCCTCTATTGAATGGTGGTGGATTTCGTACCCCGGTGGTTAAGGGCGGGCGGGCGTTGGGTTGATAATAAAATCAGAAATAAGTGAATACCAGTGAAGACTTCAAAGGCCTATTTCTCCAAGTAGT
>JAFIDM010010028.1:36634236-36691097 GCA_023159025.1 Thereuonema tuberculata | reverse complement strand
CTCTAATAGACTTGCGACATGAGCTAAGTTAATACTACTTGGAGAAACCAGCCGTTTATGTAAGATATAAAAAAAGAAAGAAATTAACTTAAGTTAGGACATGTACTTCAAATGGAGAAGAAAAGATATCCAAAACAATTACACCTATGGAAACCAATCTGAAAACTTAAAAGGGGGGGGGGGGGAAGAATGGCAGAAAAATCATGATTTGAGAGAATAAAGGAATGGTATTGAGATCAGAGGATTACAAATCTAGGATGGAAAGAGAGACGGAGTGAAAGATGGGCATGGGAAGGTTGCAATCAGCTGTCTAACCCAGGCGTGGTGATGATGATAATACTATTATTCAACATTCAATTATTTAAAGATAACAAATACATTTTATAAGAAGAAAGATATACATAAATACACTGGGTGAACTAGAGGATTGAGATCTCTTATTGATTTTATTATTCTAAAAAGAGAATTATCAGCACAAATTATTGATACACAAGTCTTTAGAGGATATATTTATTATGATCATTATTTAACTGTTTGAAAAATGAAAGAAAGATGAAGAAAAATAAACCAATAAAAATAAAAAAAAAAGAAGTATATAAAGTGCACCATGAAGTAGTATAAGAAATCTGTATCAGCAAAGATGAAAAAATTTATTATTTACCCGAATCAGACAATAAAGAGACTTTAGATAAAAAATAGAAAAGCTTACAAACCAGCATCGTTCAGAAAGTACGTTTAAGAAAAAAAAAGCCATTTTAAGAACCTAACAGATTTAAAAATGTGGAATGATGAAATAGAAAAAGCAGTTAAAGATAAACAAATATTTGATCTTTTACAGAAAAAGACCGAAAAGACAAAAGAAATAAATATTACAAAACATGTAATTCGCAAAGCTTATCAAGGGACAGATTCATTAGTAGTAGAATACTTTACTTGTTAGCGACATCTTTGGGAGCTATTGTGATAGCAACGAAAATCGGTAGCTATTGCGTTTGTCCTGTCCGTCCGTCCGTATCTATCCACCCCTAATAACTCCCGAACGGAAGGTCGAATAGACAAACGGATTTCACCATCGTGTTCAGAGGCCCAAACACTGTAGGAATGGGGTATTTTCAGGGTCCAACGCCCCCCATGTTCGAGATATTTGGCAAAGTTTTCATTGGATTTCTGCTATTAACTTAAATGTTAGAAATGCAACTACCTCATTTCAGTTGTCAGCTATAGCTTGATGATTAAGGCTTCGGACCCTATTCTAAGGCTGTCGGCTGTATCGAATATATGTGTTTATTTTTTTTTTTTCTTAATCTGTTTTTTTTAAATTTCCGCGTTGGTTTTTTTTTTGGTTTTCTTAGCATTATTTTTAAATACAGTATTTTTATTATTATTATTATAGTTCACCCTTAAATTTATGCTTTAGCACAAAATTTATATTCACTTCTTTTGTTTTGTTTTCGCTTGGTTTTATCTTATCTACTAGTATTATTAATATTAATTACACGTGTTCTTTTGTTTTGCTGTGTTAGCGCTTGAAAGTTGTTCGTATCTTGTTTGTTTGTAGGGGGAAAAAAATCCTATTTCGTCGTTAGAAATTGATGGAGCAAATTTGACTGTCTGAAAGAACTGTGGGTTATATCTCAGGCTTATTGAATTCAGGTTGGTCTTTTAATGCGAATTCAAATAAGCCAATAAGTTAGCTCATTCTATAGGCTTAAGGTGGCTTAAGTTTGTTTGTAGTTGATTGGTTTTTATAGAAGGGCTATTGGCTTAATACATATTACTCTTAAGATTTTTTTAAATTAGCATTTCCCAGTATAGTTGAATCGCGATAATCCGACAGTTACGGAACCGAGGGAGTGTCTGATTATCAAAAATGTCGGATTACCAAAAAATCTAAAATTTTAAAGAAACTGTATAATATTGTAGAAATAGTGTAATGATAAGAAAAAACCACTGAAATTTTTACAGTAAAACCCCGTTATTATGCTCGTCAAGGGACCATGAACTACAAGCGTAATAAGCGGGATAGCACTGTAGACGGGAAATGATTTATGAGATGGGGACACCATTTTACAGGAAACATACTTGATTGTGCAATAGATATAGTGCAAATATGAGCTTATTTCCTATTTAAAAAAATCTTTGATTGTGGTTTGCCGTGTGTGTGTGTGTGTGAGCTACTGTTATGAATTATGACATTTTCAATGCGGTTCAAGTAATTATTAACATCAATTGATACACCACTAGGAGCAACACTAATATATTTTCGGAGCAGATTTATTGCACTGCCGCAATTTCACGCACCTTTTCTTGAATGATTGGGCCACTTACTGACACTGATGCATCACGGGACAGATGAATCCATTCAATTAGAATTTCCTCGGCATCTTCATATTTTCCACACTTTACTTTTTTACGTTTGCAACCACCCTTCGCTGCATTGGTAATTCCATTCTTATTTTTTATAATTGTTCTCAGACTGGATGAGGGATTCTAGAGATTCTGCGAAATCCTTCTGACTTAGTGTAGAATTTTCGTCGTACTTACGGAGAATTTGCAATTTTTACTTATAGAAAGGGATTTCCGATTCGACATTTTGCACTACTGTATCACAGACCCGCACTTTACAGAGTTCAAAGATTCCCTTCTACCAGGGAAAAAAAAAGAATCTTTGTAATGTTACATTTCTTTTCGATACAAAATTTCCGATATAAAAAAAGCGTTTCAAGCGGGATTTGAAGCGTTATAAGGGGGGTAAAAGTATACAGAGTTATATAGGAAATTCCAGGACCGTATAAAAGGAGCGTAAAGAACGTTTTAGTGCGGGAGCGTAATAACGGGGTTTTACTGTATTATCTAAAATATCTCAACAAAAATAAAGGCAATCCGATTAATTTTGTTATTATTGTATTTTGTAAAGACTAACTGTAGCAAATATTAAAATGTTGCATATTAATTAATTTGACAAGCTTTTTTGTTGTAGAAATATGTGCACAATACTCTGGTATTTTACTTCAAACAAAATATTGAACATTTTCCTGTTTAATGATCACTTCTTTTTTTCAATATATACAGAGTTCTTTCTTAGTTCAAATTAAACAAATTAAAGATTTTTATTTTCAAGATTAGTAATGAGAAATTCCTAACCTTTTGTTTTATTCTTTTTCTCCTGTAAATAATCAACATTTGTTTTTTGTTTTTTAAGCATTGGTAATAGAAGTTAAAATATTCTATTTTTAAATCATTTGCAATTTTCGGTAAATAACTACGGAAAGTTTATAAGATTTGCAAATTAAAACTCAATTCCCAATCTTAGCTATGGTGCTGCTACTTCTTAAAGTGGTGAGCTGGAGAACTAATACCAACAGCACCCCAAGCGGCAGCTCGAAGAAGCATTGAAAGAAACCAATATTGGAGGAGTGTCTTCGCAGTCCAATTTTTCTCTTTAGTTCGCAGTAGAAAAGATTAACGAACTAAAGAGTTGATTCTTAATCAGAAAAGTACAACCAGGAAGGAATTGGAATTGACTAATTGCAGGATGTCTAGGTAATTTAGATGTAGGTGAATATTTAGTAAAAGTGGCGGATGACTGTGACGATTCCCTTCCCGCTCGTTAAGGGGGCGGTGTTGCTAGAATATGTTCCCTCGCACAAATTATGTGTCGACACAATCTTACAAGTTAGATGTGATTTTTTTTTTTACTGTATTTTCTTTTTTAATTCTAAGTAAATTATCTTTTAAGTAAGATTTACATTATTTTTATTATTTATTTTATTTATACTATTTTTATATTTAATTTTTAACGTGTGTAATAATTAAGTTTTAACTAATATATACAATAAAAACAAACAATTATTTACAATTAATTATTTTTAATTAAATTATTTAGGAGTTTCTAATTAATATTTACAATAAATATTTTAAATAGTATTTACAATTATAATTATTTATTTCAGTTGATATTTACAATTGATATTTACAATTATTATTTCATTTGATATTTCGAATTAATGATATTTAGATCTTGCTGATGATGGGGAACTATGTCTTTCTTTGAAACTGTCTATGTATGTATTGTATGATTTTGTAATTTTTAATTTTTTAATTATTTTTATTAAATTATTTATTAACTTAAAAATATTTTAACGGGAACAAAAAATAATTTTTACTACAACTACCCTAATTGTAAATATAAAATTGAATTAGTAATTGCAAATATAGCAATTGAAAATATTTATTGTAAATTATTAATTGGAACTAATAATTGTAAATACAAAACATTAATTCGAAATATCGAATGTAATAATAATTGTAAATACTATTTAAAATATTTATTGTAAATATTAATTAGAAATTCCTAAATAATTTAATTAAAAATAATTAATTGTAAATATTTGTGTGTTTTTATTGTATATATTAGTTATACTATTTTTCAATTTCTTATTAAATTTTAAGTAAATATTCTACTTTCTTAAAACTGTATGTATATAACAATAAAAACTGTATGTATATAAGTATTATAGAAGCACATATTTGGCACAGATTTGATTTTACATTTTTTAAAAGTGTTGTAAAGCCCAACCCCTATTTTTTGTCCTAATGAATATAATTTTTATTAGATATTGTGCTTTTATTTTTGTATTTTTGTTCCTTAAAATCTAATTGGGAAGAAAAAAAAAATTGAAAAATAGTATTTTTATTTTAGTAGGCCTCTACATTAAGTACAGTAACTAACAAAATAATACAAACAGTTTTTAGATAGGAGAATGGAAAGATTAAAGCTAAACCGCTACAGGTTATGCAGGCACTTGGGTGCGCACTCGACCAACGGCACTAGTTTATGTCAGATGGTCAGTCCGACACTTGTCCGCCTTATTGTTTCTCGAGTAAGAAACATTTGATAGATGGCTATGTGAACCATAGGGTCAGTCTGGAGGAGAAATAGCCGCGGAAAAAAAAAACCCCGACCACCGCCAGGAAGATAATAGAATGTTTATTTGGAATTGAACAAATATTTCTTTTTTTTAGATTAGTAAAATAAATAATAAAGTGTGGTATTTTTTGGTTATCTGAAGCCCACCCATACTGTGTACGTGGTCTATATTGGGTTATCAGCTGAAAGTCATATGGGAGACCTTTACATGATTACATTCACTGGTGTACCGATGGGAAGAAGGGTTGGTAAGGGTTCGATATCGCCACCAAGAGAGAGACATAATTTATGTGAAGGAACATATTCATGGCAAAAATATCCCCTTAACGAGGAGAGAGAAAATCATGACAGCCATCCACTACTTTTACAAAATATCCTCTGTTACTTCTTTCTCAAAATTAAACAAACACAATGTATTAAATAAACAATAATTTTTTTCCTTTGAGGCACCACTGTGCTTCCGACAATGTATTAATATCGGCATTCTGCAGAAAGATTTTTGATTAAAGAAGAAACCTAACAGAGACCTCCGGAACTTTATGTACGATGTAATTTTGTGATTAGAAACGTAAATGCATTTGTTGTAGTGTATGGGAATTGAATGTTTACAAGTTAGTTTGTTTTTAATGTAGTAAAGTAAAACAAATGAAAAACATTTTATTTATTTTTTTAATAAAGAGTTGTTTATATTGCATCTTGTGAATTAAAGGGTTTGAAAGGTTTAGGGAAATAAGGAATACTAATAAAAATCTCAGAAGAAATCTGAGGAAAGTATTAGAAAGCTTAATGCCCTGCCGGCCATAGTTACCGAATTTAGATGATGACTATTGTTGCCATATCAGTTCAAAGACTATAACAACAATAATAATAATAAAAAAATAAATTACATTGTACATTTAGGGAACAGCTAAAGTAATGAAAACACTTGCCATTTACACAAATATAATCATTAAAATGAAGTTGGTCATGAGCATTCTGAAGATCAGCAATTTGATATGGAATAGCTGCAGTTACGTCTTGTACCTAAGATAGCAATGTTTCATAATCTCTGCCAAAGTCTGCAATTAATGATGACTATGACAGCCACATAACCTTTCTCCAATTCCAAAATCCTAGGTAAGCTTATGATTACATTTACTACCCTTTACTCCGACCCACAATGCCTGCTACAACCACATCGGTGGGTTTCAGATAACTGTAAAGTACGAATAATGTAAATACTTTCATAATCCTACTCATTTGCTGCTCAAGCAGTTCCTATAAAGATTGAATAATATGAAGGCTTGGTGATTGAGAACAGCAGCTACTTGCTTTACTTCAATTTACGATGCACTTCATGGGTTGCATGAAATCAGGGACATGCAACAGAGAATTTTGTCTGCACCATTACTTGCACTTAGTCCTGGAGAAAATTCTGACACATTGTAGCTGTTAGACGGCACTTCAGAATTACTAAAAGGTCCTAAAGACTTTAGTAATAAAGCATCCTAGACCATGACAGATTGCCACAATGATTTACAATTGAAACCAAGGTATAATGAATGTAAGCGTCTGCCAGTCATCCAATTCTCCCTGTGATGGAGAACAAACTGAAAAATGATTTGCCAGATCAAATGGCATGGTCCAGTCATAAATGTTTTAGTTTTGATACTCTCTGTATCATGGGATGTTTTTTAACATTGATGTTAAAATTAAGATTTTGCATTTTGCAGCACAGCCATAAATATTTAATCTGGGAGATTCTCGGTGAATTTTTCTGGTGGAACTGGAATCTTCTCAACCAGTATTTAAAGCAGTTATTTCTTCTTTTTTTTTTATGTTTTTGTTGCAGAATTAGTGTCATTACTCAACGGTTCCCATCTGACATCTTTTTCTGTTCATAGTTTCCATGTTTAGAGACAAAGAACCTTTCTGTTTGGTAGGCAGTCATAATCTTAGATGTACATAGCATTTCGGCTATTCTAGCCACAGAAGTTTTGCTAGATACTCACAAAAACTGTGACTTTTTGAAAATTACTGAAGTCCGACATTGTACATATTGTTACATAACAGGCATCTTATCTGTGATTGTAGCATTTGTAGCTGATGAGTTGTAAAAAAATGGATGAAACTGCAAACATAGATTTTAATGGCACATAATATCAATATTTTAAAAATGTGCAGTTTCTGTTGTAGTTGGACATAGAACCCTTGTCTGTTAAAATAATCATGTTTAAATCTATATACTGGAAAACTGAGCTTTGCTCAGTAAAATAAAACAAAAATAAAATAAAAACACTTTAGACAATCACCTGGCTATTTAACATCCTTTCAGGGAAATGAACTGCTTTGCAGTTGAATACATGTGACATTGTTTAAAAAATTATAATTTTATTACTGGTACAGAACACGGATTTATTAAGAATAAAATAAAACAAAAATAAAGTAAGTAACTTGGTACCCAGGTCAATCATTTATCCCCTCAATGAGTTTTCCTGAAGTCAAGACCTAGCTGAATCGCTTTCTTGCACCTGAAAATGGTACATTCACCCATTTCATCAAAACCCTTAGGCCTGTTTTTAAGATTAATATTTATAAGAATTGTTGGCTTTATATTATTTAATGGTTTGTAGTATTTATAATATTTAATGGACACATTTAATGGTTCTAAAAATTTAATATGTGAAAATATGTATACTAATAGAGTAATTTGTATATTCTAACATACTCATGAAAAAGATAACTTTATTGTATAATAAAGTTCTGTATTTTTTTTTTTTTTTATCTAAGTTAATACAACACATTTTATTAAGTAAGCATTACATTCTACTATAAATATATTAGAATATAAAGCAGGAATGTAATGCTTACTTAAAAAATGTACTGTATTGATTAAAAAAATAGAAGTGTGAGAGATCTGTATTTAAACATTGTAATCCCATTAAGCCTTTACACAAAGTTTACATTTGTTAGACAAGATTGCAGTGTGTTTTATAGTTTAAATAAAGAAAATATATTTCTAAGGTTTTATAATTGAAAGAAGAAGATATATGAAACAATGCATATGCATTTTGTTCTAAGAATTAAGTATATTACATAATTTGTTCTGATTAAGTTTGAATTTCTTTTTGCTCTGAAAAAGGGAACTGCATCTAAAAAAAAATTACAATAACTTGATAAATTATATTGCAAGAAATAGAGCAAACATAAGTAAGCTTGAGGGGTTTTTTTTTTCTTTTCTTTCTTTTTTTTTTAATTCTAAAATGTTTAGTTTAGTTTCTCCAATGCCCCCCTTGGTAGTTCAACCTTTCAGTGTTGAACCTCCCTTTAAAGACATGCCATTGAATGATTCTATGAAATGTAGAATATATTAATGACTTCAAATTTTATGGGTTTGATTTTTTCTCCTAAATTAAGCCAAACATTTGATGTATAAGTGTAAAAGTCTTATGTTTTCTGTTTTCTTTTTTTTTTTCTTTTTAGATCTATCTAAAATATCAGAATATGCATTGTTTTCCAAGACACTGGAGCAGCCATGAAAAGTCAGAATCCCAAGGCAAGCTTTGAAGCTGTGTCCAAAATTGTGGCTTGCATGTGACCTAGCCAGAGTACAAAGGTATAAGAGGTTACTTAATGTATTTCAAAATAGAAAAAAAAAAAATCTTTAATTAAAATAAAACAAAACTATGATAGCAGTATTTTTATGATTAATAAAAATGAAAAAGACTACTTCTAATAAGGTCCAAGTATATTCAGAAGTGTTGCAAGTTAGAAAAACTTATATATATGACATTCAAGAGAAGTTTTAGTTTATATTTTTAATTTACCAAGAGAATAAAGATGAAACATTATCAGAATATACCATTTGTAATTCTTGCATCGATGTTGGGGGAATATAATATTCACTGCTACTGTCTGTATTTTGTTATAATGAAATATTTTGGTGTTTATGCATACAGGCTTCTTACATCAAATTCAGGGCCCAGGTAGCATTAGCAATAATGGGCTCCCCTCCCAACTTATGGTCAAAATCGTAGATTCTTAGCCAAAAATATTGTGAAAACACCACACGATTTCATATTTCTCCCTTTCATATTTTCTCCACACATACAGTTATCAGCATTATTTTTAGAGTAAATTAATTTAACACCAATATCTACTTTTTCCAGCTCTAACCAAAAGCTTAGGAAAATTTGCTCTCTGTAAATATTGTAATACAGAATATATCTATGCAAATGGTTAAAGCAGAACAGTAGTTTATATAAGAAGTAGACTTAATTATTAAGAAAAAAAAGAAAAGTCTAGAAGTGATAGGCTAATCCACATATTTTTTTTTTTTTTTTTGGTTAAGACCTTAGCCCATGCCCCCTTTGCCTTACAGGCCCCAGCACTGAAAAGCCAACTGATCCTTCCGTTTTGGGGCCCTTATATGTAAATACTTTAATTGAATGTTCTTCAAGATTCTGTTTGTTAGTATTTTAAAAGAAACAAAAGGAATTGACCTTTCTGTGCATAAAAAATAATAACAATATAAAAATTACATCATAAATTATTTTAATAGTAATTTTTTGACTGAAGAAAATGTTTGCATAACGCATCTGATCTAATAGCAGTTTTCTTACAGAAATCTTCCAACTATGATTCTAATTAAAAAAAAAAAATACGTAAAATAAAAAATATTACCATTAATAATCTATTGAATTATTGATGTTAACTGTACGTGTGAAATGGATAAATTGTTTTGTTTTGCTTCAGGTTTAGAAAAAGACGATGGAAGCTGTCAATAAAAGGCACTGGCAGCCCACAGAGCTAACTTAGTTTCAAAGGTTAGAACACTGTTTTCATTAATCTGAATCCATTGCCTCATTCTTTCCTTTCATTTGATTTATACATTTAGTTTTTAATTTTTTTAGTATAGTTTATAGTGAAATTTGATATATATATACTCACACTGATGAATATATTTTTGTTCAGATTTCTTAGCATCATATTTTTCATGCTGCACAAGTTTAGCTTCTCTGAAATAGTTAGAAATACATGAAAAATATAGGATATTTATATTACATTTCAGTTATGCTAAAATGAAAGAAATAATTGGGTCAAGTTAATCTAATTATTATATGATAAAAAAAAGGAATTAAGTTGAGAAAAAAAAAATTGAAAATTCCAGCCCCAATGTGTGTGGGGCAGTTGATCCTTCATTTTACGTTGCAGTAAATAGTGTATCTGTAACTGGAATTGTTGATTTGATCTCCATTTTGCATTTCATCACACAATGTTCAACTTAGTTTAAATTAACTCTCAATTGATCATTGTACTTTTTGCATTTGGAATCTATCAGCCCCTGCTTTTAGTAATGAAAGCATGAATAAGTGGTCTCCCATATTATATGAAACACAGAAAATATGCTAAAAATATTGTTAAAGCATAATTGTAGCAAGGATCAGGGCATGAGAAAAGGCTACCTAAATCCTTTTTGAAAAGTAAATAAGTTTCTGAAAATAACCCCTCTCCACAATACATATACACATACTTTCTCAATTGTAGCCTACTTAATAATGATTAATATTTGCATACTCTTAAATTTTATTATGAATTGTAAATATACTAATAATGAACATGTTTTGATTTTTACAACTTAACTGCAAAAATGAAGGTATAATAAGTATTAATAACTTGAGCTTTCTAATTTATATTGAAATAACTTTGATTTTTATAGGTGATGATGGCACTTGCTATGATATCGTAAATGATGCCGCTTCCATCAGTAACCTTAGATCCAAACTCATCAATGGATGTATTATTAGCCCCACTATGGTTCTCCCAAATGGGGCTGACTATTACAGCAGGATCAAACTACATACCTCAATGCAAGATGTAGCAGGTAAGAATGCTTCTACAAGTCTCCATCATTCCTGAACAAATATCCTTTTAGTTACGACTTGCAATCGGTTACTTGGTAATGCTTGGGACCAAAAGTTGTGAAAGAATTGTATTTTGCTAACAGACATGAATATTTTTTCATTTTTTTAAGAAATATTTTTTTAAGACCTGAATTTCTGTCTTGAGTAATTTAACAAAAATGACACTTTATACAAAACCCCATGAATTGTAGTTATTAAAAAATTACTTGAGTTATCTTGTGCTTCTTCTACTGATATTGCAAATATTAAGATTCCAACCAATTGAATTTTGGAACTCACAATGAACTTAAAGCAACTATTAAAATAAAATCGCATGTGAAGTTTTTGCGTTATGAGACTAGATTCTATTACATACAAACTTGCTAATGAGCATTCTACAACATTGCTTGTACTAATCATTATTTCCTAGTTTTTTGTTATAGAAGAAAGATTGGGTGCAGCAACTTATTAAATAGAGGGAAAAATAATAAAAAAGAAGTAAAATTTTAGATATATAGAAGTTATCCTGAATATACATGGCAAATTTGAGCTGTCTAGGTCTCTTTGTTTTAGAGTTATGTCATTAACATGTATAGAAACATTTTATTTATTTGATCATATTTCATTTTGTCTATCTCATACACTTGTCTTTTGACATTGAAAGGCTATATTACTGATCATCTTCACCATTTGTGTAGAATATAAGTTGTTGAAAGCACAATATATCCTCTGAGACACGATAAGAATGGTAATTACTTAGATCTATGTTAAAGTGGTGGTGAATTTTAATGAAGCACTTTAAATCGTGATAAAATTTTCCATTTCATGGACTGTTTGGAGTCATTTTGCTGAGACAGCAGATGTAGCTTAAGAAGAAAAAAAAAGTGTTTTCTAGCTTATCTTCATAAGAAACCAGTAATAAATGTCCTACAAGTTTTATTTTATATGGTTTTAAAAAGAAAAAAAAAAAGTGAGTAATGGAGCATTGAATCACAAAGAAGAAAGATGTAGTAAACAATAACTTTTTTTTTTTTTTTTTAATTCAAGATATCAGTATTTTAAAACAAAAATGGATTGGGAAATTTATGAAAAAACAAACAAAAACAAAACCTATTTCATTAGGTTTTTGTATGAAATAAGGTATTGTGTTTAGCAGGTCTGCATTGTTGTAAACAAAGAAAATATTTTGAATTATGGTTTATTGTAGACTTTATTCGTCTTAATGGCTTAATTTCATTTAATGAACATTATGTGCATTTATATTAATGGCTGCTGAAATTTTAATTTGTATTTCTAAAACTTTTCATTGCATTTTTTGAAGTGATTTCCATCTTGAATGACATTAAGAATTATTTGAGGTGAGGACTTACCTGTTCTCTGTGTATTACTAAATGTGAAAACAATGTCTTTATTGTTAAAAAACATTTATTTTTCCTTTGTTTTGCAGAAAAATCATCCTTCTCCCAACTCGGGTGGTTAGCAGCCCATCGCTGGTCCCCAGAATTAACAACCAGTCACCCACTGGAATAGAAAAACCAATACTTTCTTAAGATGGATATCAGAATTGGGCTGTGGAGAGAGTCCCAACTGGTCAGTAATGAATGTGTTATCAGTCATTGCAGTTTACTATCATACCTTTCTCTGTAATACATATTTTTTGGTTTAGAAATCAGTTTAACCTTTATAAACCAGAGTTTAAAAAACAGTAATCACAAAACTGTATTTATACTGAAAATTAAATGGCCCTACTTAAATAATCTGATTATTCTGTTTAAGTAGGGCCATTTAATTTTCATTAAAATACAGTTTTGTGATTACTTTTTTTAAACTATAGGTTAAACTGATTTATAAACCCAAAAATTGGGTTTCAGAGAAAGATATGATGATAAACTGCAATGTCTGTAATGTAAGAAGTTAACAGTTCTTTGGTCGCAGTAAAAGAAACAATACACTCTTTATTAACTGAATTCATAGCTTTAAAATAAATAATAAAAATTCTTCTTGAACTTTTATTATGTTCAGATTTTTCTTTAGGGTTCCGTAAGACATCTTAAATTTTTGAGTTTTTATATATTTATTAAATTAACTGAATGAATAACAAATAATATAATATAAATAACTAATGATAGTTTTGAAATGGAAAGATGCTTGTTTTCAACGACAAGATAAGAGCAGTTTCTTTTTGGTATATGGATGAAAAATGCTTGGGAGATTTATCTTTAAATAGTTGGGTTCTTCTTTTGTCAAATGGAGTTGATGTAAATGTCTTCTGAAGATAAGGAATGACTAAAAACATTTTTTTCAAAACCTGAAGAGCAATTAAATATGTAGGACAATACAGAACACATTGCAGATCAGTTTAATGATTTAACACTGTTCTTTTTTCTTTT
Organism: Thereuonema tuberculata; assembly: GCA_023159025.1. NCBI lineage: Eukaryota > Metazoa > Arthropoda > Chilopoda > Scutigeromorpha > Scutigeridae > Thereuonema > Thereuonema tuberculata. The sequence goes on along the minus strand of JAFIDM010010028.1, from coordinate 36,677,895 downwards.
ATTGCCTTACATAATTCATCTCTCCATTCATAATGAGAATCAGGAGAGGACTCTAAAACTGTTAAGCAGGGCGAACACAATGCAGCTTTTGCTGTACAGCTGTCACGAAAAAAAAATATTATTATTAAATATTAAATGTTTCTTTAATTAATTATTTGGGAACTTAAGATTAATTCCATGAATCAAGATAAAAATGAATAAATAACAGCTCTGCTACCTTTTTGTTTAGGATTATGAACAACCAAAAGATAATAATAAGCTAAAGGATAAATGGTAAATAAAAGCCAAGATTAATAACATGAATTTTACTGTAAGGCTAAATGTAAATACATATAGAAAACAATCAAAACAATGGGCTTAAGGCTCACTGAGAAAGCATAAGGTTTCTAAGCTTTCATCAAAACTGAACAAGATAATAATGGCTATCAAAGAACAAGGTATCACATTAAAAGGAAATGAAAGGAAAATTGCCTTCGCCTTTGAGTAACTTCTCAAAATGAAATTAACGTTGAGTCAACTTAAATAAACACTAAAGATCTCTTCTCGATAGTGTATCTTAGTATAAATGTTCAATGTAAAGTTAATGTCAATTAAATTAAAAGAGTTTCAAAATCAGAAGTAGTGTTGATTGGAGATACAGTTTAACACTTATCAAAATGAAAAAGAATATTTGCTAGCAAAATGTATTCTTAACAAAATGAATAGGATAGAATAGGCCCATTCAAACTGTCACTTACGCATTTCTCCATAGTCTACGCTGCACCGAAGGTTCCAAATGTTGTAGCACAAGTTTCGAAACACTTATCGAAGAATGATGCACTCACAAAACACTGGTGAAATAATACAAGCATTCCACTGAAACAACGCACAAGTGTACGCCGCATTCATCACTTAGTTTACGGATAGCGATGCGATCAGCTGGGATTCTCGCCCATCGGTGATTCGCATATCGCACGACGCCCTGACTTTGTCTTCCCAAAAACGAACTTCTGATTCACCCGGACACTTCTTCTTGAGGTCGGCACTTGACATGAAGCATTTTGGTGACTTCTTTGCGTTGCTAATGAAACGGTGATTCCTGCAGCACATGATTTTATGGCACCAGTATTCTTTCATGTCTGCTTCGAGTGAAGTCCATTAGGTAACCAGCACATAAGAATCCGGATCGTAAGCACATCTCAAAACATGATCAGGGTTTAATAAAATACACTTAAATTCACACTTGGTAGTCCTTAGGTGAATTCGAAAGCAAACTCAAAAATAAAAAAAAAATAAAAATGGAGTTAATCAAGAGACTATATTTCACCAAACTTAGCAGCTCAGAAACCCCGATAGTTACTAATTACAAAATCTAAAACCTGGGAAAAAGAGACTTACCTCACATGACAATGAAAAACCAATGGAAAAATAAGATACTAAATAGCAGAAATGAGCGATATAATTTAACTGAAGTGAAAAACCATGGGAATCGAAAGATAAAAGAGAAAATAGGAAAAATAAAAGAGTTAAAAATAAAGGCGAAATAATCAAAGGAAAAACAATGAAGGAATTTTACAAAAATGAAATGGAATAAATCAATAAGAGAATGGCAAAAATAAATAGACGGGAATAAAAGGCAAAATTACTGAAACAAACGTGGCATGGTTTAAGGAAAGAAAAAAAAATAAACATAGGGAAAAAAAAAAGTGACACAACTCGGTGAAAAAGTTGCATGCAGGAAAGTTGCAAATGACAGTTATGGGCGAAAACAGTGCAACTTGGTGGGCACCACCGTGCAAACACCACACGAAGCAGAGGACGAATTTCAATTATGTCATTTGACAATACGTCACGGAAATTGCGGTGCTGGCCTGCAACACAGGAACTGCAATTAACGCCAACAAAACAAAAATATTGCGATACTATTACGAGCCGATCTGTATTCGCTGGGTAAGGCAATAATGCGATACATGAAGAACTATGATCCACAGCCAATATTATTACAATGGGAATTGCCAACAATGACATCCTGTGGCTTTGTTGGGAAATTGGCAAACTGGCAGCAATTGTTACTGTGTCTGTTGCTGTGAAAAATTGCAAATATCGAGATTTATCACACGATCTGTAAAATTATACTGCATGAAATTAATGCATTTACATATAAACTTTATTTCTGCGTGAATAAATGTCGGAAATCTCTGGTATTCTTTGTGTAATCGCTGTCCGTCAATCTGAAGCGACGGCAATCTGTTTGGGCACCATATTTTCCCATGGGCGTGATGTCACGTGTGACGTGTTCCAACGCTGCGCTATGATTGGGTGCTGTACATGCAGCTTTTGGAGTTGCATCCTCACGTCTTGACAGCTTTTGCTGCATACAACTCCGGTTACAACTGTGCTCAAGCAGCTTGAAAAGCGCTCAAACAGCAAAGTTGCACATACTACTTTTCACAAAGCTTCATCGTGTTCACCCTGCTTTAGAGCTGTTTCTTAATCAGTTGCCAATTTATGTAAATGTATTTTTGTCTAGTTTGGGGCAATGCAAAAACAGAGCGAATTATTTGCTGATAATTTATGCATGTGGAGATCTGGTAACTGAAGTGATGTAGACTCATGCCTAAAGACTAGAGTAGCTTTGCGTTTTGACGGCAATAGAATTTATTATTATTATTATTCCATGCAGTTTCTGATTTACAGATAGATTCCATAGTTCACCCAACCCAGTTGTTTCTGAGAGTTGAAGATTGGAAAATATCTTAAATATCTTTAATGGCCTTAAATCTTGGGAGTCTATTTCTTCCCCCCCCCCCCCTTTTTTTTTGGGTCTGCATGGCCTATTGATAAGATTTATTAACAGGCCATGTTTTTTAGGTATGAGACTGTTCAGTAATCATTAAGACACAATAATTCCAACATTCTTCTGATTGTTTTATTTATTGCAATACTATTTACATTTCTTCTTCCATTTTCTTCAACAAAAAAAGACTTTTTGAAATTTGCAAGCTACCATGAAATTTAGTTGTAGTGCAAAGAGGGTTATGATTAGTTTATAGATTAAAAATCTCAAGTTAACTTAAAAGTTAATGCATAAAGCATTAGATGTTCATAACTAATCCCCTCTAATTAAGAACCTCCATAGCCTATTTTGGTTTTTAATTCAATATTAAGCAATTATGTTAAAATTAATAATACTTTAATTTTTTCCAACTTGATTTCTATTGGAATTAGAATTTAATCTCATTCATTAAAATTGATAGTCCTTCAATTAATATGGTCCTGCAATAGAAGAAAACTTAACAAAAAAGAAAAATACATATTGTGTGAATTTTTACGTGGCCCATATTGTAGTTGATCTTCAGTCTCCAAGTCAAAAGATGCTATGTGCAAATATATAGTACATTAAAATTGACTATCTGTTGGCTTCTTTGCAGTAATATAATGAAAATGGGACTTAAAAAATACAAACTGTTGCCCCTTTTTAAGTGCTTTGTGAGCAGTGATTCAGCAATTTACAAATATCAGGGAATTTTAAACAGCAGTCTATTTAATAATCTAATTTGCAAATAGTCAAATTAAGACAACTAATAATAAATATTGTTCTGGACAGAAGATTGGTAGATAGAATAAAAGAACAACAGGCACATTTATTTTCATAAATCCCATCTGGATGTAATGTGGGCAATTTCACAAATATTACCATTGATTTCTCAGATGAATCCAGTATTTCAGTTACAGTTTGAAGTACTTATCAACAATACAAAAATCCTTAACTTAATACAACTGTTATGTTTTGTATTTATATAACATTAATTACAATTTTTATATTGAAATATAATTTCTGATAATATGACAAAATAAACAAGAGTAAACAAAGAAAGTTGTAAAAAAAAAAGTCACATGTACATCATTTCTTCATTTATATGTTTCATTATTATTAAATATTATATATTTTAATATTAAAATAGGTTTTGAGCTTTTTTTTATTGTTTGTTTTCTTCATTGATACTTTCACATTGAGTCTGTGAATGGTTAAGTCTTTTTTTTTTTTTATATTTCTTAGTTATTTTAAATTACATTTCAGTCCCGTTAGGAATATAAATTCCTATCAACAGGTGCTGTATTTATTTTAATACATAATAATTATATTAAAAAAATTACATTTAAATAAAATTTATAAAAATTACAAAATCAACTTCCTCAAACAATTTGAAACAAAAATATCAAGAAATTCGCACAACATAAAATTAACAAATTATTAATTAATATTATTTAATATCCAACTTTTTACATTATTTTTTACAATGGAAATTCTTTTACAATCTTTAAAAACATTCCAATTTACATCATTAAAGGTTTTCTCAATTATATAATTTAAATTTCTTATACCATATTCATTATAGATATAAGGATAATCAAGTTTTATTCTATTTTTATTTTTCAAATTATAATTTTCTTTTATACTTTCATCTTTTAATTTAACAACACTATAAAAATTCTTTATTATTATATTATATATAAATTTTTGCTTAGGATATAATATATTGTATTTTAGTAATATTTGTTTCCTTTTATTAATATTATTCCAAATGTTTTTAGGAAATATCAACTTTAAACTTTGGTTTGTAGATTTTTTAAATTTTCCAAATGTATATTTCCTACATTTGCCCATATATTAACTCCATAATTTATTAAAGAATCAAAAATTGCAAAATAAATTAAAATTTTTACATTAAGTGGAAGAATATTTTTTATATAATAAAATATATATATGGTTACATTTAGTTTTTTATATAAAATATTCAAGTAGTTATCCCATGTAAAAAAATCATTTATAATTATACCTAAATATTTAAAATTATTTATTATATCAACTTCAGTACAAGAAATACATTTTGTACTATTTCCATGTAAACAGTCATGTGAATGTATTATGAATGTAATTTTTTTATCTACTATTTTCTTTTTGGGTTTTATTAATATTCCTTTTGTTTTTTCATTATTAAGAACAAGTTTATTATCATGAAGCCATTTTTGTAAAATATTAAAATTATCCTGTAAAGTTTTATTCAAATTCTCAAAATTTAAACCTGATGCATATATTATTATATCATCGGCATATACATATATATAACAATCTTTTAAAACATAAAAAAGATCATTTAAAAAAATTATAAATAAAATTGGCCCTAAATTGGATCCTTGTGGCACTCCAATATTAATTGTTTTCCTTTTACTTAATATTTTATTTATTTGCACATAAATCTTTCTATTTTCTAGATAAGTTTTCATAATATTAAATATTTTGCCTCTTATTCCATATTTTTTCAATTTAATCAAAAGCAAATTATGATCTATCAGATCAAAAGCTTTACTCAAGTCAATAGTTATTAATAGTACAAAATGATTTTTATTTAAATTTTTATTAATATGCCCACAAAATTTTTCTAATAATTTAGTTGTACTTTTAGTTTGTTGATAAGCATATTGATTTTCATTAATTACATTAAATATTTTTATAGTCTATTATTATTAATAATAAATAATAGTTTAAGTGACATTCCCCGGGAAAAAGATAAACAAAGATCCTAAATTTTTTTGAGGTCATCCCCCCAAAAAATTATTAGATAATAAGTTAAATATTAAAAATTTTAAACAACTTCCAGTTTGTCAAATAAGAAACATATTTATTTTAATTACTAATAAATTTTACATTATAATGTATAAGTTGAAGTTCTGTCCCATAGGTATTATCTCATAATGTTAGGTTGAAACATCTTTTTAAGTTGCTGCCTTGTTTTGAAGTTTATTACTATGATAGCTATTCATAAATATTTTTTAATCTTGAAATATATTAAAAAAATTATCAAATGCTATGTAAAAGAACCACCGATAGATGTTTTTTTTTCTTTAATGTATATTTTTCTGTAGAGACCATTATATTTAGCGGCCCTCTCCCCTCCCCACACTTTTTTTTCTTTAATTTATTCATTAAATTTTTACTTCAAATACAGATTCAAAACTTACTTTGTTTTGAAATTAATGCACTCAAATATTTGAGATATGGATCTGATTAGAAAGATTAATTAATAAAAAACATTAATAAGTTGCAAGTATGTGATAAGGACTTGTATCTTCTAGTTTCTATTATTGAATGTTTCATAAATAAATGAAAATATTTGATTTGATTCAAAACTTTACAGCTTCCTTTATTGTCAATAGATTTTTTTACAAATGATAAAAAATATAATTTTCAATGGTCTATAATGTTAAAAGATTAATATAGAATGTTTTGATTTTTCTTAAGTCATTTTTAATGATTTGTTTTTAAAAAGAAAATATCTAAAATCTTTGTAATCTGAATTTAAAAGAAAAATAAAATGTGGTTTTTGGCTTTCTTCAGATTCTGTAAGGAACTAATTCAGCATAGATAAATGGACTTTCCATTATGCATAGTTTCTTAAAAGATTAAAGTATTACCTTTCAAATTCTTGATAAACTTTACTGAAACGACGATTTTAAGAATATTGTCACAATATGTACTAGATAATTATAGTACACTGACCAGTTTCTACATGTTGTTGCAGTTTTACAGCACCCATATTATGATTTTAAGTCTTTTGAGGTCAGTTTTTAATTAATTTGGTTTTTGTTTCGGTGACTGCTAATGTTTATCTGTTCTTTGCAGGGATGTATTTATCATGTGGATGGTTTCCCGGTAGACGTCTAATTCTGTTGCCTTAATGAACAGAGGTAATGTTTAGAGTAGCCAGGATTCCAGATAACTAGTGGCAGACAAAGAATTGAGAGCAGACAGACATCATTGTCCACAATCAACAACAACAAATGATTCCTCCCAAGAACCAGTTTTTGCTTCTAGTTTTCTTCTACATAAGATTACAGGTTTAACGAGTTTTTTTCGTAGATTATGGTATGAAAGGAACTGCAGTTAAAATTCTATTAAAGCTAAAGGTGAAAAAGAGAAATTTTTTTTTTTAGAAATTAGAAGAATTTAAGTGAGTATGATAAGCTTTTGAGAAAAGCAGTCAATTGGTTTTGAAAGATATCTCAATCATTATCCCAACTTAAATAATAATTAAAAATAAAATAACAAAATATTAAGAACTTGAAATGATATTTGACAAGCTTATGTAAGTGGACGTCAAAGAATTTAGTCAGTGTTTGTGTCAAAGTTTCTAGTTTAATAATGTTATATATACATATATATATATAATAATAGCTAATAATGTGTAATTAATTAAGATAAACAATTTTGGCTTATCAGCAAAAGGTAAAAATAGAAAGTAATAGTTGATTAATTACAGAGTTATGTTTATTATTTAATAACCTTTGTGTTGTAAATGAGAGAATTTGTATTGAAGGATTTGAAGGGTTGTTTGTGGGTTTTGATCTGCCTCTAAAAAGTGGAAATGAATCACTCGTTTCCTAATGAACCCAGGAACATTACAAATAGTGGGAGGAAGTCTTTGCCTGCCCAAAAAAGGAGAAATTAATTGGACATCTGCGGGAATTAAAATATAAAAACAGGGTTCCGTAAAGAGGAAAGCGTCTTATCTCTACCACAGTTGCTGTGAGAACCCCTGTCCGTTTGTTCCCGAATTGTGCCAAAAGGAGATTCAGTCTTGCCACCTGAACTGTCCACAATGGGCCGATCTCGTTGGAACCCTCGGACGTTTTGATCCGAAAAGATAAGCAGCTAAGGTAACTTAAAAGTTCTTTACCTCCTGTCCTTGGCTTAATGATTTAGAGTAGATCAAAAGCTCTCAGAAACAGCTCTCACAACCGACTTGTAATCCATTGGTCACAAACCCTTCTGTGTACTTATTATTTAGTAATTGTATTTGTTTAAGTTTATATAGGATTTTTGAGTTGTACTTGCCTTTTTTATGTTTAAAATAAATCTTTTATTTTTGTGCATTTGGCTTGAGTTTCCTTTGACTATAAGATTGGGTGTAATTTCTGTGTAGAGCCGGATTGCAAAATAAGTGAATCTTTTATTATCTCTAGTAACTCTAGATTTATAAAAAGAACAAATTCATATTTGGCACAGTCGACAATTGGTCTTGATTTAAATTTGAAATCACATTAAAAGTAATCTTATCTTAAAAATCGAAAGTTAAAAATAACAAAATTTGTGCAGCAATCCAGGTTGTTAATTTTTAAATTATTAATCATTAAAGTATTTACTGATAATTGTTGCACCCATTCTTATAAGTGAAAGGAAATATATTTAAAATGACTGAAACTTTGAATGCTTCATTTGTTGCCCTTATCCCAATTTTTGATTCAAATGATAAGTTTTCTGTTACTGAATACATTTCTTTAATAAATGAAGTGGGTGAATTGAATAAGTGGACTTCTGAGCAGCGCATTTTGGTTTGGTTTTTGGTTATTGAGAGCTTGCGGGATAGTATCGGAGTTTATCCAACAATCCCAGAACCTTAAACAATGTAAAAAATTCGAGGATTTCTCCAAAATTTTAAAAGCTAGATTTATTGAATCTAAGTCATTTTTGATTAACATGCAGTCATTCTTAGACCAAAAGCAAGACCTAGGGTAAGCATTACTCAATTTGCAACTAGGATGAAAAACCTAGCTGCCCTCATGTTTTCCGAATCAGAGGAGGTTTCAGCCAAATTCACTGAAAGTAAGGATTACCTCGAATCCTAACTTTTGTTCCAGTCCACTTTTGTTAAGAGACTGCACGATAATATTAAGCGATTTGTTTTAAGTAAAAATCCCACCTCCTTGGATCGGTGCATTTCATTAGCTTTGGCGGAGGAAAACATTCTAAAAATGATCAATCCGGCGCCGAATGTCAATGCGGTAGAAGAATCACCGAAAGGGAGAGCTGCCGTAGTATTGGAAACAATAAGAAATCGTAAGAAAGAAATGGAAAGTAAAAGAAAAGAGGATAAAATCAATGAGCTTCAAAAACAAATTCAGGATCTTAAATTACAAATCAATCAGATTCAGGCTAGGCCACAACCTCCCTTAGTTAATAAAAAACCTAAGCAACGTCCCAATAGGCCACAGGTATATACCGAGATGATTAGTGATGAAGCTAACTCAATCCCAGAATGCCTCGTTGCTATCGCTGTAAAAAATTGGGCCACACTGCTCCGATCTGTAAATTCCATCATGTAATAAGGGGCGGTGCTTTGGGATGCGGTGCTGTGGGCCGAGGTGTTAGGGGACGAGGGTCTTACCCAATGAATAATCAGGGAAACTTCCAGTGTCCCCCATTTATGGGTCAGAAATAGGGGAAATTTGCACAGACCAATCTTGGCCCGTTCAAATTATTTCTAATTGGAATAATTCTGTGGGTTTGCCACTAATAACTGGGAAAATAGAAGGAATAAAAGTTAAAATATTGTTTGACACTGGCGCTAGCATAAGTATTGTTCCAATCTCTATTGTGAAACAGTTGCCAAATTATAAACAATTTCCTTTATAAAAGAAATACTTTTATCAATAGTAAACTGTTTATGCAGTTTCAATGTAACTGGAAAACTGAAAGAATTCTTTGACCTTTGATAATGAAAGCCCCTTTCTAAAATGATCTTTCTTTTTAAATGAAAGTTCAACAGCTCTTTTGCAAGTTGAAAATATCTTTTGTTAGTTTTCTTTTAATTCTATTCTCGAACAAACAAACTGAAAATTTTTACTATTATTTTCTTAATATTAAAGAATCCATAAAATGGTGGACTTATTTCTTGATCATTGGCCAAGTTTTATTTTCTAGTTTGCGAATAAATCGGATGAAATAAATAAAATGCTAATTCATTAATAATCATTATTATTGATATTATTAATAATTGTTATTATTTTTTTAATCAAATACAAAACAGATAAATTTTATTTTTCATTTTTTTTCATAAGTTGGAACAAAAAAAGATGTTTTTGTTATTCAGTTTTTAACTAATCACTGATATTATTCTATTTATTTTGTAATCAAATATGAAAGAGAAAATTCATATTGGAACAAAAATATTTTTGTTTTGTTTTATTGGAACAAATAAGATAATGAAAAGATGATTGTAAATGATAATTTTTGTTGCAGTTTTCTGTTTATATTTGAAGTATATATCTATATATTGAGTGATGTAAATATGAATCATAGAAATAAATAAATAAATAAATAAAAAAACTTTCAAATAAAGAAAATAATTCCTGAAATAAATATATTTTTAGTAATTGCTATGATTATTTAAATTAGGTTTTTTATGTTATTTATATATTTATTTTTGAATTCACAAAAATTTCCAAATTGAATAAATATTTACGAGGCATGTTTTTTAAGTAAGTACTGTTTTGCAATAAAACCAAAACTAGTAAAGATAGTGTCAAAATTTTTTTTATATTTTATTCCTGAAACATTAAGCTATTTTTCAACATAATTTCCTTGTTTGTTTAAACACGTATCACAGCGTTATATCAGTTTTTGTATACCGATGTCCTAGCAATCAGCCGCCGTGAATTCAACCGCTGTTTTCCTTTTTTCGTCTGTTTCCAACCGTTTACCATCGAGAAACTCTTCCTGTGTACGGGCCCTAATGCAATGAGAGCCAGCAAAGTGGTAAAAGGGTGAGATTGTTCAACGATGGGAATGTTCATGATGAAACAAGGTCGGGGCGACCTTCTGTAATCACAGATGATTTAGTATGTGCAGTTGATATAAAAATTCCTGCAGACAGGCGATGCAGGATTTCCATTTTGTCATTGGAAGTTCCACAACTGTGCTTCCTGAAAGAGTTTCTCGGTGGTAAACGGTTGGAAACAGACAAAGAAGGGAAAACAGCGATTGAATCCTGATTGTCTTCACCGGCGGCTGATTGTTATGACATCGGTATACAAAAACTGATATAACTTTGAGATACATGTTTAAACAAATAAGGAAATTATGTTGAAAAATAGCTTAATGTTTCAGGAATAAAATATAAAAAAAAAAATTTGACACTATCTTTACTAGTTTTGAATTTATTGCAAAACAGTACTTACTTAAAAAACATGCCTCGTATTTTAATTTTACTATAAAAGTGTGTACACAGCTGATATTGTGTCATTATAACAAAAACATTAATTTATTATTAATAACAGCACACTAGGACTTCACAAAACACTTATGCACAACTGCAGAAGGATGCAGTACTCTCGACAACATGCATAGTTAAGAAATTCATGGACACAATAATAACATAACCTGTCATGTTGTCTTAGCTGGGGAAACCTAAGCTTAGGAACATTGATATGATAATAACTAAAAATCGATGAGGGGAGTATTCTTAGTTCCTAGGTGTTAAAATATTTGTAATGGTTTATTTCTGTTTTCCCTACTGCATTTATATTGAATAAGTTGATCATGTTGTACTTATTTAGTAAAATATAATTATTAATATAAAATATAAAATAAAGTTATTTAGTATATAGCGAACAGTAAAGTTGTAGTGATGTTATTTTAATGCCATATTGTAAGATGCGAGAGATATTTGTATCTTTTTGAAGTTATGGCAGCATACTATGATTTTTTTTGCTGCATGGCAGGAAAAACCCTTAATTGAACATCTATTTCCAATATAAACTATCATAAATCTAGTTTTATATTATGACCGGGATACAAAAGCTAATTTCAGTTAAAAGTTCAGAAATATAAAGAAATATTTACTGCATTTACGATACATGACATTTACTGAATAGTTATCTAATATTAATGCAATTATGAAATAATTTGTAGACCTTGCTTTTATATCCATTCACAATATATTGTTGTCTCTGTTAGTCTCTCTTTATAATAAATAAGAACTTAAGGAGTATTTTTCTAAAGTAGAATGGAAAATCGTAGTGTGTCTTTTTAACTTGAGAATTTCTATTACATTCAGTAGATGCAAACTGTACAGTTACCATTCTGTAGTTCAATGCCAGTTGCAACTAAATGATTTAAAAAAAAAAAAAAAAAAAAGAACTTTTGAACTACCTTCTTAAGATAGAAAAAAATGAAAATGTTTTGGAATTTTACAATACAGTCAGTAGCAATGTTTCATATCCAAGTTTGATCGATTCGGAAGACTAGTGGGGGAGCTACATATATGAAAACTTCAAATTGTGATAAGAATATGCCCTTTGGTGAGAATGTAGTTTATGGCTATACAATGAAAATAAGATGGGGAGGCATCGCCCAAAGTGACTATAATCCAACTTGGCAGCTATGTTTCAAAATGGCTACCTGTGTTTTGATTTTGCTACAGCTTTTGTGATACACATCATGCAAAAGAGTGCTTGATGTGTATCACAAAATGTTTTTCAGGTCAAGGATTTCATTTTCATGTGCGAAAAAGGATCAGATTCAATATAAGGGTGAGGACAGTCCTTATTTGCACAAAGGCACATCCTTATTGCAGTTTTAAAAGTTTCATATTCGTGGCACCTGTTTAAAATAATAATATTGATGTCAAAATTTTGAAATGTTATTTATTTGTTTCAGTATTACTTGTTTAAATATGAGTTTAAAAATATTGCGATTCGCCACTAATTTGCTATCCTTCATGCAATTGCTGAAGCTGATATTGCAACTTCTAGTGCTGCTGAGAGTTATCTGAAAGGAATCCACGTGAAGACAGCCAGAGGGATTCATCAAGTAACTGCTCAGCACTATACCACTTGTTGTATGATGCTTACCAAGAAGCAGATTCCGAGCTTGAATTTCAGACGTGGCGTAAAAAACGAGCTGACGAGAGTGTCATGTTCAAATATTGGCAGACTTGTCTTAATATGGAAATGTGTTTGTCTTAATATGGAAATCTTCTCTTTTTTCGCTCAATCAGAGAAGGAAACTACATCTTGTTTCGTGAGTGTTTGAAAGAAATGTTCCTTGGCTCTTTTTTGCTTGATCATCATCATTATGCACGTTGGCTATCAATCCATCTGAAAGACCTTTATGAGGCAGAAATTGAACTACTAGACATACATCGTTCATTTCTTTCTGGACAGTTTGGGATAAGAAAATCGAATAGAATGTTTTCAGCAATCAGTGTAGACCAAGCACATGAACAAAACAACGCAGTAGTTAAAGGTGATAGCGGTGCAGTAGGCTTGACACAGGATCCATCGGCACTTAGGCGTTGGATGGTTTCTGGACCAGAAATTCGTCAGATAATACAAGAGTTGAGAGTGGCATTCAGCTACAGTCTGAACAAAACAATCCACTCCATCATGAATAGTAACCCTCATTTCAAGACAAATATGTTGCTAAGGTTCGAGCACATTAAAAGAGTTAGGAAACCCATTTTTAGAAAATGATAAAGACCTTATTGTCATCGACAGCAGGATTATTATAGACAAGCAAGTTAACGCAACAGTTTATTCAGCAGAGTCAACTGGTGTTGAGCTTTTTCACAATTTCATTGAGGAACGACTAGTAAAAAAATCTTCAACAATAGTTCAACCTTTGAAAGAGAACATCGTTCCCCTGTTCACTACTCCTGAGATGAGCTTTAGGAAGAAAAATAATACACTCAAGATTTTAAAAGCAGACGTCCAGCTGTTTTCCAGACTCTTTATAGTTATACAGAATCGTCGTTTAGATATGAAAAATTTTTTCAAACATGAAAATCAGCTATATCCATCTGCACTTTCCAGTAATGGTCAATTACGATTAGGCAATAAAGCTGACCTAGCGCACATTTTAGAAGATACTGTAAACACGAATGACCATGCCTTCCCAGGAATCTGTGATGCTATAGTTTATGATGGTGCAGTTCTTACTAACATTTTAAAGCCACAAACTTCAAAGACATTTGGTGATTATTATATGAGCACATTTCACCCTCACATTTGTAAAGACATTGAAGCTATCGGATGTCAAAGAATTGATTTCATTTGAGATAGATATGTTACACCAAGTATTAAAAGTCAAACTAGAGAGAAGAGGGGAGCAGGAACCAGAAGACAAGTGCTTTCAAACGTAACTGTACCTAAAAATTGGCAAGGCTTTTTGAGAAATTCAAATAACAAAGAAGAGCTCTTCAGTCTATTTGGAACCTTAGCTATAAATACCATCACACACGTACAGGTTGTAACAAGGTCAGGTGAAGACGTCAAAGGAAATATTAATGCCCTCAGCCTTGGTGTTACTTGTCCTGGTCAAGAAGAAGCAGACTCAAGAATAATACTGCATCTCCAAGACATGGTGGAAAACGGCTTCAGGGATATTTGTATACTCACTGTAGAAACCGATGTCTTAGTTTTAGCAATTGCTTGCTTACTTTACCTTGTCAACAGCGGTTCTGGATAAACTTTGGATTGCTTTTGGAATAGGAAAGAATTACAGATTTATTCCGGTTCATGCTATAGCTGAAGCTATTGGAAAGGAAAAGGCTATTGCTTTACCAGGATTTCATGCCTTCACAGGCAGTGAGAGCATTCCTAGTTTCACAGGAAAGCCCAAAAACTCAACTTGGAAGACAAGGATGCTCTTCACTTACTGTATTTTCGTTTATCTCACAACCACAAAATTCAATTCCTACTGAAATTTTAGACATTATTTAAAGATACGTCGTACTACTGTACTGTTCAACTAGTGACAACGGAAGTGTTAATGATGCAAGACAAGAGTTATTCATGACCATAAATTGTCCACTTGCAAGTCTGCCACCGACTAAGGGTGCATTACAACAACAAGTATTACGTAGTGCTTTCCAAGCTGGACACATTTGGGGACAAGCAAACAAACGTGCAATATATATATACCATCTCCAAACGATTGGGGATGGTGGTTGCATGATGATTCTTGGCAGCTGAAATGGTCGGAGTTATCAGAAATTTCTGATTCCTGCAACGAGCTTATCAAATGTATGTGCAAAATCTGCAAGAATAAGTGTAGCTGTAGAAATGTTGGTTTATCTTGCACACTATTGTGCAAATGCAAGAACGAATGCGAAAAATTAAGTGGTGTCGGTATAAATATTCAGCAGAATGTAGACTTTTATATGTGCACTTTTGTTGTTGTTAGTACTAAAGATATATGATTAACATTTCGTGTAAATACATTTACGCTTAATATATTTTTGATGTGATTAAGGGTATATTAAAAGTATATAGGCCTACATTTTGTGTGTAACCTTTTGTGGGAACTATATTCGACAAAAAAGCATGTATATTAACATTTAGCCTATTTTGCACATGAAAAATGAAATCCTTGACCTCAAAAACATATAAATCGATATATAGCACTCTTTTGCATGATATGTATCACAAAAGGTGTAGCAAAATCAAAACACGGTAGCCATTTTGAAACGTAGCCGCCATCTTGGATTATAGTCACTTTCAGCGATGCCTCCCCATCTTATTTTCATTAAATAACCATAAGCTACATTTTCACCAAAGGGCATATTCTTATCACAATTTGCAGTTTTTTCATGATTTCTGTCGTGTAGCACCTCAACTAATAGTGATTGCTGAATTCAGGATTCTTGTCTATGCTTGGAAACATTGAAAATACTTATTGTCATTTTTATTTTCAAGGACTTTGAAATTGTTTATATTGTGTATGCAAATTTTAAGTATATACTTATAAAGTTTAAAAAAAATATTGAATAACTATTACCAGCTACTAATTAACATTTTAAAGGAAGTAAATTCGTATCTTGTGATTTTCAAATCACATTAGCTTTCCTTTTTAGGCTTCTGAAAGATGCCTTACATCCCCGGTTTGTCTGTCTGTGGACACATATTCCACAATGTTTCACAACGGCTTCTGTTAGTTCAGCTGTAGGTGGCCTGAATGTTGAATGTTGTAGGTTAGCTCAGTTGTAGGTTAGAATGTTCTGTTAGCTCAATTGGTTAGAGCATCGTGCTAATAACGCAAAGGTCGTGGGTTCGATCCCCTCATCAACTTAAGTTTTTTTAAATCATTATTAGGAATTCAGTGTATTAACAATTTGAGTTAAGAATTACGATTATTCCACATAAATAGGGGTGGGTAAGATAGATGGGGTTGCAAACAGACTCGTGCGAGCATTTTCTAGACCACCCCGGCGCAGTCTATTCTAAAGCAAAGGGACTCAGAAGCCATTGCAAAGCACTGTGATTGGTTTACTAATCACTAACCCTACCTTGTTTTTTTTATACTTTGTTTTTTTTTCTTTAATTATGGTTGTCTATGGCTGCTGTCATTGTGAATTACCCTTCTGTCAAACAATTTTATTTTTGCTCAAATTCTGAAATGAAAGAAATATTCTACAGAACTGCTGCAATAAGTTAATACTTCTCATTACAGAAAATTAGCCTGAAAAACCAATGAAATGAAAAAAACTTCACGCAATTCATAGTTCTTTAAAGATAGTCCTGTTTCCGTAGTATCTACTTCCAGTAAGATACTATGGAAATACTGCAATGAGATAGCACTTCTCACACACACCGTTAGAATGACATGAAAAAAATTACATAAAATTTACAATTAATTAATAGCTCAACCTCTTACCCTAACATCCTACAGAAATGCTGGAATGCGTGAAAGCTTCTCAAAAATGCTACTTTAGATTGCAAAAAATAATGAAATGAAGAAAACTCAAAATTCACATTATTTTTAATGACTGATCTGCCTACACAAACATTGTATAGAAATGGTGCAGTTTTTAATGTTTCTCATTACACAACATTAGAAGTAACTGAAATAAAACAATGAAAAGAATAAAAAAAAATCGTAATGAATAACTTATCAGTTTCCATTAACATTTTACAGAAATGCTGAGTAAAGGTTTTGCAATACGTAAACTCAGAATGAAAATCAAATGAAATGAAGAAAAAACACAGAGTCGCATTTCATGAACAGTGAAAGCAGATCAGTTAAGATTCTACAGAACTGCTACAATAAGTTTATACTTCTCAGTACAGAATGTTAGCCTGGAATAATAATGAAAAAGAAAAAAAAATCGTACTTCTTTCAAAATTACTTCTTTCTACTAAGATTCTACAGAAATACTAGAATGAGTTGCTGCCTGGAACAACACATGAAATGAAGAGAAAACACAGTATTCTTTAAGAACTGATCTGCTTACATTAAGATTCTTAATAAATGCTGCAATCAGTTACTTCTTTTTAGTACACAAAGTTCAAAAACAAAAAAAAAGACAGAAATGAAGAAAAATCACATAAGTAGCAATTAAATCAAAAACTGGAAAAACATCATTATCTTCTTCAATATTTTGTCTTTTGACTTCTTACTTGTTAGGATTACAGTTGAGGAAAAGACATCTGTCTTCCTCCTCACAAACGTTAAGAAGGGGAGACCGGGGTCAGTTGGCATAAGGGGCTAGTTGGCACACAGCTTCTATTTCCTGCCACCGATTAGCTAGAGCACTGACATCTTGGTAGTGCGAAGTGTATGTAAAGGTGCACCATCCACTATGACTTTAGTTTGCTTGGAAGCGTCACGAAGGAAGTGACCCCTGTTTCATCGTTTTTCTGACTGGTGAGTAAATTTTTTTATCGTAAATTTTATAGATCGAATTAAGGTACTGCTGTTGGCGGTTCTCGAAAGAGTGGATAACTGTGGTTCCATGCATGTATCATAATCTTTTGTTTCTGATGTTTAGGATTGTGTGCTATCCATTTTGTTTTGGAAATCCCTGTGGGGCTAGTTGGCATAGTTAGGTAGGGGACAGTTGGCATAGCTATGACAAATGGTAAAAAAGGGAAAAACTGGAGATGGTCAGACGAGGAAGTTCTGCGAAAATTGAACCCATCTGTTCAAATAATTCCTACATTTGTGTTTGATATCAAACAATAACTATAGGTAACTAAGAATTCATTGTTCGTATATTTAATTTAATTTGCCATACAGTTGTTTTGTTTTTGTTCAAATATTATTAAAATAAAATTTTTGATAAAATAAAATGCTTTTTCTCGAAAATTGCTGTGTTCTGCTCAAGTACCCTTATCCATTGCATGTTATGCCAACTAGCCCCGCGCCCGAGGTTAGTTGGCATAGTTGCAAGCTTTTAGGAAAGGTGTTTTTGGGGTTATCTAAACACGGATTTAATTAATAGGTCCTACATGATCAATGCGCCAGTACCTGGGTTTGAATCCCGTTAGTGGCATGATTGTTTCAATTTTCTTTCCTGTGTTGTCCAGCCTCTTCTTCACTTTCTCTTCGGTCTGACGTCATTCCTTAATGGCGTCCTGGGGAACGCCACGGAAAACCACCCCAGTATCTTTCCCTTGAAATTCTAGGGAGTCTGCTAGGGGTTCGCCATCTTGGGAACACTAGCGCTCCCTGGAACACGGATTCTTCGGATGCGAAGCTCGCACTTCGGTGCGTACCGACGTCACGACGACGACGACGACATAATTTTATAGTAAAAAAGATAAGCTATCTGCCGCATTCACCAGAATCCCCTAAGTATTGCATGAAAAAATAGAAAAATCAAAAAACAAAATCTATGCCAACTAGCTCCGGTGTCCCCAATACATCATTTAAAGCTTTACAAGTAAAGCTCACGATAGCGTCACCGGAGTTGCCGGTTCAGACCATGTGCATTGGAAAGATCTTCCATAACTAAGTCAACCAGCAAAATTGTAGCGGCAGACAGCTAAGGGTATAGGAGCTATGAGGGGTCAAAGTTAACATGGTGACCTATGGGAAATCACTTATAAGTCACTGCAAGAGGCTTATAAGTCTTATTAGCCTGCAACCTTAGATAAGGATGAGACAGACACAATAAACAGATATTGATTGGAAAATAAGCAGAAAATTGTTATAGATCAGCTTCAAATCGGATACAATCGATGTGAAGTTCAGAGAATAGGGCGTGCGAAAGCCAGATACTCTGTTCATAGTGAGCCACATTTAATGAAAAACATTAAACACAACACAAAAACATGTAACAAGAAAAAGTACCTTTCGATGAGAGGAGAGTGTAAGAAGGTGAGAGAGAGATGTGGAGAGGCAAAGAGAAAAAAGAGAAGTGAGAGGCAACAGAAAGAGGTGCTCTGCAAGTGTCTGGCAGGCTGACCTGTTCCCGGACTTGACCGTCTCCTTCTTCTCTCCTGCTGGGTGTCTGCCCGGCAAACTCTGCCAGTGAACTTCCCCGGGGACAAGCTTTCAGGAAAGGTGTCACTTGCCGGGCAACTCCGGTGACGCAGTAGTACCTTTACCTTGTCAGTGTATAGAGTATCTGCCTTTCGCACGCCCTGCTCTCTGAACTTCACATCGATTGTATATGATTTGAAATTGATCAATAATAATTTCCTGCTTATTTTCCAATCAGTATCTGCTTAATGTGTCTGTCTCATCCTTATCTAAGGCGACTTATAAGCCTCTTGCAGTGACTTGTAAGTGATTTCCCATAGGCCACCATGTTAACTTTGATCCCTCATAGCTCCTATACCCTAGCTGTCTGCCGCTACAATTTGCTGGTTGACTTAGTTATGAAAGATCTTTCGAATGCACATGGTCTGGATCAGCAACTCTGGTGATGCTATCGTGACCTTTACATATTATTATTAAAGCTTCAGTATTAAATTACTAAAAATTTCCTAAAAAGAATACTGAGGATAAAAAATTATGGTAGCAAAGAATTGACAATATGAGAACATTCGAAAATTATGAATTTCCCAATAATTTCACAACCAAAGTTATACATGAGTTTTTCTGGGAAAAGAAGTTAAATAATAAAGATAAAATAGTTAATAGCAAATTTAATAAAATTATGGAATTACCAATAGGCATGACAGTAGATAAATAAAGTCTGTAGAGACAATGATATTAAGTTAATATTTTATGAAAGGAACCATTAATCAAGAAGAGCAAAAAAAATATAATGAATGCATGATGAGAAAAATGGGTGTGATCTATAGTCTGAAGTGTAGTCTCTTTGGCGAGGTTCACTACGGAGCACCGTTAGAACATTGAAGGAGAGACTGGATGAACATGTAAGAGCTTATAAGAACAGAAGAAGAAAAATATCAGACTGGGCCGATCACTGTCAGGAAAAGCAACACAATCCCGACCCCATAGTCGACGTGATGTATGAGAAAGTGAACGCCTAATGATTGAATCATGCTTCATCAAAACAAAAACAAAAAATTAAGGGCAGCACAATGAATAAATAAGAAAGCCTTTCGGGTCAGTTATAAGAGGAAATCAGGAACGGTCGCTTCGTCCTGTTTGGTACTCATAGTCCTTCCATGACAACAAACCAAGAAAGGCGTGGACATACGCGAATCAACTGGAAACTTTGTAAGAATAAAGAAAAGACTTTGAATATATTCTTTAATACTACTTAAAAATAACAACATCAGCCACCTACTGGCAATATTTCGTCTTATTAATCTAAGACTTCATCTGGCCATTTTCAAAATTTTAAGGAATAGAGAAATAATATCTCTCTTTCCTAAACTTTAAATACATAATAGTATAACAATCCAAGAATTTAACAATCAAGGAACGTCGAATCACTCACGTTCAATTTAATAAGTTCAAATTACAAATTTAAACTTATTTTTTCTAAATGAAAGCAATTCTCAATGTAAATCTTTCAAATGTCCTTTTTCTAATATTCTTTTTGATAATAGTCTTATTTAATAAAGTCTTCAAAATATAAATCCAACTTCTACAAAATCTCTTCTTTTTCTTTCATTAGATCTAATATTTCTCATTCCTTCTCTTTTCTCACTCTATCTTTGAAAGCTCGAAGATACAATACTCATATTACTCATACATTCACTATATCTCTTCCTAATCTTGGAGACTTCATTAAATCCGTGAAATTCTTGAGACATCTATACTTATATCACCAGATTTATATTGAGAACTGCTTTTATATAGAAAAAATAATTTTAAATTTGTAATTTGAACTTATTAAATTGAACGTGAGTGAGTCGACGTTCCTTGATTGTTAGATTCTTGAATTGTTATATTATTTATGTATTTAAAGGGAAGAGAGATATTATTTCTCTATTCCTTAAAAGTTTGTAAATGGCCAGATGAAGTCTTAGATTAATAAGACGAAATATTGCCAGTAGGTGGTTGATGTTGTTATTTTTAAGGTAGTATTAAAGAATATATGAAGATTTATGGCATTTTAAGAAGTTTTAAAAAGACTCTGAAAGTTAGCAAAATAACGTTTGGATATTTTAAGCAATATATGGAAATAAAGAAAGAAAATTACTTATAAATTAGATAGGGGTTGTAATGAAACGGTTAGTTTCATTATTTAAAGCAATAGATTATTATCTAATGATTGGCTTTGTTTTAGTGGCTTTTTGAACAAATTTATAGTGTAATTAAAATATAAGTAAGTTTATTATTTAAAACATAGATTGTTATTTTTAAATGTTGTATTCTTAACGTTTATCTTTTCCTCAACTGTAATTCCTGAAAAAGTCTTTTGCTAAAAAAAAGACGAAATATCGAAGAAGAAGATAAAGATGTTTTTTAATTAATTAGAAGTTTTTTTTATTTAAGTTTATATGTTAGAAAAAAAACGAAGAATACACATAATTAGCATTTCATAAATAACTGCTCTCCTCACACTCAGATCTACTAGAAATTTTTTTTTTTTTTTTTTTTTTTTACAAATGCTCGGGCTCATAGACTGATCGTCTTTCTTTAGGCCAACAACAAGGGGCGAGATATGATGCCTTTAACCGACGAATCGTTGCCCAGGGTACGCCATAGGAGGCAGCATCAAGTGATACCCGCAGGAACGGACAGAAACAGAAGAAGAAAGAAACATCCATGCCACGACCGGGATTCGAACCCGGGTACCGGCATACTGGCCGCACGGCAGACTACCGTCGAGACCGCTCGGCCACGCCGGCACGGCAAGATCTACTAGAAATGCTACAATGAGTTTGTGATTACCAGAAGACAAGGTTAGAAAAAAATACAGAGGGTTTACAATCTATGGTAACGATTTGCATGGCGCGTGACGACGCAACCAATCACAGTAGGTATGCAAATTTATGCAAACGTACAGGTGAGTACTTAAAGATTAATGTGGTGGGGTGCGGGTTAGTTTGTTCAGAGAAATGCCGCCGAAAGTGTCACAGTTTTGGGAAGGGTACGTTACAGCCCTTTCCGACGCGAAATTTAGTTATTCTGCAATAATTACGGCATGTAGAAAAGAGGTTTCACCATTTCGAAGAAAGGAGTTCATAATGTGTTGGCTGGTGTTGGTTTGGTCCGTACAGGACAGATTTCGGGGACTGAAAAGCAAGCAAATCCAAGGACATCTATTAGTCGCACAAAGACTGTCATTCAGAAAGTCAAGAAAATGGTGACGGGGAACAATCCAGCGACCCAAAGGACCATTGGTGCGAAGGTAGGAACATCTCTTCGTACCGTAAACAAGATTATCCATAAAGATTTGGGACTTCAAAAGAGACATAAAAGCAAGGTTCACAAGCTCTTACCAAAGCACATTTCAGAACGTAAGACAAATTGCAGAAAACTGTATGAACGACATCTCGCTAGGGATAAATGGAAGTATGTGACCACATTAGACGAAGCATATGTTTATCTGTCCGACTGCAATAAACCAAGGGCGATTTTTCTATCGCCCAGTGGGAGCCAAATCGTTTCCAAATTGGTACAGAGAATGTCGTGAAACTTTTTCGAAGGGATTCATGATCGTTGCGGGTTATTCCTATCAAGGCTAGGTACAGATACGGAGGGTGGCTCAAAATGTAAAGGTGAATTCTGCGTACTATCAGGATCACGTACTGACACCAATTTATATACTGGAACTATGTTTAAAGAAAAACTCAGCAGAGTATTTGATTTGATTGTATATTTAAAACTTACATCTACTTACATTGGTTGTCGACATCTTGTCTACTTACACAATACAAGTCTCACGGAAATTCAATCTCCGGATTCAATCGTCATCACGCACATGCGCACTAATGAAGTTTTGTCTGTTCCAACACCCCCCCCCTCAAAATGACATTAGTTAAATTAAAACTTTAATTTAAACAGTCCATAGTTTAATAGTTCATGAGGGTATCACTGACAGTCCAATACACTGGATGCACTTCACATGCTTTGGAGTAAAAGTCCTTTTATCATTACATCTGCAGGCATTTCTTCTGTTTGCAAATATTTTACAGTTACTTGTTTATTTTGCGCTGCTTCACGGATGAAATGATATCTGATATCAATGTGCTTGGTTCGGTTATGAAAAACTGGGTTTTCGGTCATGTATCTGGCACCGGAATTATCGTTGAACAGTATGGTTGGCTTTTCAAAATTTCCCATAATTTCTGCTGTAAATTTTCTGAGATATATAGCTTCTTTTGCAGCTTCCGTTATTGTCATATACTCTGCTTCTGCACTTGATAAGGCGACTGTTCGCTGTTTTCTAGCTTTCCATTCTATGGCTGCGTTAGCCAGTTTGAAGATATAACCAGTATATGATCTTCGGTCGATGGTATTTCCATCCCAATCAGCATCTACAAAACCGATCAATTCTTCCTTGGTTTTTGTAAATGTCAAACCGTAGTTTTCTGTCCCTTTTAAGTAGCGTAAAACTCTTTTTCCCGCTTTCCAATGTTCTTGGTTGTAGTCAGTGTTGAATTGACTTAAAATGCTTATACCTGCTCTTTACGGATACTAGACTAGACGACGTTTCCAAGGTCCTTCTCCATCCAGACAAGGCGTCCAGCCATACGTCCAAATCGACCCAGAATTTTCTGACACGAATGGAACAGCAAACCGGAATCCAGACTATACCGTTTACCGAAATACCAGTGAAGTCTCCAGACGCATCGCCCATGAATTTTTGCGCATTTGGACTATTAAAACGAGCCTTGGGAAGACGACGTCCTCGTTCATTGGATGGACTCTGGAAATGTTGTCAGCAGGAGTGGCAACGTATAAGTCTTCCCGTTCTTCGCAGTAGTCTCCTGCAATGGAAACTGCGCTGCAGAGCGATAGCAGCATCTCATGGCCATCAAATAGAGCATGATCGTTGGTGGAGAAAGGGAATTTCTGGGAAATAGACCCGAATCCAAATCATTATCACAGATTGTAAACAACCCTCCGTACAATGAAATAAAAGAATAAAAGCTCAAATTTGTATTTTTTTAATATCTAACTAATATGCTTCCACTAAGATTCTACAGAAATGCAATGCTAATTTTATACATTTTATTATACAAAATTAGTGAACAAGAATGAAATGAAGAAGTATTTTTTTAAAAACTGATCTGTTTCCGCTAGGATTCTACAGAAATGATGAAATGTCTTGACGTTTCTTAGTGCACAAAGTTAGAAAGAAAATTGAATTAAATAAATGATTCAATGCTTCTTAGAAAAGTTAGAATGAAAATTCAATGAAACGAAGAAAAAGATACAAAATTAACTTTTCATTAATAACGCACCTGCTTACATAAGATCTTATACAAATACTGGAATGCGTCAAAGCTTCTCAGCACACAACTTTAAATTCGAAAAAATGAAATCAAGAAGAATCACAAAATTTGCGTTAATGTAATAAACTGATATTTTCTCGCTAATCTACAGTAACGCTGGAATAGCTTATCACTTCTGTGTACACAAAGTAAGAGTGAAAATACAGTGAAATGAAGGAAAAAAACAAAAATTCGCATTTAATTAATAACTGATCAGCTGACACTAAGATGATATATAAATGCTGAATTGTATTAATGCTTCACAGCAGACAAATTTAGACTGGAGAAACTTGAGAAGTATATACAAGGGAGCCGTAATTAAACTGACTCTACACAAAGTCCTCTGTAGCTCCATTGAACAACCGGAATGGCACCAAATTTGGTGGGGTAACTAATGAAGACATGAGAATAAGGATTCCGCAAAAAAAAAAAAAATAGTTACAAAAGTCGCCGATTGGGGAAATGTGGTGTTGTTGTAGCCTAGATAACGCCGAGAATTTCCGTATAACATAAATAAAAGCCGTTCATGCAAATTCTCGGTTTCATAGGTACAACAGTGCCAGTACTTCGGGCTTTTACGGTGTGGGAAAACTTTAGAAAGACATTCTGATTAACAGTTCTGCTCAACATGGCCTTACATTACCTCAGCGTGCGTTACTCGTGAAGTTATTTTACCTTCACCAGTCCTTCACAGTAGTTGCTCTTCGTGAGTTTAGAACCCGTCAGAACCTGCATAAAGATCCGCTCTCAGTTAATGCATTGAAATCGATGACTAAGAAGTTAGAAGAAACAGGAGTGTAGTAGTTCTGCCTGGCAGAGGACGGAAACCAGTGCTAGAACAGACAATTACAGACGTTGCATCTGCGATCATCGACGGCACAGAGAGGAACCGTGCTGGTAGTAGTAGAGCGCGTGGAGTAGCGTGACACTTGATTTGACGTATGCCACGGTATGGAAGGTATTGTGGAACTTCATCCACACAAGATCTGCCGCATACAGAATTCGAACACAATGACTACGGTAGGCGACTGACATTTGCTCTTACATTTCATGCGAGAATGGAAGTCGACGATGCTTGGCTTGGAGAATTCTGTGGGGAGATGAGGCCCATTTTTATCTGGTAGGACTGTCAACATCCACAATTATCGAACTTGGGCATCCGAACTACCCCATTGTAACCTGTTCCATTACGGCACAGAAATGTCACGATATGCTGTACAGTTCGTCATTCCGCAACTTCAGCAAGACAATGTCTGAACGAGATAATCTTTACGCAAGATGAAGCACCTCCACATTTTGCAGAACAACACTTCTACGGCAACACTTCACAGACGAAAGAGTCATCAGTCGCTTGATTCTGGTTGCATGTCTGCGTCGCTCCCTTGATTTTAGCTGTGGGGTTACTTAAAAGAGCAAGGTCTATCGTGGCGGGGTCCCGAATTTGACTACCTTAAAGGACAGCGTATCACGGACTGTGATGAACATTCCTTCAGACGTTATGTTCGGCTGTAGAGAATGTTGTGCACCGAATATAATTGCTGGACCACATTGAAAAGCGAACGGTGGCCACATTGAATCTGGACCACTTCCTCACGGGAAAAATGAATGTGCTGCATAAAAGATATTTCAGTTCAGTTTCGGCCTTGTTATTCATTATTCTGCCCATTGCAATTCTCTTTTACATTGCACAGCGCCACATTTCCCTTATCGGCGACTTTTGGAACTATTTTTTTTTTTCGCGGAAATCTTCTTCCCATGTCTTCATTAGTTTCCCCACCAAATTTGGTGCATTTCCGATTGTTCGATAGAGCTACAGATGGCTTTGAGCCGTGTCAGTTTAATTACGGCCACCTTCTATGTACTTCTCAGTACAAAAAAGGTAGCCTGGAACAACAATGAAACGAAGAAATAAATTCCTTTTCTTTCAAAAATTATTTGGTTTCGTCTAAGATTATATAGAATTGGTGCAATGATTAAAAGCTTCTCACAGTCAGTAGATAAAGTTAGAATTAAAATTCAATGAAATGAAGAAAAAACAAAATTCTCATTGCATTCATATTCGGACCACCTTACAAGAAGATCGTATATAAAAGATAAAATGCGTTAATACTTGAAAGCCCACATCTGTAGACTGGAAAAAAAAGAAAACAACACAAATTTTGAATTTATTTAATAATTTATGTTACTATTATAAATAAAAAACACAACATCTTTTTTCTTCCAAAATATCGCTATATTTCGCAGATAACTTATCTGCTTCTTCAGGCTTATAAATAGAGAATTTTCTTCATTAACAAATAGCGATATTTTGGAAGAAAGAAGATGTTGTGTTTTTTATTTATAATAATTACTATTACTCAAATCATGTTTCAACAATTTATGGTACTACTAAGATTCTTCATAAATGCTGTAATGCGTTAATGCATAAAACTTTATACTGAAAAAAGCCGAACACAAATTCGAATTTATTTAATAACTGGTATGATTCCTCTAAAATGCTACAGAAATGCTGCAATGAGGTAACGCTTCTCAGTAGACAAAGTTAGAATGAAAATACAGTCGGACCTCTATTTAACGAACCTCTATTTTGCGAACTTTTCTTTGGAACCAAGAACATTTTGCTAATTTCTTCGTAAAATAACCTCCAAATAGCGAAGTGCATTTTCTATTTAACGAACTTTTTCGTGGTATCTATTTTTTTTTCTCCTTGAAATGTTTTTATTATTAATATTCCCTTAGAGAAAATGAAAGAAATGTGGATACAGCGGAGGGATTATGATGTGCTGATTGATTTTTTCACTTGATTTTGAAGTTGAGTTCTCGGAAACACTAATCTCGGATATTTTGGACAGTGTGAAAAATAAAAACAATAGAGCAATGAATTGCGATGAAGATGAAGATGATCAAAATGGAAATGATCATGATGCAGAAATAAAAAAAACCTTCGTATGATGAAATGCTAAAATCATTTGAAACAATCCGATGCGGATTACAATTTGAAGAAAATACTGAAGGGGTTTTTAGTGCATTGCAAAGATGCGAGTCGTACTACGAGCGAAAACACATTTTCAAGAAAAAAACCTCAGACAAAATTAACAGACTTTATTAGTAAAATTTAAGTACGCATGTGGTAGTGTATACTTTATGTCATTAAAATTATTACTTTTTTAATAATATTTATTGTTTATGTATTTTAAATCTGTTTTATGTAGTTTAAAGTAATTTTAAAAGGTGAATCTCTATTTAACGAATTTTCCATATAACGAACTTTTTTTCGGGATTTAGCGACTTCGTTAGATAGAGGTCCGACTGTACTTACACAAGGAAAAAACATACATGAAATTCGGATTTCTTTAATAATTGATCTGCTTACGCTAATATTCTACGGAAATGTTGTTATAGGCTATTCCTTCTTGTTACCCAAAGTTAGCCTGAAGAGAAAAAAACTGATCACATTATACTAAGATTCTACAGGAATGCTGCAATTCGTTAATGCCTCTTAGTACACACAATTAGAATGAAAATATAAATTAAGAAAAAAACAAAAAACTAATATTTCTTTAATAATTTTGTTTACTAAGAAGCATTTAAATAAATTCTTCTCCATGTTAGACTGGGAAAACACTGAATGTTAGACTGGGAAAAAATGAAGATAAAACGCTAAATTCACATATCATTAATACCTAATCTGCTTACATAAGATTTTACAGAAATGCTGCATAAAGTTGATGTTTCATTACACAACGGTTGGAATTGAATAATAAAATGTTATTGTTTCTTGTTACACAAACATAGGCTGAAACAACAATAAAACTAAAATAAAAAAAACAAAACAAAATTCATATTTTTTTAATAAATGATATTCTTCCAATAAAAAATCTTCCACATCGATGGACTGTTAAAACTGAGAAATGAAGAAAAAAAAAACCCCCACAAAATTTGCATTTAATTAATATCTAATTCCGGTTATGCTGAGATACAACAGAAATGCTGGAATGCGTTAATGCTTCTCTCCACACAGATTTAGATGGGAAGAAAGATGACATTAAGAAAAACCACAAAATTCTTCAATAACTGATCTGCTTACATTCATATTACAAAAACTGAGCAGAAAATTTTTGCTTTTCATTACAGAAAGATGGACTAAAAAACTAATAAAATGAAGCATATACTCTAAATTTGCATTTTTTTAATAATCTACCCTCTTACACTATGATTCTATAGAAATGATGCAATGAATTAATAGTTCTCAACACACGCAGTTAAAGTAAAAATACAATGAATGAAGAAAACAGAAAACAGAAAATTTGCATTTCACGGAACTTAAGTTTATTAAAAAATCTCCTTACACTAAAACCTTACAGAATTCTGCTGCATGTTCATGATTCTCAGCATCTAATATTGGAATGAAAATACAATGACATGAATCAAAAACACAGAATTTGCAATCTTTAAAAACTGATCTGTTTATTCTAACAAGAAATGGTACAATGGGTTTGTCAGCAGACAAAGTTAGAATGGAACTCAATGAAATGAATGCAAAACACAGAATTTAATTTTAATTGTTGATCTGCTTTCTGTAAGATTTTGTAGAAATCGTGCAGTAAGTTAATGCTTCTCAAAGAAGGAATGGAAGATAATGTGAAATCAATGTATGAAGAAAAAACTCAAAAGTCGGATTTCTATAAAACTGATTTGCTTACACTGACAGTTTACAAAAATGTTGTAATGAATTAAGGATTCTGAGCAAACTCAGTTAGAAAAGATACAAGGAAATCAATGAAAACAAAAAAAATTAAATTTCTTTAAGAACTGATCTGCTGAATAACTGAAATCCTACTATGAAATGATGCAAGAAGTTAATACTTCTCAGTATACAACGTTAGACTTTGGAAGAACAATGAAATGAAGGAAAAAAACCCACATAAATCTAATTTTTTAAAGAAATGATCTGCTTTAAGATTCTACCGAAATCCTACAGAGTTTGTCAATTCAAAAAGTTCGAATTGAAAATACAACGAAATGAAGAAAATACAAATTGCACGTTTGTTTAATAACTCGTTTCATTTCATTAAGATTAAACAGAAATCCTGAAGTAAGTTAATTTTCTTATTGCACAACTTTTGAATGGAAAGAAAAACAATGAAAAGAAAAATACAAAACATAAACAATGCACATGAATAAACAAAATCGCCTTTCGAGTCTATCATCGGAAGGAATCAGGATATTTTTAATGGTGATAGATAGATCAATGGCTTCAAGATTGCATCTACTAGTGAAGTCGATCCAATCAGTAGATTCAAATTTCCATCAAGAAAGAGGAGCAGAAGTAGCAGTAGAATGAGGGAGTTCTTTCAGAATGACTGGGAAAACTGTTTCCAGGGTTGTCATTGACCTCTCATGAGGAATGGAGGAAGAGTGAAGAAGAATAAAATTGCAGAAACGGAATTGACGAGGATGTGAACTGCGTAGATGCTACTGTACTGAATACACAGTATAATGATTGCTTCGAACTTTTTCGATAATTTGTTCATCTGGTATTTGTTGATGAAGAGTCTTAGATTGTTAAATGAGCATTGAAGTCTCATTTATTAGTTGAAAAATTAGTTGAAAACTCCTTCGTCAAGGAGAGTGTCAATAAAAATGTCTGTAGTAATG
Organism: Thereuonema tuberculata; assembly: GCA_023159025.1. Taxonomy (NCBI): domain Eukaryota; kingdom Metazoa; phylum Arthropoda; class Chilopoda; order Scutigeromorpha; family Scutigeridae; genus Thereuonema; species Thereuonema tuberculata. The sequence goes on along the minus strand of JAFIDM010010028.1, from coordinate 36,647,829 downwards.
TGGGGAGAAAGATATAGGCTACAGACCTATAAGTAAGCACCTACAGCTTACCTTGTAAGTAAGCACCTGTGGTAAGTAAGCACCTACAGCTTCAAAAGTAGTAGTAAGTGTAATTTATGGAGTTTCATGTTAGATTTTTAGGATACTCCTCTCCTCCTCTTATCATTTTGCTATTTGTTCAGTACGGTCTAATGATGAAGAGCAAAGACCCATAAGAAAGTTTCTTGAAGAATGGTATCAGACACTGATAGAATGGTAAATCTAAAGCCTAGCTACAACGTCGGTAACGTTTGAGTGAAGTCCTCTGTAGTTTCAGAAGAGTAGCCATATTTGTAGTAGCCGTATTTGAAATTAAAATTAAAAAATTGGAGGTCAGTGTGGAGGTTTTGGTTCAAAGGTAGAAGGAATCATAGAGATGTCCATTATATCTCCTTATAAAACTGTCTCGAAAAGAAATGCCTCTGAAGACCTTGAGAACGTGTAGGCGAATAAAAGGCTTGTTTCAAGGCATGAGAAGTTTAGTGCAGCTTGGATAATAGCTTGTTTTTGTTTTCGGATCGATTTTTTTGATGCCTTTCCTGTGATAATCTTCCAGGCTTCTGGATAGGAAAGAGTGTTTTACTCGGATGATTTGGATATCTTTTTCTTCTTTCCACCAAGGACAAGATCACAAAAACAGTTCATACATTTAACATTCTTGTTGTAATACTCGGGCTAAAGATCACGATATTTGGGGCAGGTTGTCTTGTCAGGAGAAACCGCAGATCTATGACCATAACGTTGGCAATTAAAGCATTTAATGGCTTTGGAATAAAGGTTCACACTTTGTAATATATATATATATCTCCTAGACACAGAAGAAGACCGTGACAAAGAACTTATCTAAAACGAAGTTTTTTAATAACTTTCAGAGAAATAGTCAAAAGGGATCAAGACAGAAATAGTCATGTCTCAGGTCTTGTTCTCTTTTCTAATACATGTGAAAAGCAACAACTGAGCGTAAATAGATGTGCTAATAAGATCAGTTAGTTTCTGAGCGCGTCATAAGCATAACAGATTCTCACTAATTATCAGGTTCATGAATTATTAGAGCAAGTGCAAATAAGAATCGGCAGTCACCTGATTCAGTTCGACATTTTGTCTCAAATTTTTGGCGTTTTAAATCACTATTCTGTCAAACGACGATTGACGACTTTTTTGGATCAGTTCACTATGTTTTGGATAAAATCTTTTGAATATTCGTTTATTAGACATTTAAACGTTTTTCCCAATTTTGAATATTCATTCTAAAGGTAACAATGTTTCTCAGTCTGATTCTTTTTTTGATTGGAGATGCCTGTAATGTTTTGCTACATCTTAAGAACCAAACAGAGAAAGAATAAACTAAGAATTCCAATGGTAAATATGGACTGAATTGCATGAAGATATTTTATGATAACAGTAGATGATCCATCTTGTATTTTAAATTATTTGCTGTGAATCCTTATAGACAACTTACCGTTAGTTGATGGCAGAAATTCCTACAAAAAAAAGTAAGAACCAATTTCTATGATGTTTTAAACACTGAATTTTAATCCATTATTAATCCTCTTAGTAGCTGCGAGAGCTTTGCCCAATTAGGACAAATTCACTGGATAAAGTTCGATAATAATTTGAGATTAAAATAATTTTCAAAAAATATATATTATTTACATTCAATAGATTGACTGAAAAATCGCGATCCTATTTGTGATTGGAAGAATATTAAACTTTAAGCAATGGGTTTTTTAAATTATAGGTGAAAGAAATTTTGCTTAAAAAACAAGGGATTCCAGATTTCTTGTTTTTCCATTAATTGAAGTTTTGTGAATTAAGAGCTATTTTAATTTCGAATAATCGTTATTCTGAAATGAATGACTAATTAGAAACTGAATACTTGGAGGAATTGCTTATTATTTCTTGCAATCATCGGAGAAATAAGTTCTCAAGGTAAAATTGCAATGAAATAGGAAAAAAACGTTGTTGTTTTTTCCACGAGTAAAACATTAATTTCTCTTGTTATTGGAGACTCAGTTTCGAAAACGGCTGTGGAAAAGAAGGTTCAGTTTCCGTTAATGAAAAACCCACAATGGAATGCTGAGAATTGAAAAGACAACCCTCTTCATCCTTAAAATCAGTGACATCTGCGTTCGTTCGTGTTGCTTTTGCCGGGGTCTTCTTCTCTCTGCAGCCATAAAGACAGCTTATCAGAGGCACAGGACGATGATGAAGGAGATAGTGTAAATTTTATGAAGGGGACGGAAGAAAAATGCTTCATCACTAAGTGTCCCCGAAAACCAGAGATAAGCTTTAAAATACGGAAAAGGAGAAGCGGAACAGATGCCGCTACGGAAATGAAACGGTAGCCATTTGCAATAGGATTGAAAAGATTCCTTCTACCAAAAAAAAAGTAGTTTTCATGTCTTATAACTAATATTAAACTTATTGGTATCGTTTCAAAAGTTAAAACAAAATTTTAAAAAAAATGACTAATTGAAGCACGTTTAATACAATAACGTAGATTTTTCCTTTCACTTATTAAATTATTTAAAAAATAAAGTAACAAATCAATTTTTTGTGATTTATTATTATTATTAATATAAATATCAAACAATTCTGCCCAGTCCTACAAGATTTTCAGAAAAAAACATCTGTCTGTAGGTGCAGGGCAAGATTTACATAAAAATTATGAGTTGTATATATATATATATATATATATATATATACATATAACAATACAAATACATATACAGTAAAACCTCGTTCAGTCGTCACCCGGATAAGTCGTCACTCCGCTTAAGTCGTCGTTTTCCTTTGGTCCCGACAAGGTCTCACACACAATAATGTAAAATAACCCTCTTTTACTCGTCACCAAATTTAATTCTACTCCGGATAACTCGTCACACATAAAAATGGCGAAAAGCATCTTTATTCTCAATTTTGCCTGCTATCTTTTCAGCTCCACTCCTTCACTCTTAAGAAAGCGGAAAAAGAAAGCGAAAGACTTTACGGGGAATTTTCACGTGGGAAATTCACTTGGGAAATTACACACTTCTCGCTGCGACTCTTGTCAAGAGTTGACGTTTTTTCTTGACCGCTACTGAGTGTGATTTTATTTCATAGCAAGCCCCGAAAATTTAAAAGCGATCGAAATTGTTTTTCTTCCTCCAAATGTAACTACACTTCTTCAGCCTTTAGATCAAGGGATAATTCTTGACTTTAAACGAAAGTACAAAAAAAAAAAATGCTTGTAAAGGACATGATAAAAGCCTTGGATAGGAACTAAAAGCTAGAAGTTTTAGATACGATTAACTATGTACACAAAAGTTGGAGTTCCATTTCATTACTAAGTGTTTCGAATTGTTACCAGTAATCAGCACCTTCATCAATCAACACTGTTGGATTATTTTAATGCCAGTAAAATAAAATAAAATGTGGTAAGTATAGAATGTGTTTGTTTTTTTTTATTATTTTCCACTCATTCATTTGCATGTATTGATTTCTGAAAATTTTGTTTTTCTCATCGAATCCTACAGCAATTCATAAAAATATTGTATTGCAGTGTGTTTTTTTTTTCTTTTTTTCAAAAATGCCCACTCCGCCTAAGTCGTCACTCCGCTTAAGTCGTCAAAAATGTTCGGTCCCTTGAGTGACGACTTAACGAGGTTTTACTGTATATAACAATATAAAAATAAAATACTTTTAACTTAATTAAGATTTTGTATAAAACAATAAATCAATATAAAATAGTTTACAATGCATTATCTTATGTAAGAAATAAATTATCATAGTTACAAATATTGTACAATATATAGATATGTTTTTTATATCATATAAGAATAAATGACTATATTTAGAAATTTGAATTTAGGTTCAAGCTAAACTAACTTTTTTTTAAAAAAAATAACATCCCTATCCTACAAAAAAAATAAATAAAAAAAAAGTCATTTTTACAAATTGATTTATAATAAAATTTTCTTTTTTAAATTAATCCACTTACAAAAGATGAAATCTTTTCTTATCTGTATTTGAAGTTAACCACAAAACTTCAAATCATAAAGCTACAAATAACGATAAGTTTATTAGAGTAGATCATAAACATCTCAATTATTATTAAAACAAAACTGGAGAATCAAGTGGACGGTTTCTAGTGAAATGGTAACCCTCCGGCACACACTGATGAACACAATGCTGAAATATGAAACCAAGGAATGTTGTTTTCACAAAACAGAACACATCACGACAGCGCTTCGACCAACGCCCCAATGGCTGCCTTGGAATTTTAATTGAGTAGATGGATATTACTTCAGAGCATAGCCATTATTTCTATCCCTGTTATTTCTTCCTTCTTTTCAGTTTTTTTCAAATAGTACTGAGGGAAATTACAAATTGTTGTGAACTCTTAGGTAGACCTTGCTTGCCCTTGACGTTTTTGTCCATCAATAATTTATTAAAAAAGTTTCCATCAACATTACTGACTTATTCAGTTCTTTATTCAGTTCTTCCTTTTCCTTCTATCTTAGTTTGATTTCAATCTTAGTTTTAGTTGTTTTTTTTCCCTTTGTTGCAGAGTTGTTAAGTTATAGCTTCGTATTCGTCGAAGTTGAAATATTCAATTTCTTTTTTTTCTCTCTCTTCTTTAGGCTACTGTGAATCTAGATTTTTCGCTTAACGATGTATTCAATTTCTATTGTCTCTTGTTTCTTTAATTTCATCTTGATAATGAGGCGATGTAACCGTTTTCGATTCAACAGCGTCTTACTAATGCTTTTGTTTTAAGTTTTTAGAAATGTATCAGATGGGATTTTTTGGGGATAATTTGAAATATTCATAAATAATTTTAATTTCTTACGACATAAATGATTGCTTGAAAATTTTTCCTCGATCATATCGTACCTCTAAATTTTGTAACTCAAGAGGATAAATAAGAAAAAAAAATATTCTATCAACAGAATATCTATTTCTCTAAGAACTATATCGGTGTTCAACTATAACTATATAATACAAGGTGTTCATAATTAAAGTTTATATTTGGAGAACCAATCAGCAGAACGACTTTGTATTTCATATGAGGACGTCCGTGGCGATAGAATTTTGTTTTACTTCCAAAGGTGGCCGATAGGGCGATATATAAAGCGCCGCATTACTGTAGTGCAAAATGCAAATGACAAATGAACATGCCATGACACGTGATTGAAAACCACTAAAAAAGCAGAAGGAATGCGTCACTTTTTTGCATAATGACAATTTTACCAAAAGGATCGGGCACTTCTTGTGAAGCTGTTTTATCAAAATAACAGCTGTGCCTTTGTAGCACTGCGGAAGTTTAGGACAGTAAAAGGACTAAAAACTGGCACTATGACCACAAAATGGTGTTCAAAAAATTTGAAGAGACACGTTCCTAACATGTGAAGCCTGGTAGAAGACGGAAAACAGTCGACCAGCCGACCAGTGGAGGATGTAGCCACATCGGTGGAGGAAGAAAGGATGGCAAAGTATACAGCGTGTTGCACGATTATTAGACAAACCCGTAAGCACTGTTCACATAGTTCTATGACACATTTTGTGCTGGTTCGTCTACCGAACATTAATTGTTCAGCAATTACTGACTTCCGACAAAGATGCACGTGAAATATTTGCCCTGCAGTTTCTTGTTTGAATTGAACGGGAAGCTGACTGGCGATGGAATTCAGATGGAAGGTGCAGAATTTGGGCACCTTCAACTTCACATGTCTTGGGACAGTTACCACTTCATTCTTCAAAGGTCATCGTTTGGTGTGGTTTCACATCCACATTCATCGTCGGACATTTCTTTTTTGAAGAGATCGGCCGTTAGCGTCTCGTTACCTACACAGTTATTGGCCGGCGTTATGTATCTTTGTTAGCCAACCAGCTGATTTCAATACTTCAACAGTGTCAAAGTCTGGATGTAACGGTTTTCATCAGGATTGCCAGCCTCACATTGTCAAGCGGTTGCTTCGGATTACTTTTGCCGACTCTAGAATCATCAGTCGCCCTTTTCGGATCTCAACCTCTGCAACTTCTCTAAGACCTTGTCTATCGTGAACACCGAAGACCAGAATTACATTCCACATTCACATTTCGAGTGACGCTCTACGTGCTATTGTTAAGCATGCGATGTTGCGATTTCAGTACGTCGCCGATACCAGGGGAAACCATATCGAGCATGTCCTTGTGTAACATATAAAGAATCACGTGTATCCACTACAGTATCGCAGCACCATATATCGCCCTAGCGGAAATAATTTTTTTTGCTCCAAATAAAATTCCATCGCCACGGACATCCTCATGTGAAATACGAAGTCATTCCGCTAATTGGCTCCCAGTTACAACTTTAATTATATCACTCAACTTTAATGGACCACTTGAGGATAGGCGGGGCTTCGTAGTTCCAAAATATCCCACCAGGCTATTTATAGGCTTGTGGGATAAACAAAGCCATGTGCTTCATTGTAATCCGTGAAGATATAGAGGGTGAACTAAAAGATTTGATTTGGATGAAACGATTGTAAGCCTTCCTAAATGTTCATATCGGATGTAGAGTTGATTATAGCCTATTAAAGAAGACGACAGCAATATTTTATCAACGAAAGATATAATTTAATGGACCATTTGAGAATAGGCGGGACTTCGTAGTTACAAAATATTCCACCAGGCTACTGCTTGGCTTGTGGGATAAACAAAGCCATGTGCTTTGTTGTAACTCGTGTAAATATACAGGAAATATTATATTAAAGAAGGATATTCCAAGCGTTTTATAGAATTATTACAATAAGGAACTGCACTGTACTGCACCATTCCGTCTTGAAATATCAAAAATCGACGATTTTTTGAGTAATTCACACTTTGTATGTTTGTTTATCCCACATGATCCCACATTACACATCATACGTGACGTCGATAGGGGCGTGAACCTCAAGTGGTCCATTATATAAAAATATGAATAACTCGATCATAATTCGTAAATAAATTTCACTTTTGGTCAGAATGAGAAATAATTAAAATTAGAAAAAAAAGCTGACCTTATAATATTGTAATGAAAACAAGCCTCTGTTAATTAACATTTTTATCATAAAAGAAATATATCCTCCGATTGTAACATACAAATATAAGTTACAGACACAAGGTACAACTGGAGTTCCAACTTTCGAAATGGTAATGTAAGCATGGTAATATTCTAGAAATATTTCTGAAAAAGATAAAGAAATAAATTGAGAACACAGGAAATGCCAAAAGTAGTTTGAATGAAGTCTGAGAAAAGAGAAAAAGTAAAGATAATTTTTCAGAAACTAAAAGAATTGTAGAACATGAACAACTTTACACAGAAGCTAACTCTATTGAAACATGATAATGATTCACCATTACCGATTTGCCAAAATAACATTACTTTTTTTGTCGGTTATTCCTCATTCTGAATGAACTTAATTTTCTGAATTAATAATCTTTCCTTTTAATAGACAACATGTCTTAACTGAAGTCTTTCGTCAGGAAACATTATTATTCAATTTCTGTCCGATTCTGAGTGAAATAAATGTAAATATTTTTTTAAATGTATCTAACAGTAATTTCTTACTGTCAAAAAAGAAAAAATAGTAACGTTATCTAATAAATTAAAGTTGAAATTTTCAATTCTCCTTTTCTTAAGTAGCATTTCTGAAGACCTTTTAAACAGAGTTTCGTTGCTGTAAACTTTTTTTTTTCGTTTTGAGTTGGTCGCCTGGTTTAGTATTAAAATTAGAAATTTTTAATTAATATATTCGCAATCAACTCTCTCAAAAACCCTAAAATCAAATTAAATGAATTTTTAGTACAAAAGATTGTTTAAGCCACCACACATTCATCACAGGTTAAAATAAAGTTATATATAATTTAAGACGAAGCTTTTTTATTACCCGCTTCGTCAACTGACGAAGCAAAAACCCAGCTCAGGAAACCAGTAGTGAATTTTATGGTATATGCCTTTATTTTTAATCTTTGGTTAAACAACCTTTTGTACTATGAACGACACACTTTTAATTATTGCGCATTTAATCATTTTTTTTTCAAAGCTAACTTTAACTTGGAAATATTACTTGGAAACCATTTTGTCAGTTCCCATCCCTAGAATTGTCTTTATATTTTCCCCAATAATACATGCCAATAATACAAGCGTAATCCATTCTAAATGGTAGTATCTTTCTCAATACTTATTTCAGGTTTCATAATAGCTTCAAAACCTAATTAGATTAATTACATGAGTTACACAAGTTAAAGGCACATCTACGTAAACGTTATTTACTAAACAGCTAGTTACATTGCTACTCATCTATAGGTAGAACGCCCTGGACATATGAAAATTACCTGAAACGCTCTACGTTCTGTAAAATTAGGTAATTTTTTGATCTTATAATTGTTCTCTCGAATATTTTGAAAATGGAAATAGAAGATGCATCTAGGAGTACTATTTGAAGGAGTTTTATTTGTTATCTAATATTTCGGTCATTGCATTTTATAGCCTTTCTTTCTATTGACAGATATCACCATGATATATAGAAATCAAAATCGGAATTCCGGATGATTTATTACTTTTCAAGGCATCATACATTCAGAACTTCATTTTCCCAACAGGTTAGTTAATCATAGGATCACCCAAATCTGACCATCTGAGCTGTCACAAATCAGTGTCAATGTAGAAGATCTTTTAATATCATTTCATAGCATAGCATCATTAATAATGGATTATTTGGACGTTTCCAACAGAATGGTAAAAGATTATGCAGATACAAAGCTTTGCAATGAATATAACGAACTGCTTCTTTCCACATCTTAGTTAGCATTGTGTTCTTTTCTTAAATATATTTGACATGATCAGATGGATGTGGAAATAGTGTAGCTGTAAGTGCTTTTCTTGAGAAGGCAAATTCTTGGGTGGAATTGTTTCGGGTGGAATTCAGTTAGGCTTACACCTGTTAGTTAGTAGTTCTGTAGGCTACCACCAACACTATTGACTATCTTACACCATAGTTAAAAAAAGTGAGCATTAAAAAAGTGAGAATAGACATATCTTCCCATGTTAATTCAGCTACCTTATTAAATTTACATTTTTCTAATCGCTTCAGCATCATTTTGTTTCCATTGACATCTTTACCGTCTCCTTCCCATCTTTTCATTCATCAATCTCTTTATTTATCTCTTTTGAATTCAGGGTTGTTCGTCTTCCTTCTACTGTATTTTTTCTTTCCTTCGTCTGTCCTCATTTAGAATTCTATCTATCTAATTTTCTCCGTTATGCTTCTTTTATAATTATTCAAGAATAATACAGGCAATTAAATTATATTTCATTGGCATTCCATCAGGCTAATAGTGTAAAAAAGATGGCCAAAGAAAAAATGTTATTTTTTTCAAAACGAGATGATTATTTTCTACATTTTTTTTAAAACATTACTTTGTATGCCAATTTTCGACATGAATTGTTTAAAAGTTTAAAGGGAAAAGTTTAAAAGTTTTCACTCCCAAAATTGTAGTTTCCATTATTGTATTAATAATAATGAATAATAGCGTCATAATATTTTAATATTTAAATAAAAGAATTCAGTAAAATCTCTCTTTTTTCCCATTCAAGAATGGTTTCAAATGGCTACATCTGTCTCCAAATACTATTCGTTTATCAAACTCCATAAATATTTGAACTTCACTTAACTTCTGTAAACGAATTCGTTAAGTCCTACATACGCTTTAATCAGATTAAATATTTATTGATACGATTTCAATATCAACGTAAACTAGTAAGTCAAATATTTAATCCATTTATTTGAATAAACTTTTCTTCTTTAATCTTTTTTCTTTAAATTCGTTCTAAGCAAACTCCTTGTAATGAGATATTCATCGCTGACAATATTATTAACTTTCACATCTTTGTACGTTTAACTTCTTCTATCGAAAATATAAAATTCCTATTCAAGAGCGAATAGAGAAATCTATAATTACATTAATTCTGAAGCGGCTTCTCTTTGTATTTCCTGCGTCTAGTACTGTCTAACAGCAGAGTTCCTTTTTTTTTCCTAAGCAAATGTTTCCACCTGAAATGAGATGGGAAATTGTATTATGAAGACAGATAAGAGAAAATTAAACGACCCTCCTTTCCCTCAGTTGTGGGGAGGTGTAGGTGGGGACTAGAGTCCTCTGGTAGTGATTCTTTCTTAAAGGACATTTGACTTCAAAATGATCCCCCTTAGGGTTCCCTTTTCTTCTGTAATTCACTTTGCGAATTCGAAATGAGATTAAGGACAAAGCCTGCAAAAATAAATTAAACCTTTTTCTTCTGTAATTCTTTCAAATTTCTATTTCGACAGAAAAGAGAATTGAAAAATAGGAGAAAGAGAATAAGGGAAAGAATAGATTAGAAAGACACATCCTCATTCGGTTTCGCCCAAGCGTGAGCTTACATCAGGAGACAACCAGGTGAGAGTTCGTATTCAATCTTTTACAATACAATGGCTTAATGACATTCTTTTATATCAGAAAAAAAAGATAATACAGATAATATTACTCTCAGCTGACTTTACCACTCAGTCTGAGTGCCACACACACATTCAGCAAACTTAAGACAAGCGGTGGTAAATTAAAAAAAGATATCTTCTTTTTTATTTTTTTCTAATTTTGAATCTAATGGAATCACTGTGTTCTTTATTCTTGCTTCTTCTTTATCATCCCACGATGAAGATTTAAATAGTGTTTTAAAAAATGAAAATGAAAAGATATTGTTATCTGGTCGGTAGTTTCTCATCACACAATAAGTTAAATATAACTATATGTAGTTTTAATGCTAAATTATTGGTTACTGAACTTGAATTAATGCTCAGTATTAATCATATCTATAAAGAAAGTTTAACGTGCTGGGATAATATGTGAAAATGATAAGAAAAAGAAAACAGCACATGAACAAAATAGGAAATTGCCTTTCTGATTTTAGATTATGGGAAGGAAATAATCTAAAATCCTTCCCATAATCTAAAATCAGAAAGGCAATTTCCTATTTTGTTCATGTGCTGTTTTCTTTTTCTTATCATTTTCACATATTAATCATATCTTACGAACCTAAATCATACGAATATGCTAATGAATATTTAGAAAGCTTAAAAACCAAAGAATCTAAAAAAAAAAAAATCTTTTTTTATCCCTGATACGACATGGACAGGGAGTGGACATAATAATATGAACACCCATATGGAAAAAGGCCATAATTCATTTGCGCGGAAGAGTCACACCATCTAGAATAGATGTCTGCCACCTAGTGGCTGTGAAGGCGGAGGTATCAGTCAATCAGCAGCAGTCGTACGGGTTGCATGTGACAACTAGTAGTGAACCCGTTATGCTAGTAGTTATGCTAGTTGTGAAACCGTTATGACTTCGGACTTCAGACTTCGAATGAGGAATGATCATTGGAGATCGCCCCACTGGAGGGTTCAGTGACGAAAACAGTCAAACTTGTGGGTTTTGCAAGAAGTACTGTGTTAACTGTTATGACAGCCTGTACAAAACATGGTAAGACGTCATCTGCGAAACAGAACAGGGATCGAAAGTCAATGCTTACTGACAGGGATAGACAGGTGTTGAAGTAGATAGTGACCCGACAGCACAAGACAACGGGTGTCCAGAAACCTCAGATGAACACCCATCTCCAGGACCCCTTATCAACCAAAACTATCCAACGAGAACTGCTTGCTGCGAACATTCATAGCAGAGCGGCTATTCCAAAACATTTAATTATGGTTAAATTTTATCAGTTAATGGCATTTCCATTAACGGATTCTGGCCAGGAGGATGTTTTTAACAAGGCTTGATAACGAATCTTAGGATATGGTGAAGATTCGAAACGTTGCGGTATTTTAATCTTTTAAATTTTTTATTACTTAAGTGCTTTTATTAGTGGGCTATTTGACAAATGATTTATTTGAGAAAATTTGAAAAATATTACAAACTTCGATTTATTCATTAAAATTGCCTATATGACAACAAAGCTAACACTGATTTTATGATCCTCGTATTCTTAGGAAAATAGGATTAAAAATGCTAGAAACAAAGTTTTCAGAGATATTATTGGAAAGTGAACAAACGAATTAAAAAATTCAGAAAATTCTTTGTGAAACCACCAATTACGTGTTAAGACTAAAATCAATAGCTCCATGCCTTAAAGTTATAAATATCATTTTAGAAATGAAGAAATCTCAGCAGCTTAGGAGATTGCTTAATTAAAATTATAAGTTTTTATCGTTAAGTAATTAATACGAGTAAAGAAATCATTGATTATTATTATTATTAGGAGTAGTCATTTGGAAAATTTAAAAAATTTACAAAACAAAGTCCTAAAGTTGATCTTTTCTAAAAAGATTTGGAACAAAATAAATAAGAGAAAACAAATTTTACTAAAATATAATATACTTAATCCAAAACAAAATTTTTTAAGTAATGTAATAATAGAAAATTTCTATGATATAATTAATAAAAAAGATGAGAACAAAAGATTATATAATATGAGATACTGCAATAGAATTAAACTTGACTATCCTTGTATTAATAATGAATATGGTGAAAGAAATGTAAAATATATAATAGAAAAAACTCTAAATGAATGGGATTCTTACTAAAGATTATTAAAAAAATATCACTTGTAAAAAAAGACAAAAAGATGGATTGTGGACAATATTGATTAATAATGGATATATGTTTTCAAATATTTAATACATGAAGTCAAGAGGAGGATAGCAATAGCAAAAGAAGCTTTTAATAGGAAAAGGAGCATCTTCTGCGGACCTCTGGAAAAAGAACTAAGGAAGAGACTAGTGAAGTGCTTTGTGTGGAGTGTGGCATTGTATGGGGCCGAAACATGGACATTACGACGCAGTGAAGAGAAACGACTAGAAGCATTTGAAATGTGGATATGGAGAAGAATGGAGCATGTGAAATGGACAGACAAAATAAGAAATGAAGCTGTGCTAGAAAGAGTGGGTGAAGAAAGAACAATGCTGAAACTGATCAGGAAGAGAAAAAGAAACTGGTTGGGTCACTGGCTGAGAAGAAACTCCCTAATGAAGGATGCACTGGAAGGAATGGTGAACGGTAAAAAAGTTCGAGGCAGAAGAAGATTTCAGATGATCGACAACATTAGGGTAAATGGATCTTATGTGGAGACGAAGAGGAAGGCAGAAAATAGGAAAGATTGGAGAATGCTGGGTTTGCAGTGAAGGACCTGCCCTTGGCAGAGAACTATGTATGTATGTATGTTTTCAAAAAAAAAATAATAAATAAATAAAAAGAGGAAAAAAAAAATAGGAGGATAAAAAGGGAGTGAAAAATATAAAGAATGTTTGAAATTGTTTGATTGACAGGTTTAACTAAATTTCTGTGTTCTATTTTGATGGATAATGTTGTATTGAGTAAATTATTATTGTGAAAAAAAAAAAAAAAAAAAATTGAAAGGAAATTGAAATTGTTTGAATTGAAAGGAATGACTAAATTTTTTTTTCCTATATTTTTAACTTTGAATGATTTATATAATTGTTAAAAAGACATTGT
>JAFIDM010010028.1:36623984-36634226 GCA_023159025.1 Thereuonema tuberculata | reverse complement strand
ATGTGTTTGTATGTATTCATATATACTGTGTTTAAACATTAATCATAGATTTTTATTAATGTATAACTTCCAAAAATTTAACAATTTTGTATACTTGTTTATGTCAACTTCCCTTATTCAAAAAAAAAAAATTTTAATCCTAAATTATTAATTAATATACTGTATAATCGGCAATTTTAGTCTTTTTACTTTTCTTAAAAATTTATAATATGTAACTAATAACTCAAATATATCAATATGCATCTACTCAACGGTAGCACCTGTTGATAGGAAGCTATAAAAATGCTTCATAACAGGATTATGATAAAATGTAATGGAAATAAAATGAATGAATGAAAAAAAAAATGAAATTATTATTATTATTATTCTAAATTACGCTATTTCATACAATTATTAAACTACGTAATAATTGTACGTAAAAAAATGCCTCAGCATCAATATTTGGTTTTCCTCAGAAACAAACAACTCTTTTTTTTAAAATGATGGCTGTTTAATTTATTATCAAATGATGGAAAAACTTACCCAAATGAGAGTGATTTTTTTCCATCATTTGGGTGCTTTCATTCTCTAATAAAAAAATCAGTTCACTGTTTCTATGGAAACCACATTCTTCCTTAGTAGATGGCTAATGAAGGCCACCTGATGCTGATCTCAACAGTTCAAGGGTCAATCAACTATTCTTTGTACTAAACGCGAGTGACGACATAATGATTTTCTAACAAACAAAAATCGAAAATCTAACTTCCCATGGAGCACATTTTAACGATTAGTGAATGAAGATTTAGTTAAGATAACGGGCAGAGCACTTTTTTTAATTTGAAGAGCAATATTTTGCTTTATTTAGTGAGATTATGGCGGCAATTTGTCCCCTGCGTTACTGTCCCTGCGGGACAAAACAAAACAAACAACCTACTTTTCTCTGTCATTGTCGCATATCCTTACTATCAGTTACTACTATTTAACATATATTTTGTATATTTAGTAGCAATCTATATTAAAACATTCGCTTTGGGAGTTTGCGAAGTCTCTGAAGTAACAGGAAAACCAAATACTTGCGGGGAAAAAATTGTCTCCTAAGTTACAGTAAAAATAATAAAATATTCGTAATTACACTAATATCGGTCACTCTAAAGCTTTTGATCAATGACCTAATAATACTTTGGGGTAAAAATAAAGTCCAATCATTATTTCCAAAAACAATATTTATTAAATTTGTGTTCGGGACAAATTTAGGTACAAAGAATAGTTGATTGACCCTCAAACTAATATAAGTCCATTTTTAATATTTTTGTTTTGTTGTTTTAACTGTTATTATTTGTAAATATTATTAGTCGAATAAACACTTTATATCTTTAACAATCCGCTAGATTTAAAGGAAAATAATCACAGATATTCGCTTGAGGTTAAACTGTGGCCTGTTGGTGTGAGGAGCCTAATTGTGCTGAATGTTTTTCCATGCATGATCTCAATGCTCTAGTTTGCAAAAATGGATTTTCTTTCACTGGGAATCTTTCTCTGCCAAATGCAGAATGTGGGTGATTTTTATACTGTTCTGCGGAAAGCTTCTTTCGTTCTGATATTTTTCTTGAAAAGTTAAATAGCAGAATATCCACATTAAAGAAATCTTAGAAACAACTCAATATTACCAGTAAAAAATAAAGGAAAGAGATGTAGCATTTTCTTGTTATAAAATTACATCAAATTACATCAAACTTAAAAATTAAAACTTAAAACTAAAACTAAAAATAAATTAAAGTTTAAGTTCTCAAAAATACTCGTTTATGAAATCCAATATTGAAATCCTTTTGTAACAGTCGGACATTTGGGCAGTTGGGTTGACCATTCAACCATACCCCTGTTGCCTAGCAACGCGAGTACTCATTGTTGCGAAGTTCAATTGTTGTCGGGACGTTTTTTTAATACAAATTATAAAAATGGATTACGATTCACTCTTTAGTTATTAATAGAAATTCAATAGACTCAGCCAGTGAATTCACTGTTTCTCTTCTGAAGTTCTTCAATGAGAATTTTTAACGCATTCACTGGCAAATTTCTCTACAGATATCAACACAGAGAAATTTTCAAACAGGAATTATTTATGCAGCAAGTTTGAAGTTGAGCCACACACTGAATCAAAAGTTATTAGAGAACATATAAAAACACAGACTGATCGATTTCTTTAGAAATTTGCATCAATGTATCTTCTCTAACAAAAATATCAACAATTCATAATCAACGATTTCTAACGATATATTGATCAAACCTAAACAATTATTATTATCCTTTTAGTTGACCTATTAATTTTTTAATCGGATATGAGTAAAATTAATCCGATTTAGACAACTTATTAATTTTTTGGTTTCAGAAAATAGCAAATTTGCATTGCATGTATTCAGCAGATGATTCAATATGAAAATAAATATCAGTTTTTCGTTTTAAAGAAGACACAAAGAAAATTTAAGGAATGACTTTTTGAGGAAAGTAGGTTGTGAGTTCTTTGAGGAACTTGCTAAAATATAATCCCTGCTGAATACAACAGTAGAGAATTTCTGAAAAGATTAATTAAATCCGCAAAATGTTACATAATTTTGAATGATCATTGGAAGCACAATGGTATCTCAAGAGAAAAAATGAAGATTAAAAACTCAGTAATAAAAACACCACTGAGGCAACACTACGCTTCCGATGATCATTCATATTAGCCTCAGTACGGATACCTTGTTGTTTTACTGTGACTGCTCCTGGCTGATGATCGCCAAAGAGCGTAAAACAGTTGTTCCAGGATGTCACTTTGTAAACAATTTGGTCTCACCATTATTGTTACATAATTTGTCTAAATACTATTAATAGCAATCATATTAAAGCTCATGCAGAGAATAAAAGGATTAAAAAGAGGATTGATATCCTTTGAATAAGATATCGATAGAAGTCCATGGTTTTTCTATGAGAATTGTTGTCAACTTTTCATACTAATTTCCTTACAAGAACCAAAACGCAAAAAAGTTATATTTGAAATTTCCTTGTTGTTAAATTTGTATGTTTGGCGCAGCTGAGCCATCGCTGCTTTTGCGCCATTAAAAAACCAACAAACAAACAAACAAATTTGTATGTATCAATAATTTTCTGGAAGGTTCATCCAGATATTTAGGGAGACACATACACGGACTGATGTGAAGAACCTTGCTTTCCTAGGAAAATACAACAAAATACAACCAAAATACAATCAAATACCACGAAAAGCATCTGCTTTTCAATAAATAATGAATTTTGCTTTCCAAGGAAGGATTGAAACCAACATGGAAGGTATCGGATGAAAAATTACAGAATTCGACCAGAAAGCAGAAAGACTATAGAGCACGTAGTAATTTTCTTCATCTTCCATTCCATTTTCACAGCAATGCTAGATTGCAATCCATTCAGTTGTTTGATTGAAAAAGTCGGCCCAGATCCCCTCCTTGATTCGAGAAGGCCAAATTAGTTGGATCTTTAATTGGTTTCGTTTATGTCCTCGTTGGTTCTGGGTTCAGGTCCGGGTGGCGTCGTTTGTCAAGTTGAATGCTGACACTCGCTTGGCAATAACGCCACGAAATTGGAGGCGGGAAAGGCTCCAGAGGGGGAAAAAACACTTCCGTCGCGTGTTCTGAACGATGAAAATAATCTGCTACGGAAATACCAGTTTTCCTCAAGGAATGCTTCTCTGGGGAACCAAAATCTATTGCAGGATTTTTTTTTCTTTTAAGGATTTGACAAAAAAATAATATTAAAGGAGGACAAACTCCATTTAAACAAAGTGATTCTTAAATTACTTCAATATACCTGAATTTCGATGTTGTTGACTTTAATTGTATTTTTTAGGAACTTCGTAATGAATAAAAGATTAAGAAATGTACAGTTTCACAACCACACATGCCTTATTACTACTAAGTGGATTTTGGGAAATGTGTTTTGTCCTGATTACGACTCATCAGTAGAAATGATGAATAGTTTAGAGGGTTTGAGAAATTGTTGATCTGTCTCTCGCTAGTCAATAAAACCCCTAAAATAAAAAATAATAAAAACATTACAGGAATGCACATTCCAAATCTTGGCATTAAAGATATGTAAATCAAGTATAAAGAACAATCAAGAATTCACTTCGGCAAAAAGAAAAACTTAAGGAATTTCTTACTTATATTCTTTACATTTCTTATCAACATGTAGCTGAAATTATTATTATTTTTAAAAAATATCAAACTACGGAGTGTACGTTTATATACAATACAAATGAATTCACTAAACGAATCAGGGAATATTGATAATGAGCCAGTAAACGTTATAATTATAGAATGAATAATGTCTGTTCTATTAAATCCTTTGTGCTTAAATTACCGTATTTAGATTAAATGATACACGGATAGATTTCAAACAGAATCAAACATTTAAATGCTGTCGAGATTAAGATTTAAACAAATGCAACTAACATTCTTATTACTTAATTAAAAGATATTGATCAAGAATCGTTTTTTGAAAGATTGTAACAAAAATTGAACTAGGTTTAGAATTTTAGCCGTCCATGAAAATGTTAACAAGCAATAAGAGTAACACTAATTAGTTAAATAAAAAACAGGTGAAGAGAAATAATCCCTCAGAGATAATCCTTCAGCAAAATAAATCTTTCTACCATCATCAAAACTAAATTCTTCGATCGATCGACGATACCTTATGAATGATAATTTATTTACGATTTAATTATATGAAATAAAGATGGTTATTTGTAAATATTAAAGAAATATAAAAAGAATAGGAAGAAGAAAAATGAAATATCTGTAGTCGCATAAACCTAAATAATAAAAAAAATACTCAAAAGAAAGAAAAAAATAAACTTGGCAAATAATACTTCCATACCTTCTCCTTAATGCAGTCCTCTTCATTGTATTGAATAAAACATAATTTTTCTTCTCAAAAATTATTTATTTAAACTTAAAATAAATAAATAATAAAAAACGCAAATTTTCGAAACTGTTCTTCGTTCCTTTTTCAAGCTCAAAGACGAACAATAAAACAATAAATAAAATGTACATAATTACGCATGTGATCCTATGATACAACTGATAAACACGTTATCATAAAAGTGTTAAAGATTTGTAAGCTACCAATATTATACATTATTTTCAAAAAATAAAAATAAAATACCAGTAATAGCAGCAATCAATCACAATATATTTCAATTAATAAATTAAATCATTGAATTTTGCTGATTGAAAAAAATGTAATAAATCTAGTTATATTACAAGTTAAGACTTCTTTCATCTATTTCTACTCCTTCGTATCTATTTAAATTTTCCCTTTTAATGTTTCTAATCAAGAAACTTTCCATGTTCTTCCTCCTTTTTTTATCTTTTTCATAAGCCAATATTTTTATAGTATTTTTCAAAAGATGTTCTTTTCCTATGCAATGATCTGTTAATTCTGATTTTTCTATATGTTTGTATTTTACATGGTAAGTGTGTTCCTTCACACGTGCTTTCAAAGTTCGTTTAGTATCAAAATATTAGAAAATTACATTAGAAGACTGAATAAATGCTCCAGTAAAGAAGATTATTTCCAAGATGAATTAATAAGGATGAAGGAAATTCTATTATGAGCGATTATAATGTAAAATTTATAGATAAAATTATAAATGATTGTAATAGTTTTAGAATCAAGGAAGAAGGTGACAGAATCATCATTCTTTACTTTAATAATTACAGCACGGAATTAGGCAAAGTTTGTAATAAATAGGATTATAAGATAACTTACTAATAGATTTAAAATATTCTGTGTTCAAAGATTATCTAAATTGAATTAGAAAATGAAGTGGGAATAGTGTATAAAATTGATTGCACTAATTGTAATAGGTTCTATATAGGAGAGACGAAAAGAACTTTGAAAGAACGTGTGAAGGAACACGCTATTTACATGAAATACAAACCTATAGAAGTCAAAATTAGCAGATCATTGCATAGGAAAAGAACATCTTTTGAATAATACTATAAAAATATTGGTTTTTGAAAAAAAAGAAGGAAGAACATGGAAAATTTATTGATTAGAAACACTAAAACGGAAAATTTAAATCGATACGGAGTAGAAATGGATGAAAGAATAACAGTAGTCCAGGAAATAAAGGGTTGATGTCCGAAATAATTAGTTATAAGCTTAAGTTTGGCCAGTTGTTAGACCGCTGTGTTATTTTTTCCGTTTAACTTTTTATTGTGTAATAATTCGACAAAATGTTTGATATAAAAGTTGTAGCACAACTTATAAGCTTCACAATGATATAGAGATCAATACAGTTTGAGCTATGACTTGCCGCCCACAAGGCAGGAACTGCGCAGTGACCAAATGTAATGCCCGACTTTCACGGCGCAGTACACCCGCACTATTGGACTCTTACTCTTATTATTGGGCTAGTAGCGTGATGTAAGTTACTTTCTTGACACTTAAACAATTAGTGATTAATAATCATAATCGTAGTCACAATGTTTTGGTGGATTACTTTATGGAAAACTCTTAGTAGCCAAATGTTATGATTCGATAGTCAACCAGGCCTTTAACTGCTAGACATTACACCTTTAGGTCCTCAAAAGACATTAAAAGATACATTTATAGATTATATATTCAATTTTCCGTATTTTATTGCCAGTTTTGATACGGGGGTTCCTTAATTAAAAGGGCCATTTCATTATCCACCACCTATGGACCTGCCGTGAACCGGATTGGCAATAACCGGCAGCTATATCTTCAATATACACTGTTTCTAGTAAACTCTGTGTAATTTATAGTGCCATTAAACAGCATTGGGGACCTCCCACCCATTACTAAATTTATATGTCTGTTTGTTTGTTTGTTTTTTTTTTTACTTTTCATCCTGTATTCACAATCATAATCATCAATGACTTATCATTAGTATTTTAACTTCAGATTTACGATATATATATAGTTATTCGTCATAAGGTAAGTTTGTATCTTCATTCATAGCTGGTAAGTTGTAGCATGAAAGGCCACTGCAGTGCTCACCCATTGCAGAGCAATGTAAGCTTGACTTGCTACATCCAGCAATAATTCCCAGACGCCGATTTACAAGACCAGGACACCAAGCACAAAAGATCGTTTGGTGCAAAAAGCTTTGAACTGATAATTGGTTTTAAGTACTTTTTCCACTCCTCTCTTTTTTCTCTTACGAATTCCATCTTCCATCCTCACTCAGCTGCCAGCAGTTTATTTCCTAGCCATCCATGAACTTGTAAATACATTCTGAAAAGATATTGATGGCATGTTTCTGTTGTTGGTGATAGGTTCGCCAAGTCAAAATTTGACTTCAAAGCTGACTTTCTCGATAAGATAGTGAATTTGAAGTATCGTGATTCATTCAATTTGAATATTTGTTCATCTCTTACAGACAAGTACAAATTTTTCCCCCACTGAAAGCAATACTTTAGATAGTGTGCCTTCGGTAAATGTTAAGGCTTGGGCCATAACTTCAGATGATGATATTAATATTTCGATTGCTTTTATCTTTCCCAATCCAAAGAAGCCTGATGACGTATCGCAACCGGTTATTGCGTGAGCAAATGCCAAACGTTTTCTGATTTCATTGTGCTGCTCAATCAAAGATTCGGTTATAAAAAACTTTTGTTGGATCCTTACCATCTTTTGGTTTACAAAAATGCATCTGTTATTTCTCAGGTAAAAGCGCAATCAACAAGACTAACATATCCCTGTCAAGACTACAACCTTAGAACATAGTTGTAGTTTTTCAACAGCAATCCTGACTATATCTTCATTAGCGTCTTCTTCGGCAATAAACATAGATTTTTTCTCTAGTTCTGATGCTAATGACTCCAATAATCTTTTCTTGTTCATCTTATTTTCTAGAAAATTCTCTTTCAGTGTCATAGGTCTGGTGTTTTCGTCAAAGTGATGTCGCATGAAGCTCTATTTGCTGATCTTCAATTTTGTTCTTCGTGTTTGGTTGTTGTCTCATCGGGATATCCGTCGAAACTGATGTTGGTATATTCCCATAGTTCGTCTGTACATGTATACAATATTTCTCCATATGTGCAATCTTTTGACCGGCTCACATAATGAAGTAGAAATCCTCCATCCAATACAACTGCTGCATCAATCGGATCAATTTCTTCCACAATATCCCCTTAGAATATTTTCATGAAGGAGGATTTAATCCCTTAGTCCAACATCATCAAGTTTCTGAGATGGGGGTCTAGAAGTCAACTCATACTCCAGATACAATTTCAATTTGCTGGGGTTGTTATCTACAACAATATGCGATTGAAAAGCTCTTGTGGATTTACAGCAACCTCTTTTGAATGAGCTATAATAGATTTCTGCTTGGCTTGGGTTCTCATCATGTTCTCCTATGTAGTTTCACAACGTAAACAAAACTCAAAATATAATTTATAAATGTATATTTTATGTCTTTTGCGGACAAAAAGATGTATTACCTAGCAGTTATAGGCCTGGTTGACTATCGAATCATAACATTTGGCTACTAAGAGTTTCACATAAAGTAACCCATCAAACCATTATGACTACGATTGTGATTATTAACCACTATAATTGTGTAAGTGTAAAGAAAGTAACTTACATCACGCTACTAGCCAGTAAGGGTTGTTCAAAAGGGGAGGGGGTGTCCAAACTTTGCTTAATTTTGCTGAGAAGGAAGAGGGGGGGGGGATCAGAGCAATGCTTTCGTGAGACAAACATTTCATGTGTATTTTAGTATTTCAGTAGTATTTACTGTTAATGTTTGGCAAATCTTACGTAAGCACATGGGGGGGGGGGGTTGAGCATTTCCTCACTTTTGCTTACAAAGGGTGAGGAGGAGTCTCAAATGACTAAAAATATGCTTACGTAATACTTGAACGGTCCCTAATAAGAATAAGAGTCCGGTTGTACAGATCCGTGAAAGTAGGGCATTAAGGATCTACAATGGTGCAGATCCTGGATTCGATTGGTTGGAGCCGGTGGGGACGTGGCTGTCGGAGCTCCTAGTTGAAGTTTGCAAAGTGGATTAGATGTGTTTGGTATTGCAGTCGATACGTATTTAGTAATTTAAAGTGTGATATTTGTCAGCTGTTTGCAGTGAAAGGATATAAAACTGTTTTAGTAATTTATAGAATAAGAAAGTTAATTGACTAATAGAAGAAAGAAGGCACGAGTGGACTCCCCCGACAAACGGAACAGTGGAGGAATTTTCCATGTCTGTAAAGCGGTGAAGGAAGGAGTTTCCACTGCAATTACAGGGGGAAAATAAAAAGAAAATATGCAGGAAATATCAGAAAGTCTAGATAACTTTAGAGGAAGATCAAACAGTACAGGATCTGTAAATATCCAAAGTCCAAGACAGCGTAAAGAGGAAAATGAACTAATAGAAAAGAAAAGGCAAGAAATGGAAGCTTTTAAAGCAAAAAATACTCTACCAAGGTCACCAAAAAGTAAAAAACACAAGTTATCTACAGAAGAAACGGAAGGGAATATAAATGTGAATTTAGAAGCAACAAATGCCAGTAATAGTGCTATGGAAAAAGAAGAGATAAAGAGATGAATAACATTATAGAATTGTTACATGAACTGAAAAAAGACATAGCAATTATGAAAGAAGAAACAAAGCTAATTAGTGTAATAAAATTAGAAAATGAATTATATAGAAATAAGATAGAAAACCTAGAAAGTGAATTAAAGGAAGTAAAACAAAGAGAAAAAGAAAAAGAAAAAGAAGAATTAATTGATCTGAACTTACAAATAATTAATATGAAAGAAAAGCTAATTAACATGGAGGATAGAGCAAGAAGAAACAATTTGATTTTTCATAGCATTGAAGATGAGACGGGGGAAGCATGGAATAAGACAGAGCAATTAATTAAAAATATTTGCTCAGAAAGATTAGGTATACAGATAGATAAAGTAGAGAGGGCTCATAGGTTAGGTAAATTTCACCAAGGCAAAAATAGACCTATTATCATCAAATTCTATGATTGGAAAATTAAAGAAGAGTTATTAAGTTTAAGAAATAAGCTAAGAGGTTCAAAGGTATATATTGATGAAGACTTCTCTTTTGAAACTAGACAAATCAGAAGAAAGTTAGTAGAAATAATGAATAAGGAAAAAAAAAAACTACAACAAAGTCAACAAAGCAAGTTTACAGTATAATAAGCTCAAAATAATTGGTAAATTAAAATCTTATGAGCAATTAATGAAAGAAGG
>JAFIDM010010028.1:36564484-36575441 GCA_023159025.1 Thereuonema tuberculata | reverse complement strand
TAAGTGCTGAGTAGAACATTCATTTGGTTTCAAAGAAACTTGCAACAAGAAAACAGCACAAATATTTCTTGTCAAATTTAAGTAAGTCGATCAGAAAAAAGTTTATAAAGTTTCCGTACGAAAAGCAAACCTTTATTGGAAGAAAATGAGGTGATGCCTTTAAAGTGGCACAGATACACTATTTTTCTACCAAATCACTTTGACGATTGAGGCATTTGTCACCACGATTGATCAGTTTGTTCATCTCAGTCGAATAAAAGTCAAGGCCCTGCTGTTGTAGGCACTATTTGTAATCATGTCGAATTTCTTCATTGCATATGAAGCGGCAACCTGACATGCACTCTTTGAAGGCAGGGAGCAGGTGAAAATCATTGGCCACCGAATCCGGACTTTTTGGCAGATGTCCCAAAATTTACCAGTCCAGTATGTTCTGTGAGTCCCGTGCAACTTGTGGTGGACATTGTCCCTAAAGGATCACACCTTCTTTCACAAAGATCAGAACATTTCTTTCTGACGTTGCTGTGAAATTTCTTTTAAGTTGCAACAGTAGGCCAGCTATCTAAGCGATCGCCAATTTGGCAATTGGCAATTGGGAATGACAGCGCGCACTACCAATGATACACACGAGAAAGAACAAGCGGCTGTGAGCAGTACAGCCCTCTATCGGATATTTCAGCAACCGCCGGCATTATGGCAAAATCATAATTTAATTTCTAACGGTTGTAAACTTTTTTTTTTCTGACCGACCTTCGTAAAAGTCATGATAGAGATATAATTCTCTCTATACTGTAAAATTGATGTTGAAACTGTAGTGAAATTTTGTAATGTAAATAAAATTTAACGGCAATAGAGACCGTCTAGGCCTTCATTGTGAATAAACTAAAATCTGATCTTACAATCGCAGTGTGATTCATTTTCAAGAAATCGACCATTTTTTCTAACTGGGGAGTTAGTGGTAACTTTCTATTTGAAAAAAATCTCCAAATTTAAATATACAAGAAAATCATATCCTAATATGAGAATAATTAACATCTAAGGCGATTTTTTTCGATGAAAAAAAAAAAGGTCATAATAATGACTTTGCTTGGAATGTCCAAACATAAAACATGTTAACTAGACACCCTGAAAATTGAATTATTGAATCCTAACTGGAAGAAAAATCTAGTTGGTACAAACAGATTATTCATAAAATATAGATAAGAACAAACTTTCCCTCTTGGAATTGTATAGATGTTCATTTGGAAGCACTGCTATATTATAATTAGAAATGCCAGAGTTTCCTGATGCTCAGAATCTTAACTTTATCATTCGAATCAACTGCACAAAAATATTATACAAATTACATGTGAAAATGTATATTCATATTTTTGTAAATGTATATTATAAATTTGTAAATGATAAATTTGTAATGTAATGTCTATCATTATTTCTGATTTCTTTAGCTTGAACTTGTATATATTTGTGTCTTTTGGACAGACTTAAAAAAAGAAATATCATTTCTGTATGAGAATCTTTGCTCGGTTTTCTCAAAAATATTTTTTTAAAATATTTTTTACATTTTTAGTGTTTTTATCTACTACTGGCGAATCTTGATCGTTTCTAACAGTGCAGAAGCAATTTCATATCAAGAAATGAAGTTTACGTTGATATGTTAAAAGATTGATGCAAGCGGTACGTATCTGGAGTTGGACAGGGCCCATAATTTAAATTACCTTCAATTATAAAATAATACCAAAACAATTTAGGAAACACCCAAACAAAATCAATCATATTTCATTTACGTTAAGCACTGCAAAGTATCAATCAGAAAAATTACAATTGGAAATTGATAAAGGAATTGGAAATCTCAGTATCTGCAAATGATATTGGTTTGCCGAGCGTTCTCTCATTATCGCTTCCATTTTAATAGGTCTGTTATACATTGTGAATCTGAATTTGTTTCAAAAGAGCCATGTTTATTGATTTATAGATTAAATAAGCCCTTCAAATGATTTGCATATTGAATAATCCATAAAAATTAGAGCAGGTCAACTTAATCTCCCCATAAATTACATCTCATAACAATTATCAGAGCGCAGACTACAGTTGTCGAAACATAAAAATTATTTTGATTTCAACACATTTGCAATTGAAGCACATGTTTAAGTCATTGAAGGTATGCTTGATTTTAGCAAAGCACCACTTTTTTAATTCATCTAATTTATGAAAATATTAAAGAAAGTGATGTTGAGTTAATTTATTGATTTCTTTAAATTTTAATGATTTATAGTTAATTCAAATTTTATTATCTCTTCTCTGCCATTTGTAATAATTAATTATTTCATTCAGTGAATACAAATGCTTTGATTACAGAAATTAAATACAATATCAACAAGATAATTTAAACTTTATTTAGTTGAAATGAGAAATTGTTATATCAAAAAAAAAATATCAAATTTCCTATGAAGAATTAGCTATATTCAGATTCTGTAACTTATTACGGCAATCCTTTAATGGGAAAAATAATTGCTTTCTCTTAATGGTATAAAAATGGAAAGTTTAACTTCATTCGTTATCGAGAACCCTAGTATTTAGATTAGATAATCCACTGTATCAGGTAAGCTGATGTTGACAGCTTATCCACATTAGATTATGCACTGTGTTATGTATGGACCTTTAATCCGACTGTAAGTGTTTCTAAAATTTTAGTTAATACTACTGTGGTTAGAATAAAATAGTTACGACAAGATTTGCACAGGTCTAGTCCACATAATAATTGTCGGTAATGGTACAAATTTTTCATCTCATCCCATTGTTACTGCCTCACATTGGGGGGGGGGGGGTTCTCACATCTGTCTGTCTCCATCTCTGCAGCCAAAGCACAAATAAGACTGTCATGAATCATACTAATAAAGTGTATTTGAGCGATTAGAGGTGGGATTAAAAAAAAACGAATTCCACTCTACGGCCACCTTCTGTCTCACTGGTAGATGTCGAAAATGAAAGATGGAAGGAGTCGCTTTGTTTCGTGTTATGAATCCACTTGTTTGCTTTGTTCTTTTGTACAACAAAACATATTCATTCTGCTTCTGAATCTTCTGATTCAGACTCTCTCTAAGTGGAAGAATTGGTCCCACGCCAATTTTAGAATTAAGCCAATGACTTTGTATCAAGTCTTAAAATCTTTTGATTGAAGAAAAGAGCTTTTAGTGCTTTTAGAGCTTTTGGTGCCTTTAGTTGTTATAAGTGCAGAAAAACAAACACCTAAAAAACACTTTCGAGGTTACTTAATTAACTGGATACTTTACCTGTGCGTCACCAAGAACTTCCATCGTAGCATCACGGATATTAATTGGATGGAGAATAGGTTTTGTCCAATCGGTATATTCGTTCACAAGGAGAGCAAATATCTCATTCAGGTGATAGCTGTAAGTGTTGGCAATGAAAGTGCGTAGAATTCTGTCTCTTTTATCGGTTTCGAATCCGTTCTTCATATCCTCCGCGTTTAGCGGCAACTGAGTTTCAAACTTCGTAACACCGAAAAGGAGGTCGTAGCGGCCATACAGGTCATTGTAAGTTCGCAAAAGTTGCTCAGGTTCGACTGGAATCACTATTCCATCGACTGTGGGTCCCACTGCCGTCATGTAAGTGGGTGAAGACAAGTCTACGCGCTGTAGTTCTTCGACAGGTTTATCACGAAGACATGCAACGGTCATGTGATCATTGGTCGCCGGGCAGCCCATTTCGGTTGCCAATTTGGCCGTGTAGCGAAGGGAGTCTTTGGCTAACGCCCACTCACTCAATGCTGAACCACTTTGAACTATAGCTCGATGAAACAGACCTATAAAAAAGAAAGAAAACAATGTAATTGTTGCTTTATTTAAAAGAAAAATTTTTTTAGCAAAAATTATAAAAAAATACGAACATTGAAGTGATGTGACACTCGTTAAACTTTAACCAATCTTATTTAAACACCTTACAGGTTAACATCTTACTTACACTTTATTTTCGTTTTGATATTACAGGTTCAATTTTTCTTTGCTTTTTTATAAAACCTTGTATATACAATAAAATAATAAAAAAATATTTCTAGGATATAAATTATAATATCCAACGAACACAAAGAATCTTATTATCAAATTTTCCGTTTGTTATATATTAATCAAGTCAGCAGGCTTAAGTCTCTAAATATAATTTGAGGGTTCGAGAATCCAGTGGTGCAACGCTGGACTGCTTACTAGATGAGCCAGTTCACTTCCTGGCTGAAGTTCGATTTTTTTTCTCTTGGTATATCTACTCAAGACAGGTTCTGGGATCACCCAGCCCTATCTATAATTTTAAAAAATTAAATCGTTAAGTTTTTCCAAAGACATCCACGTGGAAGAACTTTCAAAGTCACATTTTGAAGAAGATCTAAATTCTTAGTTTCTTGAAGAGCCAATTAACTGGTTCAAACGTCTTTTGGAAAGATAATCACTCTGACATATTGAATATAGAAGCTGAATTAACTTTTATTGGAAAAATGCTTAAAAAATTAGGAATGATAAGAATAAAATAAGTGAAAAAAATTTAGTTAGTTATTTTTTTTTTTATCATTGTTAAATTCCGATATCCACATACAAATGCGACTTTTTAATATTACAATACGAAATTTTAGTAATGCATGACCGCCAGGAGCAACAGAACTTAAATATTCACAAAATATACTGTTTGTTGAAACATGATAATAAGAAACATGTATGTTTACCTAGTTTTATTGCTGGACAAGTAAAGGAAAGGTAATTTCAATTGCACAACTTCAGAAAGTCACTGAAAACTTAAAATTTCATAAAATATTCATGAAAAACACAGAACATTTTCTTCGAATGCTGAAGAATTCCCAACAGACTTAGAAAGAGATGCCATTGCGGCGCTGGGCTACCACTGACCACGCCATGTTTTTCATTTGGAAATTCTAAATAAACACATTTGCTTAAAGATGACTGAGTCAACATTTGGGAAATTTCTACCTTAAAGAAGAGCAAGAGAGCACTACTAAATCACTTTACTAGATAAGTTTGAAAGGAAAACATAACATTGAAAACTGTACTCTCTACATATTCCAGAAAATAAAAGCTACTACTTTGTTTAATCTTTGAATCATGAATTTTTTTTTTAAATTTTCACAATTTGAATACCAGTTAGGAAAACGTATTACATTTTAATTCATCAAGCAACTATCGTACATTATACTAGCCAAAAAATTGCGGTCGATTATAAATGGATTCACAACTTTCCATGTTTTCAAGTTCAGCAAAAGCTTAATAAAAAAGGAGAATTTTTAATTGAAACAACCAACGCATGATATTTCATTATTTTACAATCAAGAGTTTGAAAATGCATTTAGCTTTTTATTCCTGGTTATTATAGGTTTGAAACCACTACGATAAGAAACGTTCTTAGCAATTTGGTCTAAAGTTTGGATCACGCTTAAGAGAAATGGAAAGAGTAAAGAAAAAGATTAGAAAAAATTAAAATGAAATTTGTTACAGACATAAGTATGTTCATCCGTCCGTCCATGATTAAGATATCAAAAACTACATATCCTAGAAAGTTCAAATTGTAGAGTTTATATTAGATCACTAATGATTTAAGAAGATATCCAACTAGTGCGTAAATTCAACATAATGTCAAAATACTTTGCTATAAAACGTAATAGTCGTAAAAATCTCAATGATTTATTTTACAAATCTGAAACTTAATGGTAAATAAGTCTTTTCAAATAAAAAATACCTGTTGATTTTCATACACATTTGATTCATAGGAACTGAAAACTGCTGATTCATGAGTCTCCTCAAACTTCCTTATTACGATAAAAAAAAAGTACATAGAAATGCTTAAAATTTGTCTTTCGATGTAACTGTTATATCTGACAATTAGGATATTGCTACGTTTTCATAACAATTTATATCATTTAAAAGAGTTAGCACATATAATTTCAATCATTCTAAAAAATACTTTACAAATTTTATTGTAATTAATATGAAGATGTATTAACTTGAACATAGAGTAAAGATGAAACTATCAAAGAAAAGTTTCAAACTCTCAGATCTGCCGTTTGTATAAAAATGACCTCTCAGAGAAATCAACATCTGTGATATCTATTCCACTCAGTGGTGTTCCCATGTTAATTAAACACTACTCCTTAATTTATGAATGAAACAAATAGAGATTTCTCAGAAAGGCTATTTCTCAGAAAACAATTCCCTCCACCCCCACCCCCACCCCTTTGTCTGTTTCATTAATAATGTATTACTATCTTTATTTGTAAGTTTATATAAACATTCATTCTCAGCAAGTTACTGACTATTTACAGAGAAAACAAACCAAAACTTTTCTAACGTAGCTTTAAGAACAAAACGTCTTAATAGTACTTTAAGGAATGTATGCTTATATTCCTTAATTGCATTAATTTCTAAGATGTAATTAACTCTTTCAATCATTGATGAAGGGAACTAGGAACAATTGAAAGAAAAATTATATTTGCAAAGCATCAAATACAAGTATCACAAATACTGTTCGGTTTCGTACGCGAGAGCTACTACTGGTGGACGATTCTACTCCTCAAAGGGGTGATACGCTGAGATGGGCACTTTGCTAAGAAATTCTTTTGGACATTTTCGCTTTTAAGAAAAAATAACGGAGGAGCATTTTTGCAATAGTATTTATTCGTTCCATAATTCTTTCCCGAAAAGCGCAAATACAACCCAGCTACTAGTAAACTAACACTATAAAAAGTAAACATCCCATCTTTATATCTCCTCGCCCCTATTTGGAAGAAATCGAAGGAGACCTGACGCATGCTCAAAAGCGCTGAAGGCTCTCTTACACAAAAACGAACAGTAACTATCGGTCTAGCATTTGTAACACCCTTTATTGCGTATCGACAAGAAAATAGGTTTTAGAAATTAAAAATGATACATCCGTATCTGTCTGTGATCAAGATAACATACAAAAAAAGCTGAATTAGAAATATAGGTTTAGGAAAAAAAAAGATAACTTTTATTTTTGATTTACATTGGACCAAGAAGTAAGGTGCAAAATGTAAAAAATATATCCGAAGTTGCAATAATCACAATTATTCAAAACAGTTTATATCAGAAATCTGAACATTTTAAATGCACTGAGCATGTGTATTCGCTATCGATTTAGGATACTGAGTGGAGGTCCAAACCCACCGATATATAAATTTCTTCAATACAATTTCAACTAATAAATAAATACTAATTATATAGAAATGATATAAGTTATTGTTAATCTATTGCTATCTTTTATAACTATTTTTGGAGCTTATCATATTCGAAAATTGGTACGAGAAATATACGTTGATGTTGTTATCAATGGTCCGAGTCGTTATCAATTATACAACGGTTTATTAGTTCGGGGTATACATATTTTATGATTTAATCTAGTTAATTCTAGTCGAATTTATCACGATTTCGTCACTTCATCGTCACAACATTCGAAAAGTAATCTAAAATTTATAGACACATCAAGATCAAGTCACAATTAATATCATCAATGGACTGCGTAAAGAATGGCCGAGGATAAGCCATAAATACTTGAAAGTGACTAATTATAAGTTTCTGAAAGAATTTCAAGACTACTTTCCTGAAAATGTTACGAATTTTTTTTTAAACTAGCTGTACCCGGCATGCGTTGCAATGCCACTCAAAGAAAGAAAGTGTTTATGTTTTAATTCTGTTTATTGAAGTGCTTTTGGATACACAAAATTTTTTGTTTTTCCGTCTGGTGCATACACGAGTAAATCAGAAGGTTTTCCGACGCGTGAGCAGGCCACATACAGCTTCCATGTGTGAAGCATGGATTTTTCAAATTTAGTCCACACACTTGTAGCGATTGTCCCTGTGCTTTGTTGATGGTCGTTGCAAATGCGAGTCGCACCGGAAACTGCAAACATTGAAACCGGAAATACACTCATTTGTTGAACCGCCTCGCGCACCCGATACTGTAAAATGGTTCTACTAATTCAGAAACCTTCGCGGGCGTGCGCACAACAACTCACCAAAGTTTCATCGCAGGCTGATGAATGGTATAGGAACGCACACGGGACAAACAAACAAAGAAACATTCATTTTTATATATTAAGATTATTTTCAATACACATTATTAGACATATTAAGAACATAATTAGACAATTGTAGAAATTCAATGTCTCGGATCTACGTTTTATTCTTCATATAGGCCTACACATTTCTCGACAGGATCCAGAGAAAGTTTTTCAAATGTAATTTTGTTTCTTTTTTGGTATGAAAAAGATGCGAGGTTTGAAAAAAAAAGTCAATTACATAATTCAAAAGTTTTGATGGATATGGATATAGATATTACGAATCTAGAAAAATCTCAATTCAAAATCAATCATATTTTCAGTCGAAGAGATACTACTAATTGATCAATAATGCCTCTTTGATTTTACCTACAAAATTCTATAAACGACATTTAACCAATCGAGTTAATTGATCTGTCAACAGACAGACGGAAAAAGCTAAACTATCTTATTACTTTTTAAATTCTAATTTAAATAAGAAAAAAATGCACACTAGTTGTTTTTTTGCTTAACGCAGAAGATTTTGCCCAAATACTTCTTTTTAACATTAATATTATTAAAGAGAATATGAAAGTTTTAAAAATAAATTAAATAATATTTTATATAGTCAATGAAAAGCAACTATTTAAAAGAATGCTCATAAAAATTCTGTTTTTGTTTTGCTTTTTTTTTTACAATTAATAACTGTTTTTAACTGTTCGTTCATGAGCAAACGTTTTTTTTTCTTTTTAATTCAAAAGTTACTACTTAAAAAGAGTAAAACAAAAACTTCATGTCTTATCTGTAGGTATTGGCTTCTGCTCTGAGCTTCTACTCTGCAATTCATTGTATTTACTTATCTTGTACTGCTTATTCAAAATAATAAGCAGTACAAATAATTATAATCTTCTCTGAATCTGAATTTTTTATTTAAAAAGAATAGTCAGCATACTTTTCTAACTTATATCAATATCTTGTGTGGGTGGGGGATTATGTCCTAAGCATGTATTTTTCACTAATTATATTTTGCTCAATGGAATGGATGTAACTCAGCGAAGGGGAAGTATGCAATTTTACAATCCTCTGTTTTCTACTTCGAAATTTTTATTTACAGAGAAAGTTGAGAGTGAAAATGGCAAAATTTCCCTTGAAAAGCATTAAAAGCCAAACAACGAATTTTAGTCGACTGCTAGCATTGCATTGTAATCCATCTTAAGGATTGATTAAATTACTTAGATTTACATGACTTTGAAATATTGTTTCTTTAATTGATTTTCAGCAAATGGAAATGTTATGGTAAATTTTTGGAGAATATTGCAATTATAGAGACTTTTACTTTAGGATTTAAGTTCTTTTCTACCTACTTATTATATTGATGTAGGGGAGATGATTGTTATGGTTGATTGCCAACACCCTTTCCATTTGCATCTTCATCTTCTATAAATGGGGACGGGGGTTGTGGTAGTTTGAGAAATGTTTTTTGTGGAAGGACAGCTTGGATCAATGCAAACGTATTTAATCCTTACCGATTACCTCATTTGTCAGCCTCTAACGACATCAACCACACTGTGGCCGGGTCTTATCTGTGCAAACACACTCAAATTCCGGAGGCCGTAAATTTCCTTATACTCGTATATATATATTTTTTTTTCAATTGCCTTAAATGCAAACCATTTCAGTGCTGAAGTGAGAGGAGTGAGGGATGAACTTATAGGAAAGGAGAGATAGCGGGTCTCTTTCTCCTCCTCTCCCTGCGGGAAGGATTCGCTGTGGTCGTACTGGAATCAGCATAGGAAAGCAGGTTGCACAAAGCCATAAAAACCGAGACACAACGGCGCAGGGCAAAGCCACCGTCCATGGCGGCATAAACAGGATATTTGCGCTGGAATCACGTGAGCTCGAGTATCCACTCTGGAAAGGCAAGTTTAGGGAAGAGGAAGAAACGAAAAAAAAAAAAATCCATAAAAAGTGTCGTCACTTCTATTCTAAGATCTCTAATATAAAAATTGGACCAACGAGAAATGACTGAGGAAATTCGCAACCTTCTAAAATTTATAGTTCGACTTTCTCAGTGAAATGGCGGAGTCCCTTATGAATTTTAAGTTGCCACTCGCGAGAAAAAGAGCGTCTCCTTCAATGCACGTGGTTGGTAGAAAAGCCGCGAGAGGGGGAAAGGAATTGGCAAGCTTAATTACAGAACACGCTTGTATGTTTAATGGTAAGGTTAACAAAAAAAGGTGATCTTCTGAGATTATGTTTTTCTTTCCCTTTTCCATTGACGATTGTCATGTGAAAGAAAACACATTTATTCAGGGATCAAAGAAGGTCTCACATTTGCATTTAATTACTGAACAATGAAAGAGAATCGAATAGAAGGTGTGTGTCATTAAAAAGGCTCTATTTTTGTTTTTTATATTGTGCCATGGTGAAATACGGTAACCTAAGTGAAATCAAAATCATTTGGGACTGGACTTGGGAAGTCATTTCATAATCAGTGATTCCCAAATTTTTCGCTTCCCAAGAACTCAGATTATTCAAAAATCTGTGGACCTTATTATTTTTTTATCTTTTAAAATAAAAATTTCATATTCACATGTTTAATAGAGGTAACTTATACAAAGGACTCATAAACACGTAGAGTTTCTTATAGGCATTAAAGATATAAAATAATTAAAAACTTAAATAAAAGCCAAAAAGTGCAACTATTGCGACAAAAAATTATTATAATAGTGAAAACGTAGCTAAAATCGGTTAACAGAGCCAGACAATTTGTGTTCTTTCCTACTTGAACAAATGAGCCCGAGACCTTGTGATAAGCGCCGATCAAAGGATATAGATCACGAAAATATATATATATATATATATATATATATATATATATATATATATATA
>JAFIDM010010028.1:36524064-36564474 GCA_023159025.1 Thereuonema tuberculata | reverse complement strand
ATATATATATATATATATATATATATATATATATATATATATATATAATATTGATTTATGCTTCCCAAGATATAAATGTATGCATATCCACTTTTTAATATATATTTCCACTCCTATTTTCAAAACCTTATACTCCTCTTGTTTTTAGAGTTTTGCCACAAACTCTTCAGATCTTTTAGAGCAATGGTTGAACTACAAATAAGCATCAAAAAATTCGAAATTTGTTACCGGGGTTTTCAGAAATGGGATGTGACCTCAAAGTTGTGACGAGGATAACTGCCGTAAATTTTGAGCTTTTTGACTCGGCTGGTATTGTATTTCAGACAAATCGCGTTCAGACAAATCCCGTTCCAAAATGGCGGCCGATAGAAATTTCAATTTTTTGACGTTTTTCCTATCTTCAAAACCTTATCCTCACGTTATTTTTAGAGCTTTTGCCATTAACATTTTTCAACTTTTAGGGCATTAGTTTAACTACAAATACGTAATAAAAATAAAGTCGACATCTGTTCACGGGGCACCTTCCTTAGAAGTCGGGTTTGATCTTGTCTATCAAACTGTATTATTGAAACATTAACAATGATATTCACAAATATCACAAATATTCACAAATATCAAGGTGGTCCACCTTTGGGAAATACGCTTACCGTAGTAGATGCGCCACAGAGATTTTATATTTTTTATTTTATATTTTTATTTATTTATTTTTATTTTATATTTTTTTTTCAAACACTGTTTTATATTTCAAATTTTTAAACCTTAGATAAAGAATGAGAACGGAATAAATTTTATATCCTTTTTCTTTCAATATCTTTTTATATGTTTTATGAAGAAAGTGAAATACCGATAGATTAGATAGAAGAAGGTCCATACG
The DNA here is from genome assembly GCA_023159025.1 of Thereuonema tuberculata. NCBI lineage: Eukaryota > Metazoa > Arthropoda > Chilopoda > Scutigeromorpha > Scutigeridae > Thereuonema > Thereuonema tuberculata. The sequence goes on along the minus strand of JAFIDM010010028.1, from coordinate 36,563,600 downwards.
GATTATAAGGAAGGTAAACGTCACGACAAGGACAAAAAATGTTCAATATTGAGACTCAGGTTTTCAAGTTCAGTATTCCAGTCGGAATAGGTGCAAAGAAAGCATCCGGACAAACAAACAATTCGCCAGGTTGGTTCTTTAGGAAAAGAAAGTAACATAAATAGAAATGGGTTCATTAAATATTATCCATGCGAATTTGGCAACTTATACAATCTAATTTTTCAATTTTAGAGATGAATTGAAAAAATGGAAAAATTTTAGTTTCAAAAACCATTAAGAAAAACTAAAATGTAACAAAATACAGAAAAACTCAACTTTCGAGAAGTAACTGGATGGCATAAAATACACTCATTAATAATAAGTTATCTAAATGAAGAATAAATGAAAATATAACAAAAAAGATTTGGTTTCAGACGCGACAGGCTAGAACAGGGTAGCTTTTGCTGAAGACCTCGGAGATCGGTGTTTTGTTATTTTAATTGAATGACGGAAGGCTAATGTGGAAAGTTAATTAAATTAGATGTCGCACTTTATGTAATCTTATTTCAAAGACCCTTTACAAGTTACCGCTTGCTTAAGGTTTCCAACAATTGAAAACAACCTCTGTATGATGTATGTTTCTACATATAAGGAACGGGAACAACTAACACTGTCCTAGAGGTTTGTATGATCTAGAGATAGGAATTAATTTGTAGTGCCTTGAGAATGATAGCACTCAACTTTCGTTTGGCCTATGCATTAAATTTTTGAGTTCTTGTTAATCAGTTGCTGAAGGCGTTTGGAAAGACGTGGAATTTCTGGAGGACTTTATGATGGGATAAATATCTCATCACGAATTATGGATAAAATCTAAATTAATCCCGTTTTGCTATCTTTTACTGAAATTACTAGAACCAATTTACAGACTTAATCACTGCTGACTTCTGTGGCAAAATAGTGTGGGAAGAATTGTTCAATTTCAGAAATGGCAAAGGACAGATTTCTTCTAAATATTAAATTGTTGTCAGACTTCCGTTTCTCCATACTTTGATATCGAACTAACTTTGTATGCGAGCGCATATAAGAAGCACTCATTACGGATGTACTTCACCAACAAAGGACAATAAGCAAACTCTCGAAATATCGAAAAGCTTGTTCACTGTTTTATTTCTCACTTATCAGAACATCGACTGTAATATTTCTTTTGCATATTACGTACTGATGTAGGTATTCGGCTTTCATTTTCCTTAATTTCAAAAAAAATAAATAAAAATAAAATCAATGTTTGACAATAAGATTTGTTTAGTTCTGTTTATGAAAGATAACGTCTTGATTGGAACCTTTTAAGGTAAGTAGATCTGAGACACTACCTTAAAAGTTGGACCCCCTTCATTACTAAGGCGATGCCTTGGCCGCTTTCGAGTCTTCGTTACGTTTCTTACGTCACGAGTTTATTTTTGCACATTTATATAATTTGGTTATTTAAAGGAGTGTATTGCGATTTATTATATCTAAAGATAACTACGAGCTCTGTAGTTGAAATTGGTAGTTTTAATTTGTGTAGTAATATTTTGTAATATTCTTAGTATTTGCGAGTGTCGTTTCACATTCATTCCAATCTTAGGAATCTTGTTTAATAGATTAGTTTTCACTAAATCGAAAAAAAAATTGGAAATAATTATTTAGTAAAAATCTTAATAAGCCCGAATTTAATCATTTTCCCTCAAGCCTCAGGCAAAAACTCGTCTCATTTCACTTTGGCGAAGAATACTTTTTTACTTAAAAGAAATATTCTAAAGTTGCTTTCAAAATTGGAAAGGGTTTTTTTTTTTTTTTCACTACTAATTTTTTTTTATCGAAATGAAAGTAATAATTACAGTACTAAGTGAGTATCTGTGTTTAACAATTAGTATAATTATGAAAAGTACATATTTTTAGCTACCCGTTTTGGGAGCTATTGTGATAGCGATCAAAATCGGTAGCTATTATATATGTCCTGTCCGTCCGTCTGTCCTTGTCAGTCCTCCCCTAAAAAATTCCCGAATGGAATGTCGGATCGACAAACGGATTTAATAGTCTTGTTCAGAGGCCCAAGCACTGTGGGAATGGCGTATTTTCAGCCTCCCCCCCCCATGTTCGAGATATTTAGTAATGTTGAATTGTACCCTCTTAACAACTTCCGAACGGAAGATCGGATCGACAAACGGATATCATCATCGTGTTCAGAGGCCCAAAAAACATAGGAGTAGAGTATTTTTAGGGGCTACCCCCCCCCCCCCCTCCATCCCTTGTTCGAGATATTTGGCATTATTGTCATTGCCATAGTCATTTCCGCTATTAGCTTAAATGTCAGAAATGCAACCATCTCATTTCAGTTGTCAGCTCTAGTGTGATCTGTAAGTTCTCTGAATATGAATAAGTCAATTCATATGTTGAATGTTGTCGATTCAATCCGTGTATCTCTTTTTTTTTTAATTCATTCTTCTTTTTAATCTTTTTTTTCAATATCCGCTTGGATTTCTTTTTCTTGTTTTTAACGTTCTAATGTTCATTTTTACTTATTTCCTAACTTTTTTTTTTATTGTTCCTTTCGTTAATGTTCTTCCTTTTTTTTATTATTTTTTTAATTTTTTTTATGGGTCGCCCTTAAATTTATGCAGTAGCACAAAATTATATTCACTTGTTTCTAAAAATAAATAAAAATGATTCTCTTTGAGAGCTAAGAATTTAATCTTTCTATTGTAAACACAGCAGTTATAAAAAGCGTAAATGCTGCGAAGTCTTTCTTTTTAAATATTTCAATCAATGTAAATGGAACCCTATTCAATATCCCTCAGATCTAATCATTCTACCCTTTCATTTCCCTCTCTTCCATGATGTTCTTTGTCTTCTTATCATTTCATTCAGGAAACCTTCATCGATACATGTTCTGAGATATCGAATGAATTCTATTTTACAAACGGGTCATATTCAATTGCAGATGAAGTTAATGAAGTCATTCAACAGCTTTTCATCTTTCAATATTTTCATAATATTTAAAATAAAATAAAAAATTAAAATTCACCAATAAGGAAGAGCAGAATGGGTCTTTTATTAGCCTCCGTACCCTGAGATAAAAAGGGAAGGAAAGACTGTATTCATTCATTTTTTTTAAAAAACCTGTTCTAGATTCTAGTTTGTATCTTCAAGTTTAAAGTTGTTTCAATATTGAAAATGAAACCTACCTTATTTTAACGAATGATAGAATTCAAATAATTCACCAGAAGTTAAAGAATCTCTGTAAACATGATAAAATTAACTGTAGATAGATTATTAATAGCAGGATGCTCTGTGAACTGAAGCTGCGAATTTTTGAGATTAATACCAATCATTGCTTTCAGAAGTGAGCATCAGACTGGCCTTCCGACAACATTATGCTGATAATCAAGGAGTCTCTATCTTCATGCCTTCTATCATTTGTAATTAGCATTGTGAAGCTTTGCTTCGCTTTTAAGAGTACCTTTTTGAATTTTTTAACAAGTACAATTTTGAGGCAATATTAAAATATCGAGGATTTTAGGTAATTCTGTTAAGTAGATTTTCAATTACATTTTCGCTTGATATTCAATGGATGGGAAACCACAATTTTTTTTAAAGAAAGTAATGTCATTGTTTCCAAGCAGTTATATCTCTAGCACTGATAAGTCTGTCATCAAAGCTTCAAGTTTCTTTCAACCGCTATTGTAAGAGATTCATTGCAGTACCACTTTATTTATTAACACTAATTTCACTAAATCTTCCCTTCAGCTATTGATGTGGAAAATGTATACTTAATACCTAGCTTGCTTCAATCTATACTAATTCGATAACATTCAAATTCAATTCCATCTTCCAGTTCACCAAGAATTATTTATGTAATCTTAGTTGCACAACCCAGCACCAATTATAACACTCTGTGAAAAGATCCATTAAACTGTGAAGGGTCGATAGATGTTTGTTATTTTGAATATCAAGTGTTTCAACGGAGAAAGGGCACTGGAATTTGTAAATTGCCTTACAGCAGTAGTTACCACTAAACAGTGAGTTCGAATAATAATACGAAGCTAAACCAATGCAAATTAAATATGGAAATTCCTGTGTTATCCTACTCAAAGAAAACTCAGTACAATCGTGATCAGGTGTGTTAAAAAAACTCGAACTGAAAAACAGTTGTAAATCAATTGTTTCGTCAATTGTTTGCATCAATTGTTTCAGTGACAGAAAAAGTAATTTATTGAAAGATTTCAGATGATCTCATATTAACATTTTAGGAAATTTACTGCAAGTTTTGGTATATGGTTTCTTCCTTTATAAGTTTTCTTTCCCCAGTGGGCCAGCTGTGATTCTTCTCCTGTCTTCTACAAAATACTTGCATAAAGAAAAACAAATCATAATTGCTGAAGAATATACTTTTTTGAGGGATCTATATGAAGTAACATTGCTTTAAAAAATCCTCAATTTACATGAGTAAATGGCAAACATTGCAAACACAAATGGCAATGTACTTGCTTCCTACATTCCACCTCGTATAACTACTACATACGTCGGTTTACAGACACTTCAGAAAATTTTATTTTTTAGCAGGTGGCAGTTTCATGACAAGCAATCCAGGGAAAACTATCCAATTATAGAGATACAACGTCAGTAGGGTATTTTCCACTCATTTGAAACCAACAAACATTGTTCAGGCTTTGAAGTGACTGGAATTATAACAATGAATGCAGATATTTTTACGGATGAAGATTTTTTTTGTCAGGTAACTGATCATCCAATGATCGACGAAGCTGGAGAAGATCGTCCATCTGATTCAAGTAGGAACTACTGAAGGACAATTGGAAGCAGTCCCTACCAACACAAGAAATGTATCCACTGTAATAAGACCAGAAAGTTGCGCCCTACCCTAATTATGAGAACTGAATTGACATCATCAATTTTTACAGATAAGCCAATAAAGAATAGATTGTAAAATGAAGTTCTAGAAAGAGACAATTAAAAGTCATTAAAGACAGAAAGAGAAATTATAACTTTTGGTTACAATTTGTACCTAATAAAAAAGTTTTTTCTTTTTTTTTTTCCTTACTGTATACACCTTCGACACATTGTTATTAACTAAAATCATATCAGCATCAACTGCTCCGTACAAATATCAACTTGCCCCAAGATGGGGCAAAATGAGATATTAATTAAATCTTTTTTAAAAGTTAAAAAGATTCCCTCGTATAGGCCTTTGGGGCAGCTGGAGGGTAGGCTCCAGCTTTCGTGACCTAACGGGACGAAGTTGGGGCCGGGGGGGGGGGGGGGGCAGCCCGACGTCCGCCCTTAACTCCCGGGAGATAAACCCGGTACCCATTCTACAGAAGGCTGGGTAGACCCTAGGACACGTTTGGAGGAGAAAGGAGCGTGGAAAAATTGCCGCCTTCCGCCGAGGCCGGGAATCGAACCCGTCACCTCCAACCCGCAGCCAAGCGCCCTTACCCTCTCGGCTACTGGGCCCACAAATCATTTTTAAACACATTAAAAATTATGTTCATACTAATGTAATACGCTCACAGTTACCGCGGTTTTCCAAGAAGTTAAATCCGCGGTTAACGAGATTGATTGCATTTTTATTAATTATATAATTCATTGCTCATTAACATGAAAATTAGTAAATAATTTTTAACTGATTCGCTTTTTTATATTCAATAACATGAATTTTAGTAATTTTTTTAGTTAGATCAGTTAAATTTAATATTCTAAGGAAATGAGAAGATCCAACATCATCTCATTTAACTTGATCTACATGCAATAATGCATAAACGTTCAAAAATGTAAAGTCAAGTATAGTTTAAAAAAATGCCGCTTCAGAAGCCTAAATTTAATTATAAATACGATTATCTTCTATATGGTAATAAAGCGAAACTGACTTTTCTTTTCTAAACTTTTATCCTCCAGGGATTATAGCTTTCTTTCTCTCCTATTTCACTCATCGCAGGGGCTTCAACCGCCCACCATAGAAAAGCACAGTAAGTCCTGCTTTCGTCGCAGTTCCGGTGACTCTCGAGCGTGTCGCGTCGATCGGCGTCTATCGATTAAAACACCAGAATTTCATTAATGGAGGTAGAGTTCTGAGCCGGAAAATTGCGAGTAGGGACTTACACAGCTTTAGGAAGGGACTGCAGTGTTTGAGTGATTATAATTTGAAAGAAGAGAGGTGGGAGGCACGAGTTCCGCTAAAGGGCTTGATTTATATTCATACAGGTTGAAGCAGACCAAAGTAAAAAAAAAATGGAAGGCGAAGGGTAATCGCTAATGAAATAAGAACTTAAGTAATACGACAGCGCCACCAAACGAGAAACATCGGAAAACCAATAACAAGATAGTCTCACATTAAGAATCAGGCTAATACGATTAGTAAAATTTCAGTGCAGACAACAAACAAGAAATAAGGTAATAGAGATTTAAGATAATAAATAAAAACAGATTTAAGATTATCTTTCTTATAATTACTTAATTAAGATCTGTGCCTTTGAATCTGCAGTTCAGACTTTGTTTACATAAAAAATTTAAAATTATATTTTTTACTTTCATGAAACAAAAATTAGAAGTATTAAGTCTTAAAATTGAATAAATCAAAAAGTTCTTTAAACAACTTGAAGCTTACTTTCCGAAAAATGTTTCGTTTTATCACTTTACTCAACCTGGATGAATAAAAATCAAGCCCTTTAGCAAAACTCGTGCATCCCAACTCTCTACTCTCAAATTATAATCATTCAAACACTGCAATCCCCTCTTAAAACCGTGTAAGTTCCTACTCGCAAAATCATGAAAACGTTACTAAGTCTCGGAAATTATAATTCCCAAGCACAAACAGTATCTTCAAATACGTAATTTTATGAAACTTAGGAAAATTACTATAACTTAAGTTGCTAATTCAATCAATTTTAATAATTTCAAAGAAATCATAATAAGTTATTAAATTGATTAATGTGCTTGATGTTATAATTCATTGTTTCTTTTTTAATATTTTTCTATGACAATCACGTGCAAGTCATCTTTACGCGCAAGTTTCTCAATTAGGACCCACTCATAAAAACTTCAAATACAAACTTAGATTTCCTCTTACGTAAATATTCATAAAAAGCTTCAAAAAAATCCATTCACCTATTCAAAATATATTGAAGAGTTGGACACAAGTAAATATATACATATTTGGTGAGCCAAACTTCCTAATGGAGAATATAGCAAAAACATCTTTAAGATTTGAGGAACCTTCCAGAAGTATACGTTAAGTTTTAAACTGCTGACCCACAACGTGGACGTTTTAGTTTGAAAACTTAAATATTTTACAAGTGGTTTCAGCAAAACTTTAATCTTAATTGGTTCTGCTCTAGTTTATTACTGAGCGATTTTCAACGTCAACTTCTAATCCACCAACAACTCCAAGTGGATGTCTAGGAGATAAATCCTTTATTAGTTGATTAAACGAAGTTATATCTGCCTTGAAATTTACGACTTTAAACTGCGACACAACCCATCAACGGTGTAATAAATAGTGTAATGCCTTAAGAGATAATTGGTACAAATCTTTTAACTATCCTTTTGCTCTTTTCTGTATTTCTACTGACTTATTCTCTTTTACTTGCGCATAAAAGAATTCCAGGAAGATAAAAAAATGACCGTTATCTGCATAACTTCATTTAACTCAGCCGATTTATTTATTTTTTTATTTAATGCATTTTATTTTATTTTATTTCATTGGTAAATAGCTTAATTGATTAAGAATATAATATTTAATATAAACAAAATTAATGTATCATTACCACTGAATATAGTTGAAATCATTATTTTATCAATATTTGTAAGAAAAAGCAAATAAGATTGAAACTATAAATAAACAAATGTTGAAGTTGTTTAATATTACGTTAAAAGACACTGCAATAAATTAGGAAGATACAGATCCTAAAATAAAGGTGAAGTTGTAATTTTGAGTTAATGATCTAATAAAAGTTTTAATAACTTCATGGTTTGTAGTTTGATAAACAACTAAAATTTCTAATAATTGATAATTACGATTGTTTCTGAATAAACATATTAACGTTGTAAACAGCTAACGATCATAAATTCCAATTATAAATTGATTAAAATGAGTTAAAGTTTTATCAAATTCCGTTTATTCTTCTATTTGTTTTAATTTGAAATTATAATTGCGCTTTTCCAAATAGCCAAATGCTAAAAATATCAAGAAACATTTTAAACAAAGGAAAGAGTCTAAGCGTACAGTATTTCCATTTAGTCTGGATATGTAGTTGTCGATTTATTGTGTTAATAATATTAAGAATATTAGGACAATAAGTTTTTTCTTTTTCGGTCTTAACAGTCTTTTCCAAAGGATGAAATGCTATTGCTGTCAAATCAATTTGAGAAAGCGCCATCTATTAGTAAAGTTTCAGCTCTGAAAAGCTAGTAGGTTTTGAAATACAGTAAAGCCCCGATTATCCGCGGAATTGGGTGGCAAGGGCACCGCGGATAGCGAAAATCGCGGATAACCCGAAGAAAGACTAAAAATGAGGTGTAAACACGAAAAAAAAATATTTCAGCATAAAAACTATGTTTTATTGTACAGAAAACATAATATGTAAAACTTTTAAAATATGTACAGTACAGCAGAAATCTTTGCTCTACAAAACAAAAGAGCAAGAGCCTGCCACTCATCCACAAATTCCGAGAAGGCCTACAGGATTACGATGCATAATAAACCTGTCAGTAATTTTCGACCTTCGCACTGCAGGGTCTATTGTATTCTCCCTATTGTTGGCTTCATTAAAATTGTTTTTTTTAATTGGTAATTAAAAAAATTTTTCGCGGCACTCGCGGATAATCCGTACCGCGGATAATCGGGGCTTTACTGTATTCTGAAAAGACAATGTATATAAAAGGTCCTTAATATAGAGGTCCAATAATGTAATTCATTAAGTAAACGTAGAGAGTACTCAAAATCAATAGGACCTTGCACTAGAAAATGTAAACTTACTACTAAAAGTACGATTCTCCTGATAGCTACAAATACAGGGTGGGCAAAATAAAACTGGCCCGGAAAAAAAAAAATGAAATAAACCAAAACAATTGAAGTAATTGTTGTGCTGGGCAGTTCTCTTGTTCCTTAAAAGGGTCAGTCTTATTGTGAATATTTGAAATATATCTGTAGATTTATTTTCCGGGCCAGTTTTATTTTGCCCACTCTATATTAACAACTTACTTTGTCCATCTTTGCTTTAAAGTGAGGTCGAAAACAAATAGTTAAGGATTGTGGAAAATCAAATGAACGAATGGAGCAAAATCAATTTTTTTCCCTGACACTTGTTATCCCTCACTGCTGCACTTGCGGAATCCTGCCTCAAATTCCACTTTTCGATGATAAATAGTTCTTGCCGTAATGTTTTTTTGCGGTGGTTGATTTCCTACTCCTTAACTATGAAATAAATCAACAGGACTCTCTCTTTTATAAATTAAAATATTACTTATGTTTCAGTTCCATAGGTTACTTCATTTTGCAGTTAGATTGCTATATATTTCCAATTAAGAAATTAAGCTTTACAGTGGTTCTTTTTTTCCTTTCTTTCTTTTCTCTATCTCTTAATCCATATTAAGATATGTTAGAAACTGTAGACCAAACTTATAACAGCTGAATGTATAAAAAGAATCACAAAAATATTAATGTCTGCTTATCTTGCAACCGATAGCAAACATTAAATACGTTGACTAGATTACAGTGAATACATAGAAAAGCGAAAATTTATCTTAGATGTAACTTTAGTATTCAATTTTCTTAACTGGTTCAATTACATCAATGAGGACATGTCAGTCTATTTGGCAAAGTTTCGAATTATTATTTTTGTTTTGTTTTTGAAAAAAAAAGAACAAGTGGATATAATTTTGGGTTAAAGCATAATTTAAGGGCGTCCCATAATAATATAAAAAAATTAAAAATAGTAATAAAAAAAGAACTACATTAATGTAAGGAAAAATAAAAAAGGCAGGAAAATCAGAAAAAAAAAACCCACGCTGACATTGAGAAAACAAGATTAAGCGAAAAAAAAAGTAGATATACGGATTCAAACCTTCAGTATGTGAGTCCGAAACCTTAAGCATCAAGCTGTAGCAGACAACTGAAATAAGATGGTTCCATTTCTAATATTTAAGCTGAAATCCAATGAAAACAATGCCAAATATCTCGAACGGGGGGGGGGGCGTTGACCCCTGAAAATACTCTACTCCCACATATTTTTTTTCTAATCCTACGTTGAACACGATCGTGAAGTCCATTTTTCGATCCGACCTCTCGTTCGGGAGTTTTTAGGGGGGTTCAATGATAACAACGCCAAATATCTCGAACATGGCCCCTGAAAATACCGCATTACTACGGTGTTTGGGCCTCTGAACACGATGGTGAAAACCTTTTGTCGATCCGACCTTCCGTTCGGGAGTTACGGGTGGTCAGACACGGACGGACGGAAGGACGGACAGGACAAACGCACTAGCTACCGATTTTGGTCTCTAACACTATAGCTCCCAAACGGGTCGCTAAAATCTCAATCATTCCTGTTTTAAAGGCTTAGAGCTTAAAATTTGAAAAATAGAAAGAAAATGAAATTTAAATTTATAATCAAATGTTTCTATCCATTTAAGAATATTGATAACGGGTTGGCAGCGAAGCAGGGGATTTTCTTCTTGAGAAATCATATCATTAAAACAGCAATAAATATTTTTTTCAGAACGAAATCTTTTTTTGAGGGAAAACACTGTGATTTAGATCAAACTGGCAGCAATATTCCACCTTTAATAAAAGTTGAGATTTTTCAAAACCGATTAGAAGACTTGGCTCATTTTTATTTCTATTTCATCTATGAAACCTTAAACTAGATGTGAAGGTTTTATTGATTCCCGGAGCCAAATGCCAAATGCATGGATGCATAGTTTATGGAACACTACGCCTTTCGTCTCTAAATAATCCAAAAGGTTAAATCCAAATTCAAAAGCTGTCATATGGAAATCGGGATTTAAAGTGGAACAACGACAAAAGTTCTTTAATTTCATTAAAACTTGGCGCCATATTGGAACCTGTCACGGAAACACATTCGCACCGAAGAAATCGTTAACCTAAACTCTGTCCCTTTCCGCAAGTTGAGATCTTCGATATAGATTTAAAATTATAATGATTTTGAAAAGGAAAACTGAAGTAAAAATAAATAAACTAGAAGTTTCTGAAAGCACTTAAAGCCTGCTTTCTTATTTTGTGGCTCTTTTTTTAATATTTTTTGTTCTATGTTTTTCTAACTTATGAAAACATTACAAAGAAATGTCTCTATATTAGAAATTGTAAAACTTGCCAAAGACAGTCTAATTTCAAATTTTCCGTGTGATGAAGATAGATTAAATGTATTTAATATTAATAAACTCAAAGCACGCATGAAGTTTAATGGATTTTATATAGAACTGTTCTAACTGCAATACAAATTCATTGTTTGCCATCACCGAGAATGAATTGTTTTTGAAATGTGAATTTTCACCACAAATTTCTCAACAGGCGTTCACATCGAAAATAAATACTGTTTTTATTTTGAAGCCGATTTCAGTCCTCTTTCTAATTGCATCACTCTTTGAGAGGAAGTGAAATATTCAGATATATATTTGCTGAACTTCTTGTAATGTGGGTGACGTTCTTCATAGAAACTGCATTTGCACCAAGAATAAACAATTATTAATAAAATTGACTGATCGGTTTTACTTGCGAATATTCAGTCTAGTATTTTCCAGGTCCTTGAAAGAACTAGACGGAATATTCGCTATGTGGGTTAGTGCAAATGCAGTTTCTATTCAGATGTACAATTTAAGAAAATATCTAGCATTGCTTATTGTAATAGTTTGTACTCCATGAAACTGAGTCTCAACTACGGCTGTTCTGTTGTTGATTCGTTTAGAAATATGTGAATTTTTTTAAATTTTTGAAAAGAATGGTGATCGACTGAGCAGAAATGTGTATTTTATGTTGGCTATTTTTCATTATAATTTTAGGCTTTATTTAATAATAGTGAAGTGTCACGATAACAAAACTGAAGAATAAAATTTTTGTAATTTTTTGACTTATCAAAGAGGTCACTAATTCAATCCACAAAAACATTAACATTTATCTAACATGTAACTTAACATGTAAAGAATGCATTATCTTTCAAATACTTTGGCTCTCAACGATGAGCTTCTAATCTTCGTGCCACCCAAGAAGAAAGATTAGAAAGGTACTCATATCAGCTTCCTAGCACGGTCTTTATAGACAACGCCACAAATATTCCCTTGACGTTATGATGCATAATTACTTAATTGGGTTCGACAACATTTTCCAAAATGATTTTCCTAAATTCCACATAAAGTATCGAGGTTCAAAACTACCGCATGCAATTGAAATTTTTATTCCAGATGGCATTTTAATCCAGGTTCAATTAATCGACGAGATCAAAGAAGGCAAATCTTTATTTTTGGCGACAACTAATTTAGGATATTTGTTGTACAGTTGGACTTCTATTTAACGAACCTCTATTTTGCGAATTTCTCTATTTTGCAAACTTTTCTTTGGAACCAAGAACATTTTGCTAATTTCTTCGTAAAATAACCTCCAAATAGCGAAGTGCATTTTCTATTTAACGAACTTTTTCGTAGTATCTATTTTTTTTTTCTCCTTGAAATGTTTTTAATATCAACATTCCCTTAGAGGAAATGAAAGAAATGTGGATATAGCTGAGGGAAAAAGAAGAAATTAACGATGATGTGCTGATTGATGATTATCTTTCACTTGATTTTGAAGTTGAGACCTCAGAAGCATTAACTGAATCGGATATTTTGGTGAAAAATAAAAACAATACAGCTATGAATTGCGATGACGATGATGAAAATGGAAATGATCATGATGCAGAAATAAAAAAAACAGTCGTATGATGAACTGCTAAGATCATTCGAAACAATCTGACGCGGTTTAGAATTTGAAGAAAATACTGAAGGGGTTTTCAGTGCATTGCAGAGATGCGAGACGTACTATGAGCGAAAACACTTTCTCCAAAAAAAAAAAAATCCGCAGACAAAATTATTAGACTTTATTTGTAAAATTTAAGTAAGCATGTGGTAATGTATGCCGTATGTCATTAAAATTATTCCTTTTTTTAATAATATTTATTGTTTATGTATTTTAAATCTGTTTTATGTAGTTTAAAGTAATTTTAAAAGGTGAATCTCTATATAACGAATTTTTCAAATAACGAACTTTTTTTCGGGATTTAGCGACTTCGTTAATTAGAGGTCCGACTGTATTTGCTTTACGCTGAGCAACTAAAAGAAAAGTCGCAGACATTCACTGAAAATAGGGAGTAATGAAGAAGTTACTCTTCAAATCAAAAACTAAAATTGAATTTCTTGTTTTATTTTTAAATTATTAGCTAATTGTTTTCAAGGTTCAAAAACGAAGTTTTAAGAAGATATAGTCTGCATCTTCATATATCTTTGAATATCCACCTATCTTCAAATATGCACATATGATACAAATTTTTCTACCAAAACATTGTATACTATCTTTATACGTATTAAATAATGACAGAATAGTAAACAGTATACACTGTAGTAGAATAATGTGTAGTATTGGTAGTTTTTCGGCCTCAACTGTTCCAGTTTCCAACCAAAGAGGGAGATCAGATTTGGTAGGTAACCTTTAACGAAAATTACAATTTTAGGTATCTAACATAAATGTTTTTGAATTATGTGTAGTAATTTTTGTGCTTTAAGATGAAGTACTAGGTTTTGTTCCTATCTCTTTCTATGTTAAGGCCTTCCTATCACTTCCTATTATTAGTTGGATATGTAATAATCAAGAGAAACCTTTCTTCTATCAGCCTACTTTCATCTAAAAATTATACTGCCTAGGATGTACAGATTCTGAAGTTTCGTAATCACGTGAGCCTGGAGTATTTCGATCTAAAACTGCATTAAAATTTATTGTGTTCTTTATTGAAAGCATGTGGAGAGATGTTACAAATGTTAGATCACATAATCTATTATACCCTGCCTAGATGTGTGAATAAAAAAGAATTCATCAGTAAATCTGCTTCTCTGTTTGTATTCAACTAATAAAACAATACAAAAAGTTTCCCTCAGATTATATTAAACCAAACGTAAATAAAACGGAGTGGCTGCTATGTTTCTTGTGATGACCTTTGATCTTTTAATTGCATTTCTAAGTGACAGACTTTCATTGAATACACTTGTAAGTGGCAATTTCACAGCACTGCTGGTATTTACCTACTTTTATTTCTTCCCTTTTGAGCTTGAAAACAATCGTTGAAGCGGAATTTTCTTTGGTTCTGTTAGTTCATAACATGTTGTGTCAATCTATCTCTAGGGAGAGTCCATGGCTAGGCCTAATGAAGTCCGTTCATCCTTAATGTTAAGGGTGAATTAATAATTGGAAAAATCAGTGAATAGCGTCAAATGGCTTTTAATGCATTGAAAACTCAAATATTTGAGTCTCTTTTATTCTGTTTGCAAATGGCATTTCAAGCAAAAGTTGTAGCATTGAAAAGCATTAATTATTAGTGGAATCTAGTGGTCGACACAGACACACGATTTAATTAACCAAACCTGAATGAGTCGTCATTTGCGGGGGGGGGGGAGTTGTTTTGATGGTAAATGCTTCATCCTTTATTGGCACAAAGTGGGTCTCCAGTTTATTCAGTATAGTGGCCTCATTGTTTACAGTCACACTGCAATAGGTGTGAGATATAGAGCTATATCATTCTGGAAAATCGATACTGGTATGAAATATTGATCATCTATCAGCATTTTTCATTATTTTCCCTTCTTTTTGTGAAATTAAAAACAGTAATTATTAACATAAAGAAACATTAAAAATTAGCTTAAAGTTGAATGGTTAAAGTGAAATAGTTTATTGATTTCTAAAACATATGTATGTTTGCAAAGTATCTACTCATTTAAAAAATCTTGTGTTTCGTTTGTTTTTAAGTTTTCTTGTTTTGTTTTGTTTATTTCGAATTATCAAAGAATGTCTACTAGCCCTTCTGCGATCGTCAGCTGTCTTCAGGTAATTCAGAGAAACATTTAATATAGCAACTTTTTAATTTCAATAGTGTCAACTGTAGAGAATGAGAAGCGGTTACTTACAAAATTTATAAATAAATACATAGGATATAAATAGATTAAAATTAGTTATTAGACAATTTCAGCTGACCAATATTAAAATTCTCCGGATGACGAAGTAGTTGTCCTCAGATGATAAATGACATTAATATAATGCAGGGAGGTGACCTAAGCAAACCTATCGATTTTTTTTTCCGAAAATTTAGAATAATTAAATTTCTATATAATTATCCAAGATAAATAAAAAAAAATCCCCGAGTTGCTTTATTATGAAGAACTATACGGGTTGAATTCCAGAAATATTGAAATGAATCAAATTCATCTTAATAATTCGCGTAGAAACTCTTAGAATCTTATCGCCCTCCCACCTCCTTGAAGTAAAATGCTATGTACGAAAGCGCTAATAGTTAAGGCGATTTGGAGATATCATTAACAAATTTATCTAAGATCTAAAGAATTTGTTTTAGTAGTTGAATTACGAAAGAGTGACTTTCCTTAGATGATTATTTCAATAAGATAAAAATTGACAAATGATTTCAACATAAATGAAAATCAAGTAGGAAAATCAACACTTGTAATATCTGAATAAGAAGTTTACTCTCTGGTTTGTCAACAGCCTACATTTTATGAATTTCAATGATAGAAGCAAACATAATGTGAAAGATATTTAAATATTTAAAAATCAGCAACAACTTAAAAAACTAAATATCAACAATTTTTATTTTTAAAACCAACATTACCTAATGTGAGTTGAGGAATTATTGGATCAGGCTTTTCCAATCTTCGATGAAAAAACTCTTATTGCTTTTGTGAAATCTTCTGGATAAACAATTAAAACGTTGTTAAATAAAACAACGAACAATAAGTTCCTTGTGAGATTACACGTATGCAGAAAACAAATATTTGTACGTCTGAAATGACTTTTTAATTTCTCTTTCATCTTCTCCAAAAATGTTCCTATCATTTTAACATTTTAACCCGTTTTCTTTTCTTTTTTTTTAGAAGATTCTTTCTGCAGTTACAGTTTAATGATATTCCTATGTCGTGAATTGATATTTTCTTCAATACTTATATTGCACAGGAAATTCTCATCACATACAAATCAAGGGAGAAAATGTGATTTAGGAAAATACAGGTGATCTGAAGAAAATAGCAATTAGGGAAGAGAATTTTATCATAGAGGAATTCAATTGTTGATGTTTAATAAAAATTTTCTTTATGCTTCTTGCCCCTAACTTCACTAAATTATGTAATAACTAAAGTTTAATAGATCATATAGGAAAAATAAGTTCCAAGTTGATTAGAAAATATTAGCTGTAAGTTGTTTAAATATTCGCTAAAGTAACAAATGTAACTTCATGATACAGTTAAAGCTCACTGCGAATCAGCTTTTACCAATAGAAAAGAAATCCGTAGGTTTTACCTTCGTACGTTTTAAGCTACAACTGAGCCTAATGTTTTATAAAAACAGAAACATATGAAGACAAATTTCATTTCCTTTATAATTTCTAAGATACAGGAAAGCAGGAGAAACAACTTTAAGCAAAAATTAATTAGACAAGATAGGATGTAAAATAGAAAGCTTATTATATGGATAACTTCAGGAAAATCTATCAAAAATTTACTTTTCAGTGAAATAATTCATTTAACTACAAAACACTTAACATTGCTATAAAGAAGTTTTCATGTAGCCTATCCAGCAATTGGAGAATTTCAGATTGGCTGCTAACCAAATACTTTTCACTGTTATTAAAACTATCACGCAATTTACAGTTGTCAAAAAAAAAAAAATTCCTTTCAATTTTGCCATGTGTAATAGTTTTGGTCACTAAAGTATTTATTGAAGACTATTAGCTACTTTCAGCAGTTTCTTCAAAATATTTAAATTTGAAATAAAATTCTGCTGCTTCTCTCTCTGTAAACACAAACTTATAGGCTTTCTTACATAATATAACTAATTTAAGTTTTGGCAGGTAATTTCAAATAGTTTTGAATACTACAGTATTTCTTCGTCACCAAAATATCTCCAAAACATAAAGGATTTGACTAAATATCTTAAACCAGTCCAAATATGTGTAGCGAAATGTTTACGCATATTTATCATTGATGTTATGTCAATTTTTCACCAATTATCGTATCTTATTCAAAATGATATTTTTTTTTATTATTAACAATACATTTCAAGGCAATAAGCAACTTATAAAATACATTTTCTATTGGTGAAGTCAAATTTTTTTTTTAAATGTAAGATATTATTAATTAATAACTACAATTCGGATCAAAGATGACACATACCAGTTGGGAGAGAATAGCTTCTTGTATAATTAATAGGCTACTTATTTTATTGCAGAAGACTTAATCTATTCAATCACTTTTATTTGTTTTATTTGGGCATTTTTATGAACCTCCCTACAATCACAAGCTACTTGGTAGCAAACATACCACAAAGAAAAAAAAATTAACTATAAAAGTTAAAAAGACTGGTAACATATTCAAATCCAAGCTGCTATTCTTTTATTTTGTTTATCCTGCTTGTAAGTGTATGGTAAGAACACACTTTTCTTTCAGCCTTTTCCTGTAATCTTAAGCAGATGAATAAGACAACGGTTAGGGTTCTTTCTGGTGTGCTTATGCAACGTACCGACAAACACATCCCCTTCCCAATCCACCTACCTTTAGCCACAGGGGAAATCATGAGGAAGTTGATGAGTGCTGCACCATGGCCTTGACCGAAGATGGTCACGTTCCTCGCGTCACCGCCAAAGAACTCTATGTTCTCTTCAATCCAATGGAGAGTTGCTATCTGATCCAGGAGACCATAATTCCCTCGCGCCGTCTCCCCCTCCGTACTTAAGAAACCTAAAAAAGTAAACAAACAAACAAATTATGAAGTATCAACCTTAATCCTTATTATTGCTGTAAGAGGATTTGAAATTGTAAATCTTTAATAGCATACAAAAATAAATCGATAAGGATTTAAATAATAATAAAAAAGCAATTCAATGCTTGTACTTCAGCAATTCAAAATGGAGTTTCCCAGTATTAATTTTAATAAAAAGTTCTAATTTTTGTAGTTTCAAATACTGCTATTAGAAAACAAATTGCATTGAATAGGAAATTTTGAACAAACAGTTGAAAACGATAAACTGACTGATTAATTAATATTCTGATTAATATTTATTTCTTTTTTCTATCTCCTTTTTCTGAGAGTATGATTTATATGAATTACTCTCATATAATGAATGAACGACTTTGAATAACCTAAATCTGTCATTATATTTCAGTTTCCTGCGATATATAGCAGGTATTGATCAAAACTACAACACTACAACTTCATTTTCTTTTTTGATTTAAATGGTGAAATCAAAAAAAGGTTTTTGTAACGAGTTTTACCAAAAGCTTGATTAGAATTTGGCTGTTACGACAATGAATTTACGTAGTTTTTGTACCTACATCTTTTTTTGTAAGTGAGATTAAACCAATGAGAATCTTCCTTTATTTACATTTCCCTATAAAATTTCAGCTTCCTGGTTTATATAGTTGGTTGGTTGGTTGGTTGGTGTTTTATGGCGCAAAAGCAGCTATATAGTTTATATAGTTTATGAGTTATTTTAATCAAAGACAGCATTTGACTTTCATGCTTTTATCATAACTCGAAGTGTTATGACAAATGTTCGATCCAATCTGTTAAAAAAAAAATCTATGTTTGCTTTGTGAACGTAAAGAAATAGTAAATCAAAAAGAATAACTATAAATCTCACACATTAAAGATAGAGTTTAATCTGAATATTAATAATTAATATTAGCTGTTTTTTCCTCTTACTAAATAAAAATCTTTTAGGGTCTGGTAATTGCTCTACCAATTTTCATTTGTCTTCATCAACATCAAACTAGGAAAAAAGCCTGAATGAAAAGCAAAAACTTGTAACCATAAAACACTCTGCTACAATTCCTCATTAAATATAAACGCGAAGCCTCCAACAAACATGATTTTACAAAAAAAAAGGACAATAAGAAAGGAAGTATTCACAAAACGTTGTGTGGGAAAAAAAAATACGTCTCAAGAACAAGTGAAAATGATTTGGAAGGGTAATTTATCATAATTATTTTAGTGGAAGTGAATTTTCATTGAAAATACATCGAATGAAAATATTAATTGTGATAAACATTAAGCATTCGGAAATAGGAATATGACAGGAAAGGAACCACAGAATATAATAATAAAAACTGTTTGATGTCTTACGAAAAAAAAAGATCAACTTTTTAATGTTTTCTTTACTAAATGGCTTCAAAGTATAAGTTATTGTTAAGATGATTATTAAAATATAAAAATATTTTTTGATTTATTTCTACAAATTGTATATGTTTTTTTGTTCGTTTGTCTGTTTTTCTTTTAAAGTTATTCAGAGGCGAAGTCCAGTGGACCGAAACCTCTTGATACTGAAGATGATGAGCTGTTTGTCGAAGAGCTGTGTTCACACAAGAGTTGTGATAAAAACTAGAATACTATCTTTTTAAGCATACTGACTTTGCTCGTTTCGTTGTTTCATTATGTTCACAAAAGACAATTTATAGACTTTGATTTTAGTGAGTAATTTCCAATCAATAAAATAAAAAAGGAGTTCCTTGATTCCTTAGGAATTTGCTGTAGGATATATACATAATGAATCCACTGATCTCTTTTTCTTTACATCTACATATCTCGCACAGAGCGACTTCAAATAATACAAATTTAAATAACAATACAAATAACTATAGTATTAGTGATAACTTTCCATAAAAATAGAAATTTATATATTCATCATTTTCACGTAATTATTGTAAATATGATTGGGGAGCCAAGGCATAACGCATGGAGAACATTAATACGGAATTATATTCAATCGGTTGTTATTGGCTTTGTATATAGTCAGCCACTCCATCTCGCGGACGCACCCCTCAGTCCAACTGCGGCAAAGACATGTTAGCTGTGTCTATTTTATCTTTCAATTGTTGTATGTCCCTAATATGCAATTTTGAGTTCAAAAAGGCAGTGTAATAATAGTGACATGTCTAAAGTCATAAAAAGCGTTTGTTTAAATCTTTTCTATGAGACCTCATATACTAATCAGACTGAATTAATAAATATAAGAAAAAATAATCCACATTTTCATGCTTCTAAAACATTTTATTGCACGAATTAAAATAAAGCCCATTAATTTTATACTTCAAACAGTGAGATATTTAACAGTGTTTGATGTTTTTGAAACGAATTAATCGCACTGTTCGAGTAATTAGTGTATTCTTAATCAGATTTCTAATTCAATATCAGTTAGTCTAATTTGTTTTCTTACCCAAACATTTCTCACTCCTTCTAATGTTTAAAGAACAAGAATTTCTATCTGTGTGGGGTTTTCTTAATGAGCTTTTATTTTTCCTTTTTATCTTTCGTTCTTTCATTCGTATACGTCGGAAGACGAATCAATGCATTTCAATCATCCAATTCAGTTTTGCAAAATATTCCCTTATGCAGGAATAATGGAAAATTTTACTTTGAATTATTCTTGAAATTTTTCTGCAACGACATTCAAACTGTGACCTTAAAATTGTAAAATGCAATCAAAAAGAGAAAAGAGCAAAGATTTTAATTAATTTAATTTTACAAGCAGGGCCGGGTAATACGCTACTTTCGCCGAACGAAAACGTATTCTATTGGAATTAAGATATATTTAAGATTTAATTAGTGAACCCGGTAGCCAAGTGGTAACACGCTTGATTGCGACCTGGAGGAGCCGGGTTGCTGAATTCTCCTCCGACTGGTCCTAGGGACCACCTAGACCTCTGTAGAATGGGTTTCTTTCTCGGAGGTATAGGCGGGCAAGCTTAGGCTGACTTTCCTAACTTATCTCAGTTCCGGGTCAATGATACGTTGGGAGCCTTTTCTCCAAAGTTCCCGTGAGATATCATGGGCCTCAGGGGGATCTACTTAACAAACAACCTAAGATTTAATTAAGAAAACTATAAGAAAAAAAAAAGATTACGAAGTTATTATTTACTAAAATTATTAACGAATCACCAAAGTTATAGACACACATAAATTCAGTTAAAATTCCATTAAAAGTTAAAAATTTAACTGCTTATGTGTGTTTTTTATTTGAAGTTTGATTATTATTTACTGTTTTAAACAAATACACTTCTTGCAAGTTTGATAGAATGTTGACAAAGCAGTTTTGATAATGTGATGTAATGTTTTGCTAATAATGCATTTTATTAAATATTTTTTTCGAAATATTTGATATTATGCTAATTTCCTTCAAGCATTCAGGCATCTAGATGATGTTTATTACAATAAAAGTATCTTGTTCGATTACATTAACCTAACATAACATTTCCATTTGAACACAATCCTAGAATGTAAATTTATGCTTCTGTAGTCAATAGTGCATTCAAATCCAATAGATAATCAAACTGGAGCTGCTTTTCCAAAACTGGAAATTGTATTGCCCATAAAAATATTAATCTTATCAACAAGCTTTTTGTTGTGGCGCTTACGGATATGATAATTAATCGTCATCGTTGAGGTGATTCCTTGTGAGGATTGAAGAAAGACAGTCACAGATAGGAAAATAGTATAAATAGTAGGCTAGTAAAGTAAAATCGACTTGATAAAGTGAGAGCAAATAAAGATACCCAAACAAAAACGTTTGCTTCCATACTGATAAATGAGAGCTAAGTTATTTTTTAAACATGCCAAATATTAATATATATTCCATTAACGTTTATTCCTTCTTCAGCTTCACTACAATTGCGATATTTCGTAGAGTGGAATTACTCTGCTTCTTCAGATCTCTTTTACATTTGAAAATCTCCAAAAGGGTTACAACACCTTATAATCATTTTAATAGTTTTATTTCATGGATTTACTTTTGTTGGTTTATAATAACCTCATTGTTAATGGTGTAATGATTTGTATGTAACAGCATAATTGTAATGAGAAGTGTTATAACCGTTTTGGAGATTTTCAAATATAATAGAGATCTGAAGACGCAGAGTAATATTTTATTTATCATTCCAGTATTTTCATCTAAATCTTTTATTTCTTTCTGATTACCTCGATTCGATTCTGTCTCGTTCTACTTAAACATAACAATGGAATAAGTATTTCTATGCATTCGCAATAGACATTGCTCTAAAGTGATTAGAAATATGTTATAAAATAAAAATGATACTAAGGAATTTACAAACCACAACCAGGTGGCATCTTATCATTTTTAGTTTTTCCTTCGTTTCCCGCATTTTTTATTTTTCACTTTTCTGATTGTATTTCTTTATTGTATAACTTAACTTAATTCTTGAAGCTTTTAGAAAAAAACGCTAAATTACACAAACATTTCTGTACCATTGTAATAAAATCCGTCTGAGGTTTAAACGAGAAAAAAAGAAATCACTCCACGAATTCTCAAAGGTGGGGATGCCCTTGTGAATGTCTTTGATTTTAAACGCCTACTGAGCTGAATTTTCATTATTGCATTGTGGTGGCTTTTCAAAAAAGCAGTGGGGGATGGGCGGGGGTGGATGAGTGATTTAAATTCTTCATCGATTCCTTTTAGCTCAATAATGGTGACAGCGTCGGGAAAAGATTTTTATGACATCAGATGCGAAAGCGGACAACTATTCTGTCTCTCTGGGAAGGCGAGTGGATATATGACAGTAGTAGAAAGAAAGAAGAAGAAGAAGCATGTCTTTCAGAAAAAAAAGATTGAAAAAGAAGAAAAAAAAATTATTGGAAGCAACAATTTTTTTATGGATAGACATCGTGGCACCTATTCTCGGTCGATGAGTTAAAAAAAAAAAGAAGGGTCTTGTGTTTCATTAGATCTAAAACTCCCTCCTTTTTTTAAGAGATACTTTACGAAAGATTGTGGGTGTAAGGTTTCTTAGATGGTTAAATCGCCACAGACTTCGAATTTGCAATTTTATGACTAGTTTCGGAAGACAATCCCTTGGAGACGCCGTGGGATGGGTCTTCAGTGTCAAGTGAGCCACTTCTTGACAATTGTCAAAAATACTCAACTAACAATAACAAGCAAAAGAGTTATTTCAATTTTATATATCCTTTTTGAATCATTTTTCAAAAATACTTAAGAATGGCATTAATTCATTTACTTTATCGTAATAGGGAATCAACTAAAAAGCGTGCATTTGAATTTGTAAAATTGTTTCAGGTTTTAATTTTTAATTTCTTTATTCATCCAACTATTTTTGAGTGTTCCTTTGTAATTTCTTCATAAAACTGACAAAACATTTAAAAAGATTAGTAAAGTGGATTAATAAAGTATTATCTTTCTTACGATAATCTGAACTCAAGAAGGATCTAAGCGGCATTAAAAACAGCGTTTTTCTAATTTCGTGGTGTTTATTTCAAGTTTATGAATTTTAGAATTTGTTTATCGCTTGTCTTAGATTTGAAATTCCTGTGAAATATCGTGTTTATTTGTTTTTTTCTTTCTAATTTAACAGCCGTGCCGGCGTAGTCTAGTGGATTAGACGACGGTTTTCCATGAGACCGATGCATCGGTATCTCGGTTCGAATCCCGGCATGGGCTCGGATGTTTATTTTCTTTCTTGACCTTGTTTCCTTTTTCTCTGCCACCTTTCACTTGACCTAGTATCACCCCAGTCACGTGGTCAGCAGCGGTGATTATGACCAGATTTCCCTAAGTTATTGGGGAAGCCTTCGTTCAGTCTTGGACTGAAACAAGAGGCCGTAAAAGATGAAAAAAATTAACAGTTTAAGTTCAAAACAAGATTGAAACTTCAAGAAGAGATGTTTAATTTCTAAGGTCAGTTTTATCAATTTTACGTAACAGATTTACTATTGATGCGTGAAAATGTTCTCTAGGTTAAATAATTCGATTTTGAAGATTTAGATGAATTTTGTGATATCTCACTATTTCAGGAGATGACTTCGCCTGCTCTGATCGAGTAGTCTTACTCGCAGTTAGACTCAGTTGCCCAAGTTCTGGTCAGAGCGATTTCAAATAATTTCCTTATTCTGTCTTTGTCGTCTACTCTAGTAAAGACTATCGTTAAAATTCAAATCAATGATTCCTTGGGGAAAAATTTCTAATCTGGGTTAGTGATTAAGACGCTAAGATCCTTGGACAAGCGATAACTGAAATCTGAATAAGAACTGTCGATCATCAGGCTAGTTTTTCTTTAACAGAACTACATACACAGACGAAAAGCTCTATTCTAACATTTTGATTAACAGTATGAGAAATAACCTAACTGCTAATTTCATGATTCTGATACCACCAATAGTGTATCACACACCTCTCTACAACTTTTTTTTTTTTATTTTTGTATTTATTTATTGTGGCTACTTTAGAATGAATTTTTTTAACACGGCCTGTTTCAATACTTCCTTCCTGATCTCCAAACATCACTGAGAAACTTAAATGTAGATAATAATAAAATTACGAAAACCATTTGTGGCCATTTTTTCTAAATGAATTTATGTAATGGTAAATGCTTATTCAAAACATTAAATTTAAACTTATCTGTTAATTACGAAAACCTGTCTGCTAAAAATTACCAGTAGAAATAGCGTACAACTTTTAATTAATTGCTATTTAAAGTCTTAAAAGATATTTAGAAAGATTATATCACAAAATCAATAGCAAAAACTATCTAGACCAATTCGTCTACAGGTTACTAAAATGATGCTTGAACAAAATTAATTGTCATTAATTTAATTTTCGGTATCTATTTCAATGTCCACAAAGGCCGTAAAAAGCGAGTTTATGCCGAATTGCGTTTCTTTTCAAAAAGAACGAACTGCTTTTACGGCGAAATGGAACTAACTGAGTCTATTTACAACACGATAAAATTTGGCAATTATTACGTCGACACAACTCATTTGACGCTGTACAGCTCGATAAGAAATGTGTAACAATTAAGATAAGGAACACGTGTTATTTATGGCCTTAGATGTGCTAATAACGCCCACAACGATTTTTAGAAGCGCCTTTCGCTTGTTGTTTCTCTTTTTTGTGTTTTTTTTCCACGGTCACGTGGAGATTTTTATACGGATAATAGTTGTGTTACAAGCGCTGATTTTAAAGCGTGAGAATGCGTGTGGGGAAGATGCTTGTGTTAACGTGTATCCCCGTTCTGTCTCGTGAAACTTGCCAAAGGTGATTACGACCGCTTTGGCACAGGCTGTCTCTTTCGCCGTCTCGCACACGATCGTTGTATGGCGTAACGGTAATCAGTGGGTTCACTAATGCGTCCACTGCCTAAACAGAAACACTCCCACCGCCGATTACGTTGCCCTGACCGCAGAAGACCCGAGTGTGAAATGTCCGCAATGAGAGCTGCTCTTCAGGGCAAAACACGAATTATCCGTTGCAAGCGAATTAGTTAACGATAATACTCCCACACATTCAGAATAACACAATCTAAATCCGAGCTGAAATCAAGTCAGTCAGGCAAACCAATCGGCGGCTCTTCTCTATCCAAACTTTCGTGGTTTTCTCTCGAAGGAAACAGAGGGAGACCTGAAACTGTTTACCAAACTCCCTAAGATATCATTAAGTGTCTTAAAGATATCAGGTATCAAACAACACAAAGAGATTCGGTTGCTGCAGAAATCTGCAACAACTGAACTCAGATATTTATTACAAATTCGTAAAAAAGCAATAACTAAAAACTATCATGTTATTGCTTCTAGAAACAAATGACTCTTGCTGTTATTGTTTAAAAGTTTCGTGAATGTGTTAATAATAATGTTTAAATTGCCTGAGGCATATTTTGATTAAAAGTTTATATAAAATTTTAATAAAATTTAACGTGCGTGCATAATTTATGAAATAATGAATAAAAAGGCCAACACACTTGACTAGTTTAAAAAAATATTTAACACATTAAAAATATATACAGAGGAACACGACCGGTTTCGCCTCCGTTATGAGGCTTTGACGAGTGATAATTTTATATAAAATTATATTTGCATAACATTTCTAGAAATCGCAGAGCGCATTTTTTTTAAAGCTAAGAATTGCGTTTCATGTTTCAGCAAGTAATATAAAAATACGGAATTCATTCAAGTTTGATAAAATTTCAGTAGGATATAACAAATAAAAGTTTATGGGAAAAAATAATGCATAAAAAAAATAAAAAAAAAAGCATTAACACTACAGACTCATTTCGCAGGCAGATAGAGTATTGAAGATAAAGCTTCTGTAATCTTAGGTAGAAGCTGATGTCGGCGGGCCAGTCCGACACTCGACCGCCACTAACACCCGGCTAACAAAAAAAGATTCAAAAAGCTGAATCAAATCTGGAATCCGTCTTCAACAGAAGTAACCCGGGGATCAGGGGAGAGGAAGTTCTCCGTCGTCTGCTCTTGATTCCTGTTCTTCGCCAGCGTCTACACTGTTCCCGTTACGTCAATTCCTCTTATGTCATCTACGTCACAATCAATAGTAATTACCTTTGATCTTTCTAAGTAGCAGTCTTCAATTGGTTCCGTACCTTCTGTATTTTATATTTTCAAATTGATTCCGCTTTCTGTATATAATGCATGCTTATTGTATTTTGTACTCATTAGTTAAAGGTTCGTCAAGAAATCGAGGCCGGTCTTGAGCCTTTGTACTTTTTAATATGCCCTAAATTTTTAATTCATAAATTGTGCGTCGGTGTCTTCGTCTCTATGTAAAATTCATCTTTCTAAAAATTAATTGGAATTGATAATCAGAATTGAGAAAGTGCAGTGACAGATATATTTTTTTATATCTGGCAACCTCACTTTTTTAATTCTGATTAACATTTTTTTTTTCCACTTAAGAAAGTATATCCTCATATTTCAAATATCATTTGTCCAAAGAAATTAATATGCATGGAAATTTTAAGAAATTTTAATATGCATGGATTCAAATATTGAGAAAAATTCATCTGTGAAGACAAAACGAACAAAATTAGACTGGGAACACGAACTACAGAATCAGTTATATTAAAAATTATAAAATTATATTTAAGTTTGTAGATGAGTTTAGAAATCTTACAACTCAGCCTCACCAATAAAAACCATAGAATTCATTAGTTGTAATAATGATGTTTTTAATTAATTCTAATAAGAATGTTTGTCACTCAGAGTACCTCTTTAATGGATCAATTTGTATCAGAATCAAAAGAAAGTTCATGTTGAGAAATCTTCTATTTAAAATGATAGGTTTAGCTTCTTATAATAAGTACTCTCAGGTCTTGTGATACTTGAACATAAATTGACTTTTTTATTTTTCCTCTCTATCTACTTAACTATAGTTCCAAAAAGCTCTAATATGTTCTTCCAATCTTTCCATAAGCGTTCTACGAATACTATCAAAATATATGTTCCACAAACTCCAAATTTTAATTTGTAGATGACCCCCATCTGTTTCATATCTATAGTATTGTTTTGCTTACATTTTTGTAATCCAGAAAGTAAACTTGTACTTTTCTGTTTGCTATCGTTATGTCATTCTGTTTGCAGAACTCGTTGATCTCGTTACTGATTTGCATACTAACAGACAGTACATACTCTAAAAATAGGTAATTTTATAATTTTACTTGATCCCCTAGTCGACATTTTATTTTGCATAGAAGATGAAAGAACAAGGTTTCTAATAAAAATCATGTGTTGTTAATACATTTCCATGCAAAAATAAAGATAGAAGTTTAAAAATTAATGATTATGTTCCAAATTGCTTAAAGAAGTTTTTACTAAATAAGAACAATTTATTTAGATAGGGATTTACGAATTATTGTACATTTGTAACTTGTTTGTAAATTTTTATAAAGTAATAATGAAGATTTGAGGTTTTATTGTTATCGTAAATTGCCACAGCTTTGTAAAGTAATAATGAAGTTACATGGTTTATTGTAAATTACTACTAATGTTACATAATGTTATGTGACTACTACATAATGTTATCATCTTTGATTATTATATTGAAAATTTGTGAAAGGGTTCTTGTAAGGAGATA
Source organism: Thereuonema tuberculata (assembly GCA_023159025.1). Lineage (NCBI taxonomy): Eukaryota > Metazoa > Arthropoda > Chilopoda > Scutigeromorpha > Scutigeridae > Thereuonema > Thereuonema tuberculata. The sequence goes on along the minus strand of JAFIDM010010028.1, from coordinate 36,535,422 downwards.
GGAGAAAAGTATTTTCTCTCTATGGATGTCTGAAGAAGTTTAGCAGTCGAATATAGGGGTAAAGGTTTATAATATATTTTGAGAAGTCATAATGATCATTTTTAGAAGCCTATTACATCGAAATACTGTTATTCTAATTTTTTTCCTCACCAATGTACAGTATATTAAAGAGTTATGTAAAATTGTAGCTATTTTAAAACGAAAGAATAAAAACGTATATTATATTTATTATTTAAGAAACTTATATAAATAAATATTTAAAGAGTACAAAAGTTGAAATATAACTTTTTTCTGTAGAAGTATTCAGAAGAAAAAAACAATCTTTAAAATTATTCTAAAAAAGGTTTATTTAGAGTCAAAATGCTCTGCTTAGCTTTAAGGTGAGATTAAAGTATATATATTTCCTGAAAATTCATTGCCAGCAGTTGTGCAATAAATATATTACTCTCTGAATACTAAAGAAATGTCCTGAAATAAAATACTATTGCGTTGTAAAATAATGTTTACAGTTATAAAGATACATATTCATATTTTTTTTATTTTAAAAAGACTTTAAAAAAATTAGGCTTTAAAAGAATTAGAAAAAGAAAGAATTTAGAAATAAATAACACAATAAAATTTGAAAAATAACTTAATTTACTTTAAAACAGGATTCATATAAAATGTAGAACTTTAATAAATTGAAGTTTGTTAGAATGAATTCATGTAGTAGATTAACGTAACAGTTTTAGAATTATTTTAAATGTATTTTCATTGAGACGTAACGTGAATTATTAGAAATGGTCGTTAAGCAGCTATGAGAAGATAAAACTGTTTAAACTCAATTCAGCTTGTTTGTTTCAAATAAATTGAGCTGTTAGGAAAGATCAAAATATACTTGGTAACAATATAGTATCAGTAAAGCATAAGTACGAAATAAATTGATGCACTTCAATAAAATTACAGACCCTTCTCGACTTACGACGGAAGTACGTTGTTTGTTGTTTGTTGGTGTTTTAATAGCGTAAAAGCAGCAGTGGCTAAGCTGCGCCAACGTAAGTACGTACTTTCAGATTTGGTCGTTAATCGAAAGTCAATATATAGTATATAAGAGACAACATACTTAAATATAGTATACAGTACTAAGTCAATTTGTACAAACACTATTAAAGTATATGCAAAAAAGGTAAGACAATTGTCAAAATATACACTTTAATAATTATAATACAGCAGGAATGTCCTTTATGCAGTACAACTATTGTGCTATACACTACAATACATCTAGGGAGACGTAAACCATACAAGAGACAGCAAAGGCAAAGAAAACTGTCGGTTAAGTCTGGATTGGAGCTTGATAGCAAATTATTTCACAGTCTGATATTTTTTATATGTGTGTGTGTGTGCGTGTGTGTGCGTGTGTGTGTGTGTGTGTGTGTGTGTGTGTGTGTGTGTATGTGTGTAAAGGATTATAAATTTGATATTCAATACCATTATTCAGACCACTGGCAACGCAGATGGGTTATTGTGCTGAGAGTGAGTCTGATGTCCGCTGTCTATCTTATGCTTACGACCGTCGTATGCAATGAATCATTCATAACTGCGAATGATCGTAAGTCGGGACCTATCTACATTTATGATTCGATTTAAATTAAGATTAACGTTAAGACTGAATTTTTCAATTCAAGTACTATATCAAAGCAAAGAGATGTATACTCTGTTGTCAAAAAACAAAAGAAAACGACACCTTCCTAAACATTAGAACTAGAGCCGCTGTCCAAATGCCTTTCGGTTGGATATGCAAATGAGTAACTTTCGTCGCCAACGAACGCAACGAGAGTTTACGGTGTGCATGAGAAAGGCACATTCTAGAGATAAAATAATGACCGGAGTTCACACGGACGGACAAATCTAACTGCTTTTGTTGTTTCGTTATGTTAAGTAGTCTACGAAGTTGCCTCTATGACGCACTGGTCGGCAGTACTAAGAACTCAGTGAATTGGAGAGATCGCATTATAGTTGTAAGAGAAGCAAAGTTATCATGCTGATATGCCAGCCGCTATCTTGGTCGGATCGATGCGAGTATCACAAGGTTGTGGTTGATGAGGGCGCCTGTACCCGCCACAAAGGATTTGATGTCTCAGGGAAACAACTATTCGAGGGATCTTGCGATCACGACAGCAGCCGTATCCACAACAATGGATTTCCTGTCCACCATCCAAAGACACACAACTTCCTCTAATGCATATAAAGTATCAAGGGACGCGATTCGGCAACGACTGGCAGAGACGGGGCTTCATTATCGAGGTCCCTTATGACGTGTACCAGTGATCATCGAACATCGGTAGCATCTTCTGGAGTGGTGTCTCTACCAGAAATACCAGACAATGTCCAATTGAATCGTTCTAGCCACGAATCTTGGGTTTCTCTTGGCGCAGAAGATTACAAAATTCGTATATGGAGGAGGCATGGTCGTCATTCCAATTTGTCTGCTGTGGACGAGCGGTATACGGCCATTATACCTGAGGTTAAAGTCTGGGGAGTCATCTGCTACGACAGTCTAATTTTGAAACAATGTATCGAATGCCTGTACGTTGATAAGATTCTGCGGCCAATTATATTGTTTATGCTGTTACTTACAAGGACCTATTTAGCAGCATAATTATGCCAAACCTTACACGGCAAATCTTCTCGACAATCGAGCGTATCTCGGAGAAAGCAGTTACAACTACCACGGAATGTGACGGAACTAATCCAATAGAACATCTGGCAGAATCTACCAGAGCACAACATTATTTGACTCATGTGGCTTCATATCTGCTTGCATCGTCCCCAGAGAAGCATTTTACTACGTTGAACATGTGTTCGCTTTCTTGCCACTGCTCTGTAGTAAAAAGTCCTTTTGCAATGAAAATTTAATCATTTCTTTATCTTTACAAACTCATTTGATGTAAAATCCTGTGTGAAATTTCAAATCGATAGAGCACTCTTCGGTTAAATCATTTTCTTTGTAACAGAGTGTATTTTTAATTTATAATAGATTTTACAATATTACAAGTTTGAATTCCATGTCGAGATTTGTAAGCATTTTTCCATTATGAATATATAGGTTTAATAATTGGTCTTGAATTACCGTATTTACTTAAAAAGCTTGCTAGAGTTTAACACATTAAAGAATATTGAATATTATTAGGGAAAACTTTTACAACTTCATTTTAAATTGTATAGACTACAGCAGAATACTTCATTGACAACTATTTATTCATTACATTTCATCAACTCTGAGTGAGATGACTTCTTCAGATTGTTATACGTCACAAAATCTATTGTCTAAACTAAAGATTGTTAATGTTTATTTAGTTAATGAAATTCTTTTTATGTAAATGAGTTTAAAGAAGAGGGATAAGTTATCCCTATATTTCTAATCTGAAGAAGTCGTCTCGCTGAGAGTTAACGAAATATAATAAACAAATAGTTGTCAAAAGAGTATTCTGAGTAGTCTATATAATTTAAAATATTGAATATTGTTAGTATAAAAAATTACAAAGAATCTAATAATTATAAGTAACGGCATTATTGATAAGAAGTGGAGTAGGATCAAGGCAGATGATGTATATATTTCATCTCTTTGAATCTAAAAAAATATCATTGTAAATAAATACAATCAAAATTAACTCTCAATAATAGTTTTCAACATGCAAAATACTAAAATCAAAGAAAGACTGAAGTCATTGTAATGAATTCAGAGAAAAAGGGATAGGTATGATTTCTGGGGCCTTGGACATTCTAATTTTGACAACTTGAACTCTTAGTTTTAAACAAATATTCAACAAAAATACTTGATATATAGATGAGATAAGTTAATAATTATATTTTTATTTATTTTGACAATGATGTAAACTTGTGCTAAACATTTTGTCTCAGTAAGTAGATAAAAATATTGAGTTAAAAAAAATACACATTTAATTAATGATCTCAGGAAGTTTTAATTCCTGTGCTAAACAGTATCGTTTGAAAACATGGATTTGACTAATTTACATAATTTATGGAAAACAAAAAGTGTTAAATTTTACGCTTTCAATTTAACACTTTTTATTTTCTATAAATTACGTAAAGAAGTCAAATCCGTGTTTTCAAACGATACTGTTTAGGACAGGAATTAAAGCGTTCTGAGATCATTAATTAAATGTGTCTTTTTTTGTTTGTTTGAAACAAAAATAAACATTTATATCTTATATGTTCATATTATTAGTATCGAAAGTGGGCTTTCAATGATCTGTTCTAACAATAAGTTTTTCCTTAAAAGCTTTGGCCAATGATACATCAGAATTATGCGTCTCTATGTATTAAGAACTTGTTAATCCGATGGAAATGAAAGAATAGTCATCAGTCTAGACAGAGCAGCATCACAAGTTCGTGATGGATGTCAGTCCACGTGTCTTTTAGGCAGATGTCTTTACATGTTTGTGTACAGTTCAGTTAGGTTTAGTGGTTGGCTAATGTATGCGGGTAATTCCTCCTATCTGGAATTTAAAAGCTATGATATCAGACAATGGTTGTAGATAGATTGCATGTAAAACTCTTACGGTAAGAGAAATATATCACTCAACATATTATATCATTGTCCGTAATACAACAGGAAAATAGCGTTCATCGGTGTCAGGAAATTACAGTGGATCCACATATGGAATAAACTCCCACTATTATCTCTTTCAATAGAAAAGAGGACCACATCCTTTGCTTCTATCATCATTCTGTGTTAACTCCACGCATCTAACAAAGCTTCTGGTTGCGAAGATTAGACTCGAAAATTACTGAAGAGAGCACTGTGTAATCTACTGGAAAACTTGTCGACTGGAAAATTTGGATATGTAGAAGGTGCCCTAGAAGTCAACGTACCCCTACATACTAATGGATCTATCCGGTCTGTGTGAGCTCCATCATTGTCCCTGCAGTATTGGACATGTATCCAGGTCCTTTGGTCCTTTGCACATTTTCCGTAACATCGTTGAGTTTGTGATTGCGAAGGCGGCACTCCCAGCAGCTCGTAAATCATCATGAGTTGCGAAGCTGTTTGCAGCCATTTTCTCTCTGATATATCCCCATAGACTGCTATCTGGTGTGGTCAAATCGAGGCCATGGTGACGGTGATGTTGGATATCCACGGGTAATCCACTTTCTGGGAAGTTGTCGTTTAGGAAGTCATAAACGAAATGGGCCTGCGCACAGTCGTGCTGAAGCCATACCCGCTCCACAATTCGAATTTCAATCACTAGGGATTTTAACCAATTCGTGGATTCCAATACTGGCAAATAAAGCGCTCTTCAATCGAAAAGCTACTCATATCTGTCATGAAAAGAAAAATGGGTTTAATTTCAAATTCACAGTTTGTGATTTATTCACAGTAGAAAGCAAGTTAACAAAAAAAAACAAAAACAAAAAAAAAAAAAACTCAAGGAATTTCATAGAACAAAGAATCTGGTGATGATGCATCAAAATCACATTTCGTTAACACTCCAATAGATAACAACGATTACTTTTCGTAAAATAGATAAAGACAAGTCAATCGGAATTTCGTACTTTAAATTGCTTCCATTGATGTTTTATCATATATTTAAATCTATGCACTTAGCGTTTGGTGAGAATCTTTTACCATTTCTTATTTAAGGTCTGTAATTGGAAGTTTTGTTTGAAAATGGTTATAAAACATATACACTTTATGTATATGTAAAGATAGTAATGTTTCTGCTACGCTTATAGATATAATGTAACATCTTCTCTTTCCATTAAGAGAGGGTGGGGATGGGGAAGATGGAGGCTCGCTCTTAGGAACATAGCAATTAAGTAAACTGCATTAATTAGATAAAATTTTACACTAACCATCGGAGAAAATTGTTAGATTAACTATAAAATAAATCGCTCATTTCTTAAAAATCATGAGCTCATAAAGAAGGGAGAGTTTTTGTTGGTCGAAGGAAATCTGTTTTAAATTTCAGAGAATGCAAAATAAGAATAACAATTAACAACTACGTCGCTGCTCTTACTATAAAGTCCACATTTTGAATTTAAAATTTACTTTATGTTTAGTTAAAAAAAAAGACCAGAATGATTTGAAAAATATTGTATAATTACATCTTCACAAAGTGCGAAAAAAATTTCTTATGTCTGCAATTTTTTTTTGTTTGATGATTCAAACATTTCACTTTCTGTAGGTTAACTAACAATATAAATCGAACTATTTCGAATTGAATTGCTGGGTCTAATTTGTAAGTCTAAATTCTTGAAGATTTAATTAAAAATGTACGTTTTAGGTTCTTTGAGTAGCTATTTATTTCCCTAGTTGATGATAGATCGTAACTAATCATTAACTCAGTATTTAGTTAACCTACAGAATGTGATATGAAATGTTGCAGAAATTGAATCATCAAGCAAAAAATTTTTGCAGACATATGAAATTTTTATATCGGAAGCGCAGTGGTGCCTCAAAGAAAAAAATACACAATGAAAAACTCACCAATGAAAAAACCAGTGAGAAAATCCATGTGCCAGCGCGAGCGGTCTCAATGAATTTGGTCTCATCCATTGTTTTTTTCTTTGTGTAAAAAAATTTTTGTTCGCACTTTTAACATCTAGAATTACACATTGTGACGTAATATATAATAAAAAAAAGTCCTTAATATTCCAGCAACCCTGGATTTGGCTTATAACTAGAGAAATCTCTACTTTTTGTTTTTCAGCTTTCTTTGTGATTTGTTTTTGTGTAGTGCCACTATGGCTAATTCCATTAGTGGGGCTCAACTAAATATAAAATTCCCTGATTGCTTTCATCTGTCATATATTCTGCTCTTATATTGTTGTGCTTTCTTGATATAATCCTACTTTGGAATGGACTCATTCTTTGTTGGCAATCAATATTATTCTCAGCAGATAATAAACTGAACAATTTTTATAAAAAATGTCTTTACTGTGTAGGAACTTGATACTTTTGTAAAAATATATACTTTCATATCTTTATGTTTTGTAGAATGTTTCTACAAAAACGGTTTAGCTTAATGTCCTTCGTAAAATGTGTTTTCTGCCTTCGTCCCAGTTTTGAATCAGTAAATGAATCTACTTGAAAATTGGTTAATGTATTTATAAGAGAAGATTCAATTCTCTTTAACTTCAATTCAACACTTCAATTGAATATTATCTATGTGAATACCTGTGAAGAAAATTGCACTTGAAGATGGAGAATTCCTTTTGAAACATTAGAAACAACTGATTGCTTTTAGAATTTGCGCGCATTGACATGATTAAAGTTAATCGGATTTCTATCAGTTTTTAGCAAATGGAAATTATGACGATATGTTGTCTTCGCGAATCATATTTCATAAATACAGTTAAATTAAAAAAAAAAAAAAAAAAAGAGCAGAATAAATAAAAGTTAAGGCAATTGCATTTGAAGTTATTGGAGGAGCTTATTGTCAAGTAAGCAAATTAATCTCTTTTTTAAAGTGATAATCAAAGAATAATAATTACAAATTATTAGCCAATTACTGGTAAAGAATAACAGTCATTTTCATTAGTAACATATCGATAAAAAGTACAATAGAAATGAATAATTTACTAGAAAAAATAATTCGGTAAATAATTCGCAGTTTATTTAAATTTCAACTATGTCTGGCATTTCTAGCTCATTCACCTTGACAGTCGGGTAAGTTTCTTCGATAGGTGTTAATTTGCTTGCGTAGGCGAAAAAGTGTTGCAGACGATTTGTTCTTCTGCCAGCGTTTCTTGTAGCTCCCAATTTCGGAATGAGAGAGACCCGATTCGGAATTGCAAATCAGGGCATCCAATGAGGAAGGGAAAAGCGATTAATGATACGAAGCCCAAAACCAACGGCGCATGAGGGGGTGGTAACGGCGTCAGGAGCTCTTTCTCCCTACCCGAAAACTTTCTCATTAATCCGTCCGTGCAGTAGATGGCGCGTTATTCGCTTCGTCGCACGGACCAGGTGCCGATAGGAAAGGGACGGAAGAGAAATACGAGAAGATTATGTCCATCGCATCATTTGTTCTCCATTCGTACGTTCTCTTTGAGTGCGTTTAGGGTGATAGAACGAATGAACAGTGTCATGTTACTCGCGGCCACCAAGCGAACCGAAGCGGAGGCTATCCCTCCCCTCTTCCGCTGCCATCTCGGTATCGAATCGTACAAAGATTATTTCCTCTGTTGAAATCAATAAAGGGTCTTCGTATGCACCCCACCCCCACAAAGAAGAATGATAACAACCCGATCTTAGATCATTTCACAAAGCAATACATTGGAACGACTGTTACTCTCTTCATGGCATGGGTTTGTTTCCGAGATACATAATTGATAAAATAAAATAGATATTCTAGTGCTTTGAAAAGTGATGGTACCATGATTCATAATAACCTAAAGCATTCAGATCTCGAAAAGAACAGTTAGATTTAATTGTATGGCCTTGTTTTTCCTTCATTCTGTAACAAAGGTTTTTATATCACAATTCATTAGTATAGTGATGAATGGAGAATAAGACGTCACAAACTGCTTTGGTAAATTTTGTAGATAGTTTAAATAGTACTTATGTTTAGTTTTACAATTGCACTAAAAAGCACTAAAAACAATTAACGTAAAACAAAACAATATCCTGAAGTTTAAACTGATATTGTACAATATGCAACCCTGCCCTAATTGATACAATTTTCTGATATCAGAAATTTACTAAAATACAGTTCAGAATAGTAACTGGCTTTTTTCATCACTGCAAAAAGAAGAATTTGAATCGCAGGAGAGAGTAGAAGCGTCAAATCATTCGCATATTCGCATTTTGAATTTCCAATTTTTCGCTACAACTGACCATCAAATCGTTATTTTACTGTACCATATTTCTATGAAAAAAAAATTTAGAGTAAAATTGAACTTTATACTATTTATAATATTATTTTAGAAATATTAATGCAGGTGCAACAATAAAAATAACAATCGTGAAGTATATAACATTATAGAAGCAGAAAGCAAAAGATATAATTGCAGGCTGAAAAGATAGGATAAAACGTGTAGATTGCTTTAGTAAACACAAATTCAGATGAAAGTAAATAACGTAAATAAAAAGAGCTTAACATTTTCCAGATGTTTGATTAACAACTGCGACAATAAGAGTAAATACAAATGGTCCCTCCAAAATAAAGAAGCAAAATACATATTAAATAATTGTAATTCAAATCCTCAATCTTCTACTTCAAGACGAATTTGATTACAAAAATAAATAAAAAATCTCAACCTAAAATTATTCCAAATATTTATTTTGATTATTCAAAAAGATTTGGAATAAAGCTAACTTGTCACTCAGATTCACCTATCTTAAGACTTAGGAACTAAATTAGTTGGATAAAGTTAAGTCTTGCATGACGAGGAAGAATCTGGATTAGAAGCCTTGTTATAAAATCATCATCTTCAAGATTTGATCTCAAATGAGGTTTCTTTTTAACAGTAACAATATTTAAGAAAAGATGTATTTGTTGTGAAAAGCTAAGGTTATACAAAAGATATCAATTGTGTAGTTCGATTCAAATGCCAACAGCAATTATTTCTTCAAATTCTTACAAATCATACATACAAATGCTAAGATGTAAAAACTGAACTGTCAGATGCTTGCGTTTCTATTCTTCAAAAATACAATCACTGCAGTTTACTGAGGATTTTATAGTTTCATGATATGAATAAATTGGTTGCTATCTTGGAGTCACCTGTACGTATGAAATAAATAAAACTAACTGTGAAATTCAGTGTCACTTTAGTACGTTTCTGAGATTTCAAACGAAACCTAATTTTGATCTTTTCAAAGAAATTATTTAGATAGCACGACATTTAGGTTGCCATATCGATTAGAGTCATAGAGGGAATTTTTAAAAAGATTTACATATTCAACGAGCTACAACCTGAAACGGATCCACTGCTAAAAGGTTACCAATGCCAAGAGAGATAAATGAATTTTCAAATGATGTCGCAGAGGATTTAGAAACACACCCTGTTATTTCAGACAATGCAATCCCTTGATTATAAATTGTTAACACTAATGTAAAGGCTGAATAAATGATAAAATCTCAGAATGCCCCACTCGCATCAGTTGAAACTTTAATATTCATTCGACTTCACTTGCCAAAAGCGAGAATGGGAAACGCAAGTATGTAAAAGTTCACTAAGGCTTTGTATAAATTGTGAAACCGCCTGATGTCTCGTTATCTATATTTCACGATGAAGTATTTCACAGGTATCCATATTTCAGGAATTGTACTCTTTTAGCCTTGTAGTTTTTTAAATGAACTGCAAAAGCAATTTCAACAAATACAAGATTAGTGGTTTTTATTTAAGATTCATTGGATGATGCTTGTTTTGTCTCTATACAAAACACTGTGAAAACTTTTTTTGAGAGGTCACTGTCTCCATCTTGTATTCATAATATCTCCCCTCGTACGCCTTTTGAGTGTTGCACTGGCTGATTAGCTCTGGCTGATGAGAGCCTAATAAGCTCGAAACGGCCGTCCCAGAGTACCAGCTCGACTCAAAAGGCTTTCTTATACAAAAGTCTATAACGAACAAGCAGATTTGACGGCTATCCTAGGTTAACTGCCAGTTACATTTCTGAAAAAGCTATAATTTCTACGATATTACATGTATTAGCAGCTTTTGACATATGTTTTACTTCTTCTTTTTTTTTGAATTACGTTAACTGTCCTGCTTCCTTAGATAGTTTGTAAATCAGTTCATGTTTCAGTTATTGGCAGTATTTTACAGATTCTCTCCGCTGACGTTAAGTTTGAACCTTGAAATTTAATGTTTAAACAGAAAACAAGAAAACGAAATTCTCATGTGAAATAATACATCGCTCATGATATATGAACTGTGAAATTTAGCTTAATGTTATTGTTATGATCCACAGTGATCGTGGATTTTTCCACTATTGTTTCCCTTCTAGACGAAATACGTTCATCCATCCCTTTGTCAAAGGATATCAGTTTTCTTACTCAAGAACGAGTAAGAAAGGGGTTAAGGCGAACAAGCGTCGGAATGGTCACGCGATCTCAACTAGTCCCGTTGGCCGAGAATCGTTGGAAGCCTAAACCTTCCGTGAACCAAGGGACTGCAGGACCTTTAATGGTTCACGTTTTCCTTGTATTGTTATCATTTAAGTTTAGCGATTTTTATTCCAATTTTGCCTTAGAGATAACTCTTTTGTTTATATAAGAAAAGGAAAAAAAATGTTGTAGTGAAACATTGGAAAAATTGCAAAAGACCAAAATGAAAATGTGCTTAAGTTAAATCTTCAAGAAAGTTTTGCTTAATTATGCAAAAATTTTATTTAATGTTATCTCA
>JAFIDM010010028.1:36462986-36514064 GCA_023159025.1 Thereuonema tuberculata | reverse complement strand
TTATTTTCTTCTATTTTAGTTTTCAATATCGGTGGCATTGTAGTGAAATCAAGCTTTAGTTTAACTTAGGGAGATGAATGCCGGGTGTCAAGCAGAGTGAACAACAAGGCAGAGGTTAAATGGGGGAGGGGTTGGGTTTGTTGTTTTCGTCCCTGAAGTGTTCACGGATCAGATCAATACCACCAAAAGTTAAAGAGAAAGGAAGAGCAGATTGCCAACGAGTAGAATGAAAAGGAAAGGGGATGGCAGTGAAGCGACCGACACAATGTCAGGAATTCTAAAAGCAGGGAAAAAAGAAGAGGATGGGACGTTTCAAAGCGTCGTTTAATTGCCATTCTTCCTCTTCAGCGTTCTTGCACCCACGCAATTTCTTAGCCTAGGTACAGCAATCCTTTTAATTACCGTTTCGTCAAGTTACTCCACTGCTGGCGTTATTTGGGTTCTCGAGTCTGTAGGGGGTGGGTGTGCGAGTGAAAAAAAAAAGCCCCTCTCATTTAACAGCCTCGTATTGGGATTGGGTAGGAAAGAGGTGCAAAGGGATGCAAATGTCACAGGGAAAGAATAAAGAACACTCTGGAATGTCTCTCCATTCCGCTTGAGGGTTTTTGGCTTTTTCAAATAAAATACTACTACTACTAATAATAAAAACAGGATTCCATTTCATAAGCAACAGAAGAAAAAGCTTTAGATTACATAATTCATGGAATGCAATTTACTGCCAAAATATTTCGAGGACAATTTTTTGGCGAAATTAACTAAAAATCAACATTAGAATTAAATGCCAAACGCGCCGTAAAAATTAAGAAAAAAGGATGCATGGAATACTATAAATAGCAACCAATATTAATAAAGATCAATAATATTTACTGTAAGTTAAACCAGACTTTGGCATTCATGCCTTTCAATCGAATATTTAAATTCCCGCACAAGATACTAAATAACCTTAGCGCGATTTCTCGACAGGACGAAACGGCCGTTCCCGATTCCTTTCTGATAATTGAATCAGAAACGCAATTTATTTATGTGCTGACCTTGGTTCTTATTCTGTTTATTTAAAAAAATGAGTAAAACAAACACTCGTGACTGCATTAATAGAACTTCGACTCTAGATGGGTTTTTTTTTTTTTATTAACGGGACCATCGTTGTTTCTTGATTAATATCAGTCATCAGCTAAGTTACTTAATAATGAAATGAGCTGGAATCGAAAAGACCTCGAGTCGAAGATTTAATAATTGTAGAAAAGGTTTCTCACCAAACCAACATAACAGTTAGCTATAAGAACCAGTAGTAATCTTATGATTCTTCCTCTTCAGCTACACCACCACTGTGTTAATTACAATGTAGAAATTCCCATAAAAGAACTAATGTTTACCAGTGACTAACTTTCCCAGATAAGTTTGCATTTGAAAATATTCGTAGTTCTTCCTATGACAAACTGTCAATTATATAACTATTGTAATACATTGTATACAAGAATGTTAAAACATTTACTAAAATTTTAAGAAGCAGTTATATATGTTTATCTAAAATGTACTTATCTTAAACTCATTATGAAATATATAAAGAAAAGTGATATAGACTTAATCGGTTTTAAATCTTATTTGTTTTTTCCACGTTATTTTCAGATGTTTAATGACAGGTTAAAACTACATAAATGGATATTTACTTTTATTTAAATCTAAAGAATTTAAAGTCTACAATTTCTCAATTAAAAAGTTTATTGTGAACTGTATAAAAAAAATCCCCAAAGTATAAAAAAGTGAAATAATGAACCTTAAAAAATTGGAAAATGAACTTTGTATATAAAAAAAAATGAAAATTAAGTAAAGTTATTAATTATTGAAATTATTTGCAGTAAATATGCATGGGTATTTTAATATTCGATTGAAACGTATGAATGCCTATATAAATTTCATGATTGGATAATTAATAACAAAGCTGCTTTGTTATTAACTTTCCAATAATGAAATAGCATGTTGATCATTTTAATTACAGCGAACAATGACAAAATATTATATTTGGTCAAAATGAATTGCACGCTTTTCTTTTTTTATTTTTAAAACATTTTATTTGAAAAAAATCTTTCCAACAACTACAAAATGCATTTACAAATCCATTTAGAAGAGGTTCCTCTCTCCAATCATAATTCAAATTTCATAAATAAAATAATAATAATAAAATAATAATAAATAATATAAATAAATTTCATTTCCAAAACGTGTTAACATTTTGGAGAAATGGTTTAATTAGATATGGAAAATGTTCAAGTTCACGTAAATAGAATTAAAAATAACTTAAAGAAAAGAAATTAATAATAAAAAAAATATTCCTCACAGAGAAACTGAAAATTGATTTTCGAAATTCAAATTACTATTCTAAGTATCGCCTTCTAATTGTAACACCTCAGAGGTTCTTAAAACAAAACAAATAAACAAATAAAAGTAAATAATCGCAAAAAAAAAAAAAATGACCAATAGATCTAGACTAAAATAAAGTAAACAAATGATAACCAAGGAAGGCATAAGGCTAAGTAAAAGGATTTCTCAAAAGGGAGAGACTGGGACGGCCGTTTCGTCCTCTTAGGACTCGTCAGCCAGCCAAACTCCACTCAGAACGTCAGAAGCTGCGAAACGGTCCCGAAAGCGGGACCTCACAGAAGAAACTCCAACCAAAAATAAACAATAACACAAAAAATGTCGATTCATTGTCCTGTGTTCGCTAGGCTCCAAAGGAATTAACCTTTCGCACCTTCTGAGTCTGCCAGCCAGGAGTTTGGCTGGCTGACGAGTCTTAAAGAGGACGAAACGGCCGTCCCAGTTTCTCTCGTTACAGCTCTGGGTGCGAAATCGTTTTCTTAGCCTTGTGCCTTCTTTGGTCATCATTTGTTGAATTATTTAGGCACGTTAAATTCCTTATTAAAATAAAGTAAGAAGAACTAAATGTTGTATCTTACGTTTTTTTTTAAAAACAGCAGATTTAAAAGTTAAGAGACTAAGAAACTGAGTTATTGATCTCTTTTTGTCTTTTTGTTATTTTTCTTCTCCTAAATATTTAATTTTTAAATTACTTGAAAATTTACAGTCAAAAATTAATCGTATGAAAAGTAACTTATTGACTTTTATTAGTGAAGTCACAAAGAAATGAGATGTCAAGAATATAGTGATGATACATGATGAAAACTTTCTTAAATAATAAATAAATAAATAAATTTCTTTTTGAAAAAAACGGATGTTTGATTAGTGTTAATTGAATGACAAATGAATGCGTAGATTCGAAATAGAAATTTAATTCCAAACTTATAATCAGATGCGGTCATTTTCATTGCTATTTTATTTATTGAAAAAAAAATAAGAAACAAGTTAAAAGTTACTGAAAAACAAAATTTAACTTCCACAATAATTTATAAATCAAGAAAAAAGCCACAAAGGACAGTAAATATGCTTCGCACACTGGGCAACCATCAACGGGAATCCTGAACAGCTGTTTCATTCTTATTACGAATCATCAGCAGAATTTACCCTTGATGGATGGATTCAGACTGCGCGAATGTTAAGGGGAAGGCATTGTCGCTCCCGGGAATGGCCCCGGAGATCAAAACAATCAAATAAAAAAATAAGCCTGTAAAATTCACAAATTCTTTTTTTAATACTAATAATTTTTTAATTTTAATAATAAACTATATAAAAGATATAGAAGTAATAAGATAGACAAATCACATTCAATAATTATAAAATATTTAGAAATTAAGTAATATCCAAGATTACAAAATAGTTTTATGAAAACTATTATTATAATAAATTTAATAATGAATCTTGTAATCCAAAAGAATGCTGGAACGAAATTAATAGATTAACAGAGAATCTAAATAGATTCCCTAAATAGATCTCTAAAATCTAAAATATGTTTTATTTTACTAATAAAAAGAAAAGTAGAACAACGAAAAATAATGAGCGGAATAATTTTTCTCTTAAAACGGAGGGGATAAATAAAAAAAGAATTACTATTAACTTCAGCGTTTCCATATACATATAAAAATAAATGTAAAAAACAATATATTTATTAACTAAGCAAATTTTCGAAGCGATAAAACTTATCTTCTTTTTCAAGCATACAAATAATAACAAACGTTACGAAAGCTAGACCCACCACTGGCGGACGATTTTACTCCGCAGAGGGGTGATACGCTGAGATGGGCACTTTCCTAAGAAATTCTTGGACATTTTCGCTTTTAAGAAAAAAATAAAGGAGGAACATTTCTGCAATATTTATTCTTTCCATAATTCTTTCCCGAAAAGTGCAAATAGAACGCAGCTGCTAGTAAACTAACACTATAAAAAGTAAATATCCCCTCTTTATCTCTCCTCACCCCTATTTTGATGGAATCGAAGGAGACCTGACGCATGCGCAAACGCGCTAAAGGTTCTCGTAAACACTAACGAACAGCAGGAATGAAGGAATAGAAGTAAATAAATTTATAGTTGAGATTGCTAAGGAATTAATAAATTTATCTTCAGATTGTAATAATACCGTGAAATTTGAAGAATTAGCATGTTAACATAATTAAGTGTTATAAGTAATTGTTGATACAATACGTTAATATGAATATCACATTTTCCTCCACTTATTTGTTTTCGTAACGTTTGTTATTATTTGTATGCTTGAAAAAGAAGAGAAGTTTTATCTCTTCGAAAATTTGCTTAGTTAATAAATGAGCTGGAATTTTGATACCGGAAATCCAAGACATACTGTTTCAAGCTTATTAGCCATCTTCAATTGAATTGTAGCTCAGTGAAAACAAAACAAAAAAAACGAAAGACAAGTAAACAAAACTGTGGCCCTTCGTACAATTTTGCCCTTTTTTATTTTTAATTTTCTTGTTAATGCTTTTTATATGAAGGGCCATTGATTTGTTTACTTGTCTTTTGTTTATGTTTTCTTTTGTTTTCACTGAGCTGCGGATACTGGGTAAATTCAACTGAAGATGAATCAGCCTGAAACTGTCTTTGATTTCCGATATCAAAAATTCCAAAAGCAGCTTAATGATTTTTATTTGTGTGCCTTTTTATTCCTTTTTACTCCTATATAAAAATAAGTTCATAATT
Source organism: Thereuonema tuberculata (assembly GCA_023159025.1). Lineage (NCBI taxonomy): Eukaryota > Metazoa > Arthropoda > Chilopoda > Scutigeromorpha > Scutigeridae > Thereuonema > Thereuonema tuberculata. The sequence goes on along the minus strand of JAFIDM010010028.1, from coordinate 36,508,961 downwards.
CTTAGAACTTTTGATTTACGAACTATTGATTTTTGATCTAATAGATCCCGCTTTATTATTAACGAAATTGAAAGATTGGAATTAGAGGATTTATATAGGGTGTATGAAAACTCTCTGCACAAATTTTAATGGGAAATAGAGATAATCAAGGCAAACCTGTTTAGTCTATGAATGTATAGGCCGACAGACGGTTCTTGACGATCGCGTTTGCTCGAGAATTACGAAAAACACCTAGATCTGGCCATTAGCCTCTTCAGCAGCTTTCAAGGAATGTATTATTTTGAATGTCTGTCACTAGGAAAATGCTAGAGAAAAAATGTTAAAGTTGGATTTTTACCTTATTTAGCATAGAGACGATGGATGCAGCGGCGAATAAGGCATCGGTCAAAATCGTCTACATCAGTAACGGGGCTTGCTCGTGGTCACTTCTTTCCCGGAGTCGATAAGCCTTCTTTCTCGCCTTTTGGTGAGAAGACATGGATAGAGGCTATTCTCGCGTCAATCACGTGAAATCGCGAAAATTCGGGATCGTCAAGAACCGTCTGTCGGCCTACATGTCCGCAGACGGCAACCTTCGGTGCTGGAGTGCTTTGTTTAGTGGCGCTACAGTCGACAAGACAGACGAAATGGGAACGGAGAAAAGACTTATGGCCGAGTGCACCAAACTTCAGTTAACTTTGATGCTGCATTGTGGACGTAGCTAAAATTAGTGGGGGGTGCTGCTCCAGAAAACTTTTAGCCTTTGTTTTCAAATTGAGCTGCCACCTTTCAAACAAACATGTATAAAAAGAAAATTTATTCAGAAACTTGATAAATTTCTTTTTATACATATTTGTTTCCTTTCATACAATTTCAAAACAAAGGCTAAAATTTTTCTGGAGCAGCACCCCCACTAATTTTAGTTACGTCCACACTGCAGCCATCAAAGTTAATTGAAGTTTGGTGAACTCGCCATTAGTGTTTACCAGTAAAATTTTTACAGAATTTTGATATACCTTATATATTACGAATAATAAAAACTATTTAATGATAGAGAAATCTATGTAAAGATTAAAAATAAGTTAAGAAAAAAATAAATGTGGAGTACCACAAGGAACCAATTTAGGTCAAGTTTCTTTTATTATTTATATGAATGATCAATATTAATGACAAATATTTTTCTCATAATAAAAAATTGCTATATTTATATAAAAGTAGATAATATTTAATTTTATACTGTAAAAAAATCTATTTCTAAATAACTGTGACTGGATTTATTTTCATTATTCTTTATTATATTAGCTATCAGTACTTTATTTGCTTATTTCTACGGTGCCGTTTAATTCTTTGATTATTTATTTATTTTTAATATATTTTTCTCATTTAATGTTCTTATTTTGTTCAGGATCATCTATATTAATCCTATTAATATTAGTCAATAAACCATACAATTTTTCCAGACTCTTCTTCACTTTTACTTTCTCTTCGGGTCTGACGTCATTTCCGTAATGGCTTCCTGAGGACGGCAATGGGAAACCCCTTCAGTATCTTTCCCCAGGATATTCTATTGGAACTCCTGACTTCCAAAGAATGCGACCTCCGTGCTCGGAGATTGCACTTGATGAAGAAACCAAGTGCAATGTTAAGTGTAATTTTTATATTTGAATTTGCTGTTTTGCAGGTATTGAATAAGGCAAAATTAATTTAAGTGAATAAATTTTATTATTTCAGTTCTGAAACTTTTTAAGGGCATTACGATTCAGTTGTTTTTATTTACACAGGATGAGAAGTTAATAAATTAGTAATGATGGGAAATAGAACAGTCGATGTTGTAGCCTACGTCTTGGCCAACTCACACAGCAGTACGAGAGAAGTTAGTTAGTGTGTATGAAATTACATTGTACTTTTCTTTTGTTATAAATAATAAAAAATATATTCTTATTCTATTTTTGTTTCTTAAATTTGAAAATATATATTTTTTTTTTTTGCGAGACTGGAATAAAAGTTTTAATGGATTATAGTGATGATAAAAATTAGGAAAAAACGTCTTTCGTGCTGATATTATTTTTTTTATTTTTAAGTATCATAGGTAATTAGAAATTGATTACAGTTATTGTAATGCAGTGCTCAGCATTTGTTGATTTGCTGTTCACGGAGGAGTTTAGGGATTGTGGCAAAAATCTCTGATGGCGTCGTTGTTTAGCCTATTTATCTAAGGAAAGTCAGTTCATCAGAGTGTAATCCTCCTTAGAACTTTTGAACCGTTAAATAAACTTATAATGTATCAGTATTATGTCGAACAAGAGACGACCTAACTTATCAATTTGAAAGGTTTCCATTTGAATTTGATCGCAACAGAAATTCTCATAGAAAAGCTTTAGAAGCGAAATAAGAAGGTTCTAACGAAGTACATTAATCCTTCTCGAAATCTTATTGTTTGGGTGCACTTTACCATGAATTGATTTGGCTGTTGACTATTAATTACTTTTGAAAAAACTTTAGATTTACAATTTGTTTGAAGAAAGATCTTTGTATTGGGAAGGTTTGGAATTTACACAAAGGAGAAAAATTGTTTTCAAACAGTACTTTGAAGACATTGAATACTTATTACTTATTTTACTTGTTTTTATAGGGAGATGGAATACATCGTAAAACTTCAACATGTTAAATCAATTAGACTTGCAGTTCTGTCAGAAACATTTTTTTTTTTGCTGAATAGTGTGATTCGATCGCTATGTTTTTTTTTTTACTTTTTATTTGGATTTTTGAGCTTTCAAGATCGCTATTCTACAATGTTGTAAAAAAAGATAGGCATAAGATAGGCGTAATTCAGTCCTCTTGGATTTCAAAGAGGCTTGGATTTCAAAGAAATAAGATCTAACTTTACATATAATATGTTGTAATAGTAAAATAAGTTTTTATTAAATATTTTTTCAAGGCGAAGAGCTTAAAACCTCTAAAATGCAGCTTCAGAGGGAAATCACGTTCACAGTCGGAAACGGAAGTGATACTTACTTCCGTTCGATATTGAAGAGTCGAGCAACATTCAAAATCCCCATCCAAATGTATCTAGATACTGATTGGTTCCCCATAAATTAAGTGCAATGAAAAAAACATTTAAAGAATGCATAGGAAACAATATTTTAGTGTTATCGTATTTGCGAATTCTGCGTTCAATCGTCTCTTAACTAAACATGGCGGTTTTGAATTTTCACTCCATTCAATGAATTGCGAGTTAAAAATTTATTACAACTGCAGCGAAATTATACTTTGAAATGAAAGAATCTTTTACGTGAAAGTTTTTCAATAAAACATCAGAATTTCCTTGGGAATATTGTTAGTTTTTAAAAATTGGATTTTTTTATATATGTGGAATTTTTCTAAAGGATTCTGGGAATGGTAAAGCTCGTCTCAGAAATTTTCTTCGACGACAGTGTTTAATATCCAAATATGTCGTAAGAAAAATTCGTTATCGTATGATGTAGCTATGACCGATACTTTTTATCGGTATTGCTAACATAGGAGGTTCACTCCCCGAAATCTGAGGTTTTTGGTTTTTAAGAAGAGAAAACAGGTAGAATTTTTTTTTATTAGTTTATTTTTATATTTTTATTAGTTTATTTTTATATTTTTATTAATATTTTATTTTTATTAATTATTTTTATTTATTTTTTTTTTTTTTTTTTTTTGTGGTTCTTTGGACGAAGTGAAAGCCATTTTGTTATTTTTTTAGTTGAATGCTGAATTTCTTAAAATATACGACATCTGTTGATTTTCAGCTGTATTTTGAAGGTTTCTTTAAGAAGGAGTTCAGATTTTCAACTTGGCAACTATTTTCGGTCATTCACTGTTTCATGTGAAGCGAGCTTTAATTTGCTAAAATGATTGTTGGTGTACATGTCTTCTTCTGCTTCATCTTCATCAGCCCGTACAATCCCCATCCGGAGCAAGGGCCTCTCCCAGTTTCTTCCATCGTTGTTTATCTTGGGCGGCAAGAGTCCTAAGCACTCCCCGTGCCTTCTTGATTGAATCCTGTCATCTTGTCACTGGACGACCACGACTTCTATGACCATCGCTAGGATATCACTCTTGAATTAGCTTCGTCCATTTCTGTCTTGACATTCTGACCACATGATCTGCCCAAGTCCATTTTTTCTTCAACATTTCTTTGCCAACATCTGTGTTTTACGCCTAATTTCTGTGTTCCTAATACGATCTTTCAACTTAATGCCAAGCATGCTCCTTTCCATTTTTCTCAGACAAATCTTTAATTTCTCTGTCTGTGTCCTGGTTACGGTCCAAGTCTCTGCACCATACGTTAGAACGGGCAGCGCATATCTTGGTATACACGTACCTTGGTCTTTATCGGTAAATCATGATCTACAGCGTGATTGGTGTATTAAGAGATCAGCTGAATGGCTACAATAAAAACTCTCAAAGTCCGTAATTCTCCTTTACATTGAAATTTCTTATAGATGTTCATCGTCTTGTTGTAAATTAGGCGTACAACCCTAGGAAGTCTGAGGGCCAATATTTTTATAAATCTTCTGATGAAGGGATATAGCGTTCCATTTCCCCCCCCCCCCCCCCATGCATATCTTACTAATTAATGATTTGATAAATGTCATTTATAATAATAAAATTAATAATAAATATAATTTACATAAACTTCAAATTATCAAAAAACAATATGGCACAGTTTAATGAGAAACTTGGCACTGCTTAAGTTTTGTTAACTTCTCAGTAATTTTGAGGTTTTTGGTTGAAGACCATCAAACTTTCACTTCAAACAATTATTAGCTATTACAACACAAACAACAAGCTGAACAAAAATTTCGTTAATTCACGCTAACGGTATCAAAGCAACGGTTGACTATTACAATACACTGGATAATTGTCTCAGAGTAACTTGTTGATTGCGGCATCTGGCGGGAAAACTTGAAAGAATATTGTGACGCGGTTAGTGCAGTGTAAACAAAGGAGATAGTATGAAAAACTAATCTTCTTCTTAAATGTATTTAACACAAAAACTCACAATAACTCCTTCTTTATAGAAATTTCTCCATAACTGCACTATAACTTTCATAAAATCTTTTAATCATGATATTTCGCATATTTTTTTCAAATATGCTTCGTCGGATGTTTTTTTTAAAAACTCCTTTTTTTATATACAGAATACACAACAATGATGTAGTTTACACAGAATACATAACAATGATATGGTTTACACAGAATATGGTTTACAATGGTAGAAAGCCAATGGTAATACAATATTATTAAAAACAAATATGATGGGAACGAAACTTCTTCATTATGTTAGGTGTTGTACCATTATTATGGATAAAAACAAGGGGAGGTAAAGAAAATAAAACAAGGGGAGTTATGGAGAAATTTCTATAATACAAGGTGAAATATTTTTTCAGTTTTAACTCCTTCTTTATTCTAAACTTCTTTACTCGATATTTCAACCTCCTGAGGGGAAGTTTTCTTCAGGAAAATTACAGTAAGAGTAGTAATTTCCCTGAAGAAAACTTCGCTCAGGAGGTTGAAATATCGAGTAAAGAAGTTTAGAATGAAGAAGGAGTTATTGTGAGTTTTTGTGTTAAAGGAGATAGTAATTCTTTTAACTGATATTGATGTCGCTAGTTGTGTTTCATACCAATATTCCAAAAATAAAGTCTGAGACAGTTGCACATTATGACATTTTTCAATGTATCTGTTGGTAGCAATATAAAGGCTCACATTTAATTTTAAATTTGACACTATCGGGCCGCGGGTTGTGCATCCCTGTTGTAGATGATCTGCTTTGAGCAGATTTCTTTTTCGTTCAACAGATTCTTGTTATCAGCATTTAATGAAAAAGAAGTTGTTCTCTAAGACGGGAGAGCAGACAGACAGACAGCAAAACACTAGAAGTAGTTCTTACATAGAACAATAACCTATTATGGTATTTACACACAATAAAGAGACAGAACTACATTCAATAAAATGTATTCATTGAAATACATTTCAACAGAAAAGAACTACATTCAATAAAAGCAAACATTTGAAGAATGGATTTATAGTAAAACAACTGAAAATTAAGTAAAGAAAATTAAGTAGATGAAAGTAGAAAAAAAATGTTCTATTATCTATTGCTATTTAAAATAACGAGGGTGCAGAATATTTAAACAAAATAATATGCATTTTTTCATTCAGTTTAATGATTTACAATAAAGTAGAAAGCTATTACAGCAAAGTAAATACAATGTAGCTTTAACTTCTAAATCCGTTGATTACTAAATTCTCTTTGATAATGTGGTAGATCAACATTTACTATGATGTTTACAGCAACAGTTTCTAAATAAATTGAGAGATACATTGATTCTGAAAAAGGTATTAAATATTTTTTTTATTATTATTTTATTTCCTACGACAGTGTTGTTTGACCTTTCTCAAACTAATAATCTACTTTAAAATATATCTTGTTTGCGTAATATTTGAATTGAAATTACAATTGATAAGTAAAATTGATGGCATTCACCTGTTTGTTGGCTAGAAATTTAGAGCCTTAGGTGTAATTCCGTAATATGATTTCAAAATATAACTTTTAGTAGCATACTATTTGAACTGTACTCAGAATCTTGTAGTCAGATAAAAAGCATGCCTTTCGATCTAGTAGTCATAATAAGCATTGACTATGAGATATTTACACTAGTACTTTGTACTTCATCATTATATCTACGAAGAAAATGTGTATTTTAAGCCTACCAATACAATACGTGTGATTTTTGGATAGTATGTTTCACCGCCATTGGTTCCCATCAACTGTTATTACCAATTCTTCGACAATTATATCAAATGCATTTAACTAGCTGGACCTTGAATGGACAAACTAATGAGAACTCATTATGCTCATTATTCTCATTCCGAATAAAACAACAAATGAAAATTTCTCTTTATATTCTGATTGTCTTTATATTATTTTCGATGCGAGTAAGTTAATTTCGACAAGATGTAATGCGTCCCTGGTAAAAGTATGTTCGAAATAAAGAGTTGACAAAGCTTCGATTAACATTTCGTGAATTTAAGCCTTGCTACTATTTGTGCATTTCAGTGCACGTCTTTGGTAAAACTGATCTGCATGTGTTTTTTTTTCTTCACATGAGGTCTCCAATTCACCCAAGTCGAATGCTTTGAGAGGGAACACTAAGATTATTGTATTTCCAAACCCTTCGTATTCAATTAACTCGTTTTGGAGCTCAAAGAGAAATAAGAGAAAGACCGATTTGTTTTGATTGCATCCGTAAAAGAACAGGGTCTCCAATAAGATTTTTTAAACCTTTCTTCTCACTCCAGCAGAGACAACACTTGGCGCTCACTTGTGGGTTGATTGCATTGAACATTCTATAATTTCCCCCGTTTTAAAAATGTCACCTGGAAACCCTTCTGAGTTCATCTAATAAGTCTGTAATGGATCAAGAAATTACCCTGGTTCTATGAGAAGCCATTGAATTCTTCCCTTTTCCCTCTCTTTTATTACTCCCTAACGAATGGTTCAAATGATTCGCTCCCGATCGTTTCTCTGCTTGAAGTCGCACGTGAATCCTGTATTGAAGCCAAGGACCTCCTCTTTGAAATTTCCGCCATTTTTATTTCCAGTGTACGGTAACTTTTTCTCAAAATTCTGAACACTTAGCTCTTTTATAATTAGCAATTTTATGAACTAGAGAACAGATTAGAGATACTTAGAATTTGCATCTGATTAATGGAACCGAAAGTATTCGCTCCTTTTAGATATATTATCCACTAGGACCACCTACCATGTATGGATTCAGTGGTAATTTGTCCTTATTTGGAGGGCAGTTATTTGCTTTTTGGAGGACAGTTCCGTCTCCAACATTTTTGAATTCATTTTTTTTTTGGTCTCAAGAATAAAGTTTGACAACTGGAACTTTGAAACGTCGCATTGCTTTAATTTAAAATGTTAATATATGTGTAAAAGGTGCATTATGGTCTCTATGTTTGACTAAGTGTGCCCCGCGGTTTCACCCGCGTTAAATTTCACACTCTGTCCTGGGCATTCACAGTTCGGCCGTTCTCGGTAATGTTCGGTTCGCGTCGTGCGGCCAACCCGTCCCCGACCCAGCGCGCCGTCACCGCCACCGCACCCGACAGTTTGCCAGATGGGTTGACGTTTATGTTTACTGTTCCGCTCCTATTGATCGTAGCATGATGTTATATAGCCTATAACCTTCCTCAATAAACGGGCTATCTAACGGAAAAAGAATTTTTTAAATCGGACTAGTAGTTCCTGAGATTAGCGCGTTCAAACATACAAACTCTTCAGCTTTATATATAGTATAAATTAGCTTCTACCTGAAGATTAAGACAGCTTAATTAATAAAAAAAAATTCCAAATTTCCTTGAATGAAAAGCCAATTAAATTTGACGAAAAACTGATGATGATATAATTTTTCATTTGCAAGGAATTAATTGGATTCTGGAAAATCTTTTGTATGTTGTTTTTTTACGTAGAGATATTACCGCCAGCGAATTCTTTACCTTTTTCAAATCGTTTATGAACAATATCACGTTCTATTTTCAAAAAGGAAGGGTATTGAGTTAATTTCCTTCATCTTTTGGTCTTCAGTAGTTAATTTTCAATTTGAATCCTTAATTACAATCTCATTTTAATGACTTTCTGATAATTATCTATCTCTAACATCATCGTTAGTTATTTCTCATTTGTTTTTCATTTATTTGATTTTGGTATAAAACGGATGCCATATAAAGTTAAAAAGTGATCGCTTTAAGTAAGGAAAGGTATTAGCAAAGAAAAACAGATAAAACTACTAAACAGTTACACAAAAATGAAGAGCAATGATCAGTTAGTCCAACCCAATTAGTCCAACGAATAGAGACCAAAAAAGGGGGGTTACCTTACAAAAGGTCTGGTAGTTCTAATTTTTTGATATGTTGTCTAGGATGGTTAGTAAGTGTTTAAAATGCAAAATGCACAATTCCTCCCCCGCCGCGCCCGCCGCGCCCGCCGCCATCTTATAAAAACCCAAAAAAATTGGTACTTTCTTTAGATTTTGGCTTATAACTTCGTTTTGGTGCATTGTAGTTACAAAAGAGCTCTACGCAATGTTGTAGAGAATACAATTTCCTACAGTTTAGTTTTTAAATTTTGTTTCTAGGACTGATAGTTACGGAGTATGATTGTTATAGAATTGATTGTTACAGAAATAAACAAAAACGCACTTCCTGGAAACTTGTGAAACTTCTAACTTTAGGACGCTGTAATTCAGTTATGGCATATTCTAGGGAAACAAGTATCAGAATAAATTGTGTAGGGAATTTAATTACCTACAAAACGCATGTAAATTTTTTACCCTATGAAGAGTGGGGTAAAAAAAAATCAAAAACAACGGAATATTGTGGTTTTTGTTATTGTGACGCACAGAGTATTTAAAAAAAAATCACCAATTACCTTCCAGTGTTGGCTTGAAATTGGAGTGTACACCAACCCTACTTGAGTTTATGACATGTTACAGCGCAATGCTCATGAGGCAGGTACTGTTTCACTTGAATACCTACTGGTGAGAGCGGATGTTCAATTTAAAATATCCCACCAACGGCAGATACATTTTTTAAAGATGCATATATGTAAACAAAGTAAGAACAAAAGGCATTAATAATCATAACAAAATCGATATTAATTGAACTAAAACTGAAAAGAAAACAAATTTACATCCGCTTCGCTCGTTTCATAGGGGGTGAGTTATTGAAGTCGGGGTCTTCATTTTCGTCAAATGGCGAAGTTACTCGATCGTCATCGTCTTCGTCGTCGATGAGGACCTCATTCCTGTTGTCACATTCTTGGCCAGCACAGAATTTGCATAGGGCGGAACAATTGAGGCCCGCCTTTCTACAGCCACACGCCCCCATACAGCCAGTTGTGCATCTGCATGGGATGGTCTTAAGCAGGTTTGGAGGAGCAGCGTCGCTACTCATCCTGATGGGTTACAGTCCTCGAGCTCCTCTACACCAGCCCCGATCGATCGGGTCTTTGACAATCCCCATCCACTCCATGACCGGCTGGTATGAACTCTGGAAGTGGAAATGTGCTGCGTCAGTGGTCGGAGGTAGTTTAGCCAGATTGAGCTTGGTGGTACTGGTCATGAATTTGCTGTGGTGACTCAATGACTGTTCGTTACTGCCACCATATAGTAACGATACCAAGATACCAAGATTTTCTCCTCTACTGCTGAAATTTCGTGGGGAGTGGCAGCAAGGTCCCCGAACCTCTCCGCCTGCTCCAGCAAAGATGGGTCTTTCCTAAAAAGTTGGCAGAATTTATTCTTTACAAATCCAAAAATGGAAGTGGTGTCGCAGCCCGATATTGCGTATAGGAGCAAGATACAGCCTGTGGAGTTGAACTTGAAGGAGGAGGCGGAGTAGATTGCATCTGGCTGTTTCCCTCTCGCTGGTTTTTTGAGATAGACATTGCTGACTGCAGGTGTTGTGCAAGTCAGCAGGACGAGTAGGTCAATGTCTTCACCGACAATGACGACGACGTGGCAACTATCAACCTGTCAGCATCTTCAGTTTCATGTCGTATACACTCCAATTTCAAGCCAACACTGGAAGGTAATTGGTGAATTTTTTTTAGATAATCTGTGCGTCACATTAACAAAAACCGCAACATTCCGTTGTTTTTGATTTTTTTTTTACTCCACACTCCGTAGGGTCAAAAAATTTATATGCGTTTTGTAGGAAATTAAATTCCCTCCACATTTTATTCTGATACTTGTTTCTCTAGAGTAGGCCGTAACTGAATTACAGCGTCCTGAAGTTAGAAGTTTGACAAGTTTCCAGAAAGTGCGTTTTTGTTTATTTCTTTAAAACAAAACATATCTCCGTAACTATCAGACCTAAAAACAAAATTTAAAAACTAAATTGTATTCTCTACAACATTGCGTAGAACTTTTTTGTAGCTAAAATGCACCAAACAGACGTTATAAGCGAAAACCTAAAGAAAGTATCAATTATTTTTGGTTTTTTTAAGATGGCGGCGGGCGCGGCATGGGAGGAATTGTGCATTTTGCATTTTAAGCACTTACTAACCATCCTACACAACATATCAAAAAATTAGAACTACCGGACCTTTTGTAAGGTAAAACACCTCTATTCGTTGGACTAAATGTAGGTGATAGCAATCATTGATTTATCACAATACAGAAAATGAGCAGTTACAGTTCGAAGTAATGCCTTTTCTTCCCATCATAGAAACCCTTAATAAGTCTTTGCTCTATTTATTATATTGTTCTTTTTACATGCACTGATTATATTAAAAGTCATTGAATTAAAGCTCATCCATCTGTTTAAAATTTAAAACATTTTTACTAAAAAACTATTTACATTTAAAAATCGTACATTGTGCCGGTTTCCGCCCCGAGAGGAGCAATTGCAGAAGAAGCCTCCTCTCGGGCCGGAAACCGGTACAATGTATGATTTTTAAATGTAAATAGTTTTTTAGTAAAAATGTTTTAAATTTTAAACAGATGCATGAGCTTAACTCAATGATTATTTATTGTTAGCATATTTAATCTCACGCAGATTCAATGATAATGGCATCAAATATACCAAGAGCAAATGTCAGAGACTAGCTGTATTACTGGTTTTTATGATGTGCCTATCTTATTTAGTTTCTTTTATTTGTAATTTTATTTCGTAAATAAATATCTCAATGAACGAAAAAGCTTAAATAAAAACTTTGGTAAAATAAAATTCGCTGCTAAAAATTAAGTAATTTAGAAATGCATTAAAGAAAAATAAAATAAATAAAAACAACTTATGACAGTATCATTTAAAATATAGAAATGAAAAATAAACAGTGGGGCTTATTGGATTAAATACGAGTGCTACTGAATAAACAAAACTTCAGATTCGTAACATAATAATAAAAAAAATAATTTGAACAACTAACATGAACTACTACTAATTTGAAAAATTATTTCAAATTATTTTTTTTCTTAGTGCACCGTGAAGCAAAAAAAGATTGAGAAGATTGCTCTACAGTACATTTAAATTAAAAAGAAAAATCTAAATAAATTTCTCAAGTAAATGCAACTCAGTTACTTTTTTGGAGAAGTAACTGTAACCAAATTTTTTATTTAAGCTGTCATTTTTTTTTTCGTTCATTGAGATATTTATTTACGTTACAAAATAAAATTCCGAATAAAAGAAACTAAATTAGATATTTTATTAAACATGAATTATTTTTGAGGAATTAGGCTATTGTTTCCTGAGCTTAAATAAATCCTTTATTTTTTCCATTAAGTAAATCTTAATTCAACATATTGAGGAAGTTTTAGTCTTCTGATCAAGATCAGAAGACTTATATTCCCGTTTTGTCTGGGGACAAGTATCATTAAAATATTATTAGCAACGATGACAACAATCGCAACAACAATCGCAAGAATTGTTGTTAGCAACAATGACAACAATCGTAACAACCATCGCAACAATTGCGTCTTTCGCAACATCACATTTATATAATAATAATAATACACGTATCACAATTATAATAATAAGAAAATTAAGGCAATATCAATTATATTTTCATAGAGGTATCAGAAGACGTTGCGAAGGATTGTGATTGGTTTACTAATCGATGTCCCTCCCTTATTTGATTTTGTTTCTCATTTAAAACATAACGTATTTTAAAGTGAAATTATTTTTCTTCTTTTTATCACAACTGAAATATACAGATCCTTTTGAAGGCAATCTGGGAAAAGTAAAGAGCATATTTTTCTCTAAATTTATAGTTCTTTATTACAATCAAGGAATGGAAAGAAAATTTTGTTAGCTCACAGACATTCGGAGACATATTTCTTTATTTAACAAAAAATATTAAAAATAACAAATAAAGCACAGCAAGCAATATTTATATCAAATTAGTTTTATTCAAAGTGAAACATCGGCTTATTCTGCAGGATTACCAAAATTCTCGATGGAAAGATCGCCTTAAAGCCCGTTTTACATTTCACTCGCCATAACCTCGCCATCACACATGTCGAGGTGATGGCGATAGATAGCCCTTGGGCTATCTTTGAAGAAATGGCGCCATATCGAGATGGAGCCATGTCACACCAACGCTCCTGGTGACGAATTGTAGAACTTGGAAGTCCAATCGATTTGTATCTATTTATTCGAAATTACCGATTACAAAAATGATTTTCACGATCGGAGGGCATCTTTTCCTTATGTTTTCGTGGATGCTTTCATAAAATGTTACATTATTAATCAAAATCATTTCAGAATTTCGGCTTGAAAATTTGAATCGACAGCGACCGAGATCTCGAAAACATATCGTCGTTGATCGAGATTTAACGAGACTGAATTATTTATCGAAACTGATTTATCGAAACTGAAAACAAAGAAACACAAAACGATGAAAAAAAACATGAATATTTCCTATTTTAATTAATTAAAAACATTCTTTCACCTATCCGTTGACTAAATGGTTTTTATATAAATCAATGCTATTTTTTTCGTAAATAAAACGTAGGCATGATGACAATTGAGAAGCGTAAAAGTTCCGTGTGATGGAAGGCGTTATGGTAAGTGTAAAGCGGTACACTAATCACTCACCCTGACATGGCCTGCGTTATGGCTTGCATTTATGGCGAGTGAAATGGTAAATGTAAAACGGGCTTTAGAGGTAGATGTAAATGCCAAGTTTCACATTTAAAACTAAAGTTAGTAAATATCGACAATAGTTATTTAACAAGGCAAATTGTTTATGTAACGAGGTAATTCTTTACGAATGGGTGTTAGAATGACGTCACCGCAAACAAAGGAATCGTAAGTTCGCAGTAATAATTTGCGTTTTTTAAATCTATAAGTCAAACGAATTTGAAACGCTTTTTTTTTTAAGTTTCTTACATCATTACTTTTTACTAGACATCTTTGTTTCAAATAAAAGATAGAATTTATAATGCTAACTGTTTGTCAGTAGCCTTCTTCAATTTGAAGTAAACAACTCAAGAGACTCGTAAAAAGCGGTGTTTCTTCGTCGACGATTCAAACAAGAATGACTGGGATAAGACCATAGATGAGATTTCGATTTATTTTCTAACTTGGAGACACGTTTTTATGTTAAAAAACAGATATCAGAAATTATAATTAAAATGTTCAGCTAAAAAAAATTAAAAACAATGACACTAAAATTGTAACCGATTGACCTCTAGATCAAACGTTATAAACTTTTAAAAATCTCCGAAAACAGGAAGTGACGGTTACGACACGAGCGCGCATAGCGGTGGAAAGAGACAAAAGTTTCAATTTCAATATTACAAATGGTCATTTTAAGTTTGTATTATTTTAAAGATATATTTATCATTTTAATACATTCATTAGACATTCATGGAAGACTTTTAAATACAGTACACTTATTAACAAAGTGTAATTTTGCAGACATTTAATGAAATCTTTGATTTGTCTGTAGAAACATACATCGCACGGTTGACAGATAGGTGCACATTCCAGTGAAATCACTTTGAAAGTTTATTTTATTTTATTTTATTTTTCCATCTTTATTTTTCTGATTTATTTTGATAGATTTAATCTTGCTTTTTTCTAATTTTCAAAATACAAATCATGAGAAGGGAAAATTAAATACTACTTCAGGGTGGTTGAGTTGTGAGTTTATTCAGTTTTCGCTCATAACTTTTCACCCAGAGGTCACACTGTTAAGTTTTGTGTATCATTATGCTTCTTTCTTGAAAATATGAAGAATTTGTGCCAGGTCTCCCTGGTACAACAAAGAATAAATAATAATAAACCACAATGAATAATAAAAAAAATGCATTTCTGGTCTATTATCAGAGGGAATCGGGAACGACTGCTTCGTCCCGCTTGGGACTCATCAGCCCGATCCGTCCTTTCCGATAACAAACGCAAAAAGACGATAAGTGGAGATCACCCCCTCACACGACCTCCTTTGTGTGTACCACCGCACTATATTTATTATTATTATTTTTTGGTTTCGGGGTCACTGTCGGGTGCGGGGTTACCTCCACTTATGTTCTCACCTTTCTGGGTTTGTTATCGGAGAGGGCGGATCGGGCTGATGAGTCCCAAGCAGGATGAAACGGCCGTTCCTGATTCCCTCTGATAATAGAGCAGAAACTCATTTTGTTTATTCATTGTACAGACCTTGGTTTATGTTTTGAATTGCAAGTTTATATTCATTTTTGAATAGAAAAGAAAGAACTTTCTGGCAAAATATATATAAAAAAAACCAATATTTTCAATAAAATCTTGGACTAAGAGAAAGAATTTAAAAGATTTGTAACAGTAAATCTGAAAAGTATATCTTGCAAACTGATGCATTAGCATAAAATAAATCTAAAAAGGAAAATCCTTAAAATACTTGCGTCACTTCACAGCAATCGTAAATTTAGCAATGATTGAATTAATCCACTTTAACAAAACTGGTTTTCCATTTTTATTACGAATCCATCGTCGTAAAGGACCCGTTTCCAAAACTTTTCTCTTTGAAAACCCGCACTAATAAAATGCGCGCCATTTCTGATTGGTTTTGGCATATTTACAGTGACAAGCGTTTTTATAGCATTTACACTCCCACTTGTGGGTTAGTTTATTTGGTGAAAGGCATGTGAGTGGCAGTGGATATTCATCCTTCCAACGCACTTGCCGAAATAAATAAAAACCCAAGAAGAAATCTGGGGACATAATCTACGCTACACTCAACATAGACAGCATATTTTAGATTCGCAAAAAAATTTTTAGTATTTTCCAATGCTTTCTTAATTTAGAATCATATTAGACGTTATTTATTTCGAAGAATTTCATTCAAATTGTGGAAGCAGTGAAAGTTGTTTTCGATCGTTAGCTACAAGGTCAGTTTCACTAAAAGAAATTTATCGCCAGTACATTATAAAACTTTGAAAAATAAACAGTTGCATAATCTGTGAATGCAGAATGAAATTGATAGGCAAACTTACTTTTGGTAAGTTTTTATCTGAGGTTATCTAAAATATCTAATAGTTATCAGATTCTTAATGTGTAGATTAAGGTGTTAAAGAAAAGGATAATTGCCCATCATTCACATAATAAAAACAAAAAGTTGTTTTTTAAACATTTTTAATTATAAATTATCGATGTTTAATTGCAATATGCAGTTATGAAAAAATATTTTATGACATGCTTTAAAGTTTTATAAGAATTTAGAAGATACAAGACATGGACTTTTTGGATTGTGGTGTTTTTGTTTTCATTATGTGCATGATGGGTAATTCCCCTTTCTTTATCAGATTCTTCTTGAAGAATTTTAGAATCTTTGCTGATTCAATATAAATACTACAGTTCAGAAAAAAAAGAAATTCAGACAGATTGAATAACTGAAAAACAATCAAGGCTTACTGCTTCAATTTGGAATTAAGTGAAAATAAAGCAAACGAAACCTGAATTAACATTTCGAAAGTAAAGATTCTATAGTTACAATTTTTATAATCACTGATCGCTTATATTTTGGTGTGCCTTTTGTAGATTTATTAACGGCCCCTAGGTTACAGTTTGCCTGTAAAATATAGGGGACCGCTCTTGCTTTTATGCTTGCTGGATGTCACACTCAAACGGTGGCCAAACGGTTACAGATATTGGAATGAAACCCTCACCATTGTGTTCAGCATCAAAAAGTAGGTAACCACGTCCAAAAAATCAAACCTCCAGGATCACTTCCTGACCGGAAATTGGGGGGTCAAAAGTTGCTGCTTCAATACGTTTTTCTTTTATCATATCTCAGCAATCGTTTGTCTGGCAAAAACCTGACCACCACCAATGTGTTCAGAAAGGTCAAATTTGGAGGGACGTCTATCGTCGTTCTCCTCTTTATCGAAAGCGACAACTTTTGACCCCCCAACTTCCGGTTTGCTGTAAGCATCCATTAGGTTCATTGTAAACGCTGGTTAGGTTCATTCTACTTTTGTTTCTAAAATTGTGCATATTATGGGGCCGCTTTGCTTTCGACACTGTCTAAAAGCATCAATTCTGTTGTCTGTTCCGTTATATGATCGTGACAATTCAACATTTATTAACTTATTTATGAAATTTTGAGTATTTTCTTAGTTGATTGTCTAAATGCTTAAAAAAGAATACTGATCTACAAAAGTCAGAAAAGTTTGAAAACAAAGTTCTGATTTCGAAATTACAAATCAGTATTAGAGTATATTATTTTATGTTTTATAAACTGAATTAGATACTGCAATGCGCAATGAATTTGACAGTTAATTATACGATAATGAAGAATTGAAGGAAATTCACTGTAGGGATTAGGCCTAAAGTAATCAAAATGTCAATAAGTTATAATGATGTGATCTATTCTCAATTGAACCTTTAAGAAAAAAAAACTGATCATGAGTAATGACATTCAAAGTGAACTACAGTAAAACCCCGTTATTACGCTCCCGCTTATAGCACTATCCCGTTCTTAACGCTCCTTTTGTACGGTCCCTGGAATTTTCTATATAACTCTCTATACTTTTACCCTCTTATAACGCTTCAAATCCCGCTTGTAGCGCTTTTTTATATCGGAAATTTTGTATCGAAAAGAAATGTAACACTGTAACGATTCTTTTCTTTCCCTGGTAGGAGGGAATCTTCGAACTCTTTGAAGCGGAAATCCCTTTCTATAAGTGAAAAATTGCAAATTCTTCGTAAGTACGACGAGAATTCTACACTAAATCAGAAGGTTTTCGCAGAATCTAAGAATTCCCTGATCCAGTCTGAGAACAATAATAAAAAATAAGAATGGAATTATCAATTCAGCGAAGGATGGTTGCAAACGTAAAAAAGTAAAGTGTGGAAAATGTGAAGATGCCGAGGAAATTCTAATTGAATGGATTCATCAGTCCCGTGATGCATCAGTGCCATTAAATGACCCAATCATTCAAGAAAAGGCGCGTTAAATAGCGGGCAGTGCACTAAAACTGCTCCGAAAATATATTTGTATTGCTCCTAGTGGAGTATCAATTGATGTTAATAGTTTCTTGAACCGCATTGAAAATGTCGTAATTTATAACAGTAGCATACACACACGGCAAACCACAATCAAAGATTTTTTTAATAGGAAATAAGCTCACATTTGCACTATATCTATTTCAGAATCAAGTATCTTTCCTGTAAAATGGTGTCTAAATGTTTCCCCATCATATAAATCATTCCCCGTTTATAGCGCTATCCCGCTTATTACGCTTGTAGGTCACGGTCCCTTGACGAGCATAATAACGGGGTTTTACTGTAGTTTGTAATTATTCATTACAAACAAGACTGAAGTAGTAATGCAGAAATAGGGTATAAAAATCATCAACTTTAATTAGTTGTACGCAAACAACGATACAAAGTCTACTTTATATGCATTGAAGATAATTTGTTCACCAAATCGCTGTTTAATTTCTTAAAGCACCTTTAATGGTAGTAATTTAGTTGCAAATGTGCCGATTTCTTTCAATAAAAGATTGAAATTTTATTTTCACCTAATCGTAAATTTTGTCATTCGTATCTAATGAAGAAATGCAATGTCATCATGTTCATCTTGTGAACAACCAAAGTTACTAACAAGTTAGATATTTGCTCATTGCATTGTCTATATATCTTTTATTTTGGAATGTTCTAATACCCAAAGTGATTTCAATTACATTTGTAAGTATCTTTACTTGAATTGCTGAGGCTGACAATAAGCTCTTCATGATCATACGTGTCATTAAGAGTATTGAGAAGGCATTTTCGTAAGTGATAGGGTTAGCAATGAAAAAATATATCTTCATCTATCTGTACCATTCAGGTACATCATCATTTACTCTCATTCATTCACATATTTTTACTCTTTGCTAAGCAGATACGTACTGTTATTATTCACATATACTGCTATCACATTCTTACGCAAAGGATCATTCATAGTAAGGTTTCTCTGTCCACACATTTGAAACTATTCAAATGATTATATTCTCTCTTGAGATCAATAATTCGCATAACATTCACTTTATGAAACGAAGATGTAACAATGAAATACCGAGAACAATCTGATCAACCTCTTTCCACTCCTAAGACACACTGTACATATTTTTCTCGTGTCGTTATTTTCACTCAGCGAATTACAAAGATGACGTTGAGAAAGATGCTTTCTAAATTGCTTAAATTCTGAATGTCAGTATCAGTAGATGTATCCAACCCTTGTCTTTGTCGACACTAATGACACTCCTTTTTTTTATTTCGAGTAAGCAGTGGGTGATGTATGCAGCAAGCAATAATTAAAGAATAAATGCGGACGAACTTCTTATTTTTGAAAGACGCGAGAGCAGAATGAGGAAAATTACAAAAAAGTATTTGTGTATTGATATAAAAAATGATACTAATGTGCGAAAGGAAGGAGTAACACTGCTTTGATTAAGCATTTCTGCTTAAACTAAAACATTTCTGCTACATATTAGTTGTGCTGTAAAAATGTAAACTGATGGTTTGCTGATGGTTAGTGCATGATGCATAGATGAAGAATTTGTCTAGCGATGCTGGTATAACTCTTTAAAGAGTGCATTTACTCTAATGAGTTAGAATGAAACTTGTGTGTGGCATAGAAACCATAGACAGCGTTTGAACAAATGACTGCGAACCTTCTAAAATAAGTGGTTGTTGTTATTACATATAATTATGTTGCTCTTTTGATTGTATTCCAGTGTGGAAGTGACAGTGAATGTATTGGCTTGAACCGAGAGTTCGATCGGTGAATGAACTTACGGTTCAATCCAATAATAAATGCGCCATGTAACCTTGATTTGGGAAGGTCTGGATACGTAGAACTTTAGACTGATGGAAATCTGATTGAAAGTCTACTGTGAATGCAGTGGTGGAATGGATGGTAAAGATGAAAGGAGTGATAGAGGAGAGAAAAATGTGAATCTGAAAATATATCTTTCTGAAAACAGTCATGAAAAATAAAATGGCTGTTGATGAAGCGATTTTGATATGAAAAATTACGTAGTTTCGGTGAAAAATGGTGTCGTTTATTTGAAACATTTTGTGATCAAGCGTTCTCAAAGTTAGTAGGAGAATGTAATATATTAGAATATTTTGTAATACATTATTTTACAAACGAAAATGATATAAGCTCTAAAATGGATCCACTCTTTATAAATAACTTGTTTTTTGTTTTGCTTAGTATTCTCCGCCATTTTTTATTTTTTGTTTCGAAAGAATTTAAAATGCTTAAAAATTCTTTGTTTCTTTTTTTTGAAAAAAAACAACACAAAACAAAATCTCTTGTTATTTATTTGATTTAATTTAAAAGTGCTTTATTTGTTTTCTTTAAAACTTCTTTTCTCCAATAACTTTCTTCACTCTTTTTCTTTTTTAAAGAAAAAGAAATGAAAAGAAAGATGAAGAGGAGAAATTTTGCAATAATGCTACATCTCTTAAGCGAAATAAATTCTTTGTGTTGTGTTTTTTTCCGAGTCTTCCCTGTAATGCGGGTGAGTTGAAATTAAACCCATTCCTAACATAATGGCCCATTAATGTCGGCGGTGGCAATTATGCTAGAGTTATGCTTTGAGTGTAAAGATATGCCTTCTTCACAACTGCCTCAGATAGTTATGGGAGACGGGTCGGACATTGCGTGCCAATTTGGGGAAACTAAATTATTTGCTCTCATAAATAAACCACTCAATCGCAGACATTATGTGCACGATGTAAGGTACTCGTTATGCATCGGGTTCTCTACACAACACACGTGAGTCTTCAATCACGGAAACTTAAAGAATTTAAAAAAACAACAACAACATCAAATGCCATTACAATTTCCACAATAAACAATGCTTAGAAATATAATCAATTTGAATAAAGTTTTTACAAAACATAGATCCTAGAATATTTTTAATAGTTTCTTTATTAAAAATAATATTGCTATTAATAGCTGAATCTTTAATTTAATAGTACATTTAATAGTTTAGATGTTTACCGCAATCAGATACAAATAGCAAACTGGTTTCATCAAACAGCTATGCCGTCAGTAGGAAATGAAAATAAAGCAGCAGCACTTGAATAGAATTGCCTTTTCTGATTCAATTATGGGGAGGATTTGGGAATGGCCGTTTCACCCTGCAACGGGATCATCAGCCCAAACCCGGCTCCTTCGATAAAAGAACCAGAAAGGCTCAATCCTATGTGAATTGGATGCTATGCCGTCAGGTTTTTAATATTTCTCATGTAAATGGTGTTTTCTTTAAACGTTCATTTCCACATTTCTTTAACTCATACGAGCAGTTAACCAAAGTTAAAACTTTATTGTTATCTGAGATAGATAGTGCTTTCTTAACGATGCAAAAGATGGTTTAGACTTATGTTTATGTTTATGTAGTGAATGTGGGTGGCAGAGAAGCCAAGCACTGCGACCGGAGGTCTATTGTACTAACCCACGGAAAGAAGGACAGATGGAGAGAAAGACTGAGAAAGTATGGTGGGAGAAGTGCAGGGGAAACGGGAGAACTCCGAGAAAATCTGCCCAGCGCGGATCGTCCACCATCACGAAACCCACATGAGAACCGAACTCCGGTACTCAGAGGTGGTTTAGACTTTCTAACTGCTTTTCTAGATGGTCAATTTGTATCAAAAATCGATATGAAGTTCACGACTGACAAAACCAAACCTAGAATTAAAAATTCAGCTTCCTAGAAAAGAAAGTTTCTTTAGTTGATTAGACCAACGAATTATTATAGTTAAAGGGAGCAAATACGAACGAAAAGAATTTGAGATCAGAGGCTAAAGGTAGATTGGTCTCCATTTTGACTTAACTAAACGGTGAAGTATTGTTGTTAAATATGTACTTGTTTTTGTTCTAAAGTTAAACTACTCTTAGTATTGCTATGTTTTTTTTAGATTATTGCTACTTTTCCCCTTTAACAAAAGTTCTTTTCTTATTTAAAGTTTTTCCAAATTGTAAACAAATAATTATTTCAATTATTTTTTCGTACAACATGACGTACCTATCTATACTGTACCTACACTATATGATATACCTATCCTGTTTTAAAATTTTGATTTCAATGGACTAAAGATTATTAATAGACATCTCTGAGACATTTCTAAATCGCGAATCTAGTCTGTTCTCTATATCTGTAATTTTTTTCAATTGAAATGAATTGCCAGATTACTTTAGCATTTCATTGAATTTCAATCTGATGCATTTGGTAATCATTGGACCCCTAACGCTGGTATTTGAACTACACCCTTTCATCAATAGTAAATAAAGCTGGATACTAATCATATCAGTTTTATGCATTGGTATGTCATGAGTGTCGTAAAAATTAATGTATGTCAAAGATTCATTTCATCAGATGTAGTTTTTGTTGTGCCATCATATAAAGCCAATTAATAATCTAAAATATATTACAGGAATTGTTACACTACTTCACATTAAGAAAAAATATAACTATGTAATTTTTACATGTACTCTAATAAACAATGGCATGGGTAAATTGTGTCTGAGGCCTAGAGGTGCTTGGTTCAAATTTCCCTCTGTTTCAGCCATATCGATCATTTCGCATATCAATTCATTGTCATATTTTGATTGAATTTGATTGGAAACATTGTCGTTTCTTCTGTAGAACAATTCGTGTTCTTCCGCTCGTCGTTTTACATCTTCCTCAATCGTAAAATGTAAAAATTAACGGAATAAAATCATTAGAAATAAAAAATAAATTTAAAGCCTAATGAAATAGTTTTGAATGATTTTACTTTCGCCTTAGCAATATCTTGCATATTTCGTAATTTATAACTTAATAACTTTTTTCCTTTTTTTTCCTTTACACCAGCGGTCGGTAACCCGCGGCCCGCGGGCCGCATGCGGTCCATGAAGCGTTTTGGTGCGGCCCGCGGGGCATGTTGGAATATTTTTTTTTTTTTTTTTTGGTTGTTAAAATTTTGGGCCCAAGTGCGGCCCGCAGTAATCATAACATATTTGGCCCTTTTTCAACAAAAGGTTGCCGACCACTGCTTTACACTATTACTTACAAATAGATTTGCGAAGCACTATTCTTAAGTAATGTTAAGGATTTTTTTCGGCTTATTCTTATTTCCTTGGTAAAACTTTTTTAATGCTTTGCTGACGTTTTTACTTTTTTGCAGAACCATTTTAATCAAAACAATTTTGAGCAATTTTTGACTATTTCTTGCTTTCTGCTTACCAAATAGAATAAAGTTCTACAGGAAGTAAAAGTAAAAATTTAATTTATTTAAAAGAATTTTTGATTTTCCTTATTTTGCCAAAAAGAAACCAAATTCAACATTCAGATGATGTAAAGAAAAATCGCTGGAAAAAACGGTTTGGGTTTAAGTTCTGTAGTTGCTGGGAACATTTGGACATCGTGGGAGAATCTGATTGCCATTCAGTGAACGGATGTGCAGACATGTGCAGACATCAAACTCGACTTGGTTCGAACCAGTTAAAGACACGTTTTGTGCTACCTTATCTTATTTCTGTCTTTGAAATTCGACATTGAAGTGAAGGAGGTCAGTTTAATTCGAGTGGAGGGAAAGGTGTCTTCTGATTGTCTATTAACTGCTTTGCTGAGTCAGTGCACGTCATCCAAGTCAGGGGGAGGCTTCTTAAACTTAGTGCAGGGATCGACCAAGAAAACGTGAACCAACTTAATTAACTCACGATGTCATGTGATGACTCTCTAACTGTCAGCAGGGAATCAGAAATCTCTCGAAAAACCGTAAAACTCATTTCATAAACTATTAGCATTTTAGAGATTCCTGAACTTAAAAACAACGATTTAAGAATGAACAACATCTTATATCCTCTAATACAGTCCAGTCAGTAGTTATTCCCTTAATGTTTCGAAAAATACCAGTAAATGTAATTTTAATAAAGTAATGATGTGCATATATATATTGGACTAGTTGCATGATTTCTTAAAATACCATCAAAATTAAAATCCAAATATTAAAATTTTATTGCAAGGAAAAAACGTTTTAATTGGATGGTGTTAGGCATCATTTGGCCAAGCGCCAAAAACAGATTTTTGTAAATTATTGCTCCATCTACCTGCGAAAGGTGTAAACTCTTTATAAAAAAATGTTCCTGCTTGCTATCTCAACATAATTCTGCTTAAAATTAATTTTTAATAAATGCCAATCAACTAATCGTAAACAATAAAATTTGCATAATGTGACTAACGACCTTTGAAGAATATTATTAATTTTGATACTTTCACAGGACAATTCTGATATTTATCTTCTTTTTGATATAAAATACTTTACATTCCATAAAAAAAATGTGAATTAATACATAATTTTTTGCTTTTATGCGAAAAAGTCAAAATCGAATTTTGGCACTTGGTCAAATGATGTATAATTCATTCAATTATAATTGACATATGTGATGTAGATTCATTATTTTAATTGTCTGAATAGAAAGAAACATTCAGAAAGTGATCGACGAAATTTAACGTTAGCCGAAACAACTTTGGAAATTATATCTACAATAAAACCTTATAATAATTACTAATGCTAATAGAAAATATCACATTTGTAGTGAATTGGGTATCTATCATTGTAGTAAACGTTGTGTCGTAATTCAATGTTACACTGATTCATTATTGAAAATGAGGTGATAGATTATACTGTTATTAGATTTGATGATGTAAAGTCTATTTTAGACCTACTTCTTTTTTTGTATTTTTAAGCCTGATTAAGTGAAAAGCGAATTTCAAGGAAACATCTTCGAAATAAATACAAAGAATGGAGGAAATGTATGTAAATCGTTGTTTTAATAACTATCTCTTTAAAATATACTTTTTGCTTCAGAAAACTTTTATCCATCTAACATAAACTTGCTAATCAAATATAAACTTTTAACATGCTACTATCAAAAAGTTCCCGCAAATTGCTCCAAGTTTCTCTATAGTTGTCCTTTGAAAGGACTCTACCTAGATTTATATTTCAAAGCTTTAAAATAGGAAATCCAAACATTTTGATCTCTTTGGCTTTAGTCAACCTTCGCGTATTCAAATAAAAAAGAAATAGAAACAAAAAATGTCTTGCCTATGTATATAAAAAATTACTAAACAGTATTTTCTATAAAGAAG
Source organism: Thereuonema tuberculata (assembly GCA_023159025.1). Classification (NCBI taxonomy): domain Eukaryota; kingdom Metazoa; phylum Arthropoda; class Chilopoda; order Scutigeromorpha; family Scutigeridae; genus Thereuonema; species Thereuonema tuberculata. The sequence continues at coordinate 36,483,828 of JAFIDM010010028.1, read as the reverse complement.
ATTTTGCAGTTTTTTTCTTGTAATCATATTGTTGTAATTGTTTATCAGAACATATTGAAATATACAAGTGAAGTATTTTTTTCAGTTTTCAATAATCTCTTGATATGTTTTTGAAAGATAGTCTCATATCATCTGTTTTCTATTTCATTGAGAACAGGCACAGAACATCCTCATTCGCCATCAATAACTTACTACAGATACAATTAAAGTTGTATACGCTATCGATGTTCAAGATTCTAAGATTTCGATTATATCTTGTTCATCACATCCTCACATTCTTCAGGTTTGGACTATGTGCATGAGAGAATTCTTAATTTACACTAAATTCCTAATTTTTTAAATAAGCAAATAAATAAAAAAATTAATCTACTAGAAAATTGTAATCAAATTTTTGTTTTAATTAAGATAAATATTTGGATAGTCTCGATAAGAATATGCGGAAACAACCAATCCTACGTAAGTGTTTGTAAGATAATAATATGCAAAATTCTTTGCTAATTTACAATTATCGCATTGTCATCCTTTTAGGTATTATTAGCTCTTTTGTCAACCGAATAACTTATTCTTCAGTAATCAAAAGCTGCATCTTTAAATGAACTGAAGTCTCTTGGATTCTCTTCCGTCAACATTTTTAATGTAGTCCCAATTTCTAATGTAGTCTTACGATTTTCAACTGCTTTTGGCAATGGTGCAGATTTTTATGAAGGAAAGAGAATAGTAAATTGGAAAAAAATCAAGTCGACCAGATGTATAAGAAGAAACATCAACATTTAAACTTTAAGACAATATAAATTTCCTAAAAGAATTATTCATATTTAGAATGCACTTAGTACCACATTGTCAAAAAAAAATCCAAAGAATTGTGAGACAGCCTGCACCAATCCCAGAGAAAGCAAAATAGAATAAACAAAACCCCTGATGCCTTTCAATAATTTCTACAAGATATTTGTTAAGTTTTTAAAGGTTTCTAGAAATTTCAATGAAAAGTAATCAGTAAATTTCGACAGAAACACACTGATTTTGATTTTAAGGCCTTAGAAACTCCTGGAACAAAGTGGAAAACTAGAACACTGATTTAATTTCTAGTTTCTAATGACTTAAGATTAGAAAGTTTAGTATCTCACAAACTTTTTATGCTTCACTTACAAAAAACACTTAGGATGCATTTTCGAAAGTATTAGTAATATTCTATTAAAGTATAAGTCTACAAAATTATTTAGGTTTAACATGTAAGTAGGGGAGGGTGTTGTACTAAGACCCTAGTGTATCCTGGACCAATTTGAATATCTGGGACCTGGGACCTAGTGATCTCTCGTAGAACTATATCCTTCTTAGTAACGTACTTGACCACCAGTCTGCATTTAGACATATTTGCGTAAGGATTACATGTGCTGGAGCAAAAAGTTGTTTTTACGAGATAAAAGTAAAAATTGTCATCCCCGATTGAATGTGATTTTATTTTATTGTGTATTCGTTAGAATCTCCGTTATTTGATGAGTGTAATGGTGCTGAAACTTTGTAATTTGTTTGAATGGTAGCGTACAGGCAACCATATTTGTTGAAATATAGACACACTCGTGTACCTCGGGTCACATCTGCATCTTGTACGTTGGGCCAGTGGTTCTGGATACAAGAGGTTACAGCATGTTTTGTGTTTCAGTGCTTGATACCAAGTACAATAATGCCTAACAGCAAAACTAGGAAGAAAAGGGACCTATAGCATTAAACCATATAGCATTAGACATATAGCATTAGACCCTATAACTAAGGCATTAAAAAATTCCCTTAAGGCGATTTATTACGATGATCCAGACAGAAGTATTTCGTATAGAGAAAACTGTCAATCAAATAGATGCGAATTGGTAATGTAGGCCTTTACTTTGTTTTTTTTGTTTTTTTTTTCTATTTAATCTTCCTTTTTAAGTGTGGTTCAAGATATAGGATGGTTTTCCGGAGATACAAGAGCATATTGTACCTTGGTCCAATATGAAACATAATTTTGTTTTATTTGCAAAATTATTGAGCTGAGTTAATGCGTTATTTCCTAGGTAAATATGTCAAAAAGGTATCAGAGAATTAATCTGTTATACTAAAAATCATCAAACTGAGACATCATGCTTAGGCCCCTGTACAGACTGCACAGGAAACCTCAAATGTTTTGAGAGTCAACCCACACTTTACTGTGTTGTGCAGTTGTTTTATTATCAACATAATAAACGAAATTACAAAAGGAAACTTTTTAAGACACTGATCATAAAGCCTAACAGGATCTTCTACCTTTTAGGGTAATGAAATCTAGGTTGGTAAGATATAAATAGCAGGATAGGGTATCTGATTTCTTGATAATATAACGCTTCACAGTCGTGATTTTCACATTTCATTTAGTGAACTATCAAATCTAAGGCTGATGCGGATTTTGAGTTTCACAGTTTCGGAAATTGTGGAGCTTTAATTTCAACCAATAAACCTATGAACTCGATTCATTCATAAATCTTTCACATACTGCTTTTCTTGATTAACTGAATAATTCTAAAATAAAAAAGATGACTAAGTATATGAGAAATTTCCTAGCTTTGAAAAAAAATAAGCCACACCGGAATGGACTAGAAATTAACTTTTTATGTGATCAGCTTCAGGATTCTTGACGAATAATTTAAGAAATACATAGAGGAAAAACACGAAAAATTGTTACGATATTAAATTATTCAGCCAAAATAATTTAATTAGTTGTAGTGAATTTTAAAAGCATTTAGAATGCTTGAAAACAAATTTAAAATTTATTTTTTTTCAACTGGACGAGATGATTATTGAATTTAAATATTCAAATTTAAGTAGTAGCACGTAACGAGGTGTTACGTCATAAATGGAAGAGCGTGTCTCTTCGGTGCAAGTTAGTTCAGAAGAGTTCAGAATGTGCAATTAGTTGAGTGAGCGCAGATAGCGCAAATAGCTCAGAGAGTTCTGAGTAAAGTCAGAATGAAGTCAAATCGTTTTGAAGTCCAGTTCGAATGATAGAATGTTCGAGGACGAACGCACACAAGGATATATTGTGTGCAGAGAAAACCGAAGTCTTGAAGAGAACCGGAGATTCTCGTAAGATAGGGCAGCGATTTGTAAGACCTGGATTTACACAAGGTGAATCAAGGTAAAACGAGTGACGGAGAGCTGGGAAGAATCCATAGTCAAAACTGGGACAGATGAAACACTCTGGATAATAAGTGCAAGAAGCCCGCAAGCTATAGAAGCAAGTATTATATAAATCCTAAAGATTTAATACGGAAGTATTACTACGGTAAGAAGCAAGAAGGTGAAATTAAAGTCATTAAGGTATTATTTACAAGCAGTGTTATTGTGATAATGAACACTCGTGTTTTGAGAACTTCGTAGTGATAGAATTACCAAAGTGAAAGTTATCCACAACGGTATTTTATAGCAGTGATATTAAATATCTGATAAGCCTGCTAATATTATTATTATTATTTGTAGTGTGCGAAGATATTAATTAAGGAGTTAATTTTGCAACTACTAAACTGTAATTATTATCAGAAGATATCAAGATGATATTTACGGAAAGGATTATTTATTAAGAACTGTATCTGACCACGTCAGAAGTAGAACTGTTAGAGATATCTGAAGTGTACATAATTATTTTTTAGAAAACAAATTTTTTATGACCACTCTAATAAATCATTTTATGATTTTTATCTGGTTTCCGCTGAGTTTCTTGTTGTTACTTTCCTACCAAGTAGGCGTTCTGCAAATTACCCCGAGCAAAAATAAATAAAAAAATTATTTTTTTTCCTCACTGCAATTATTGTTACATAACAATTCATGAATAAAAATGCTAGATAGAGTTAAGAAAGAAGCCCTAAGGTAAGGAATGAAGCCAAATGCTGCATATAAATAAACTAACAATGCCTTTCAGTTTGTCAACAGAGGGAATCAGGAACGGCCGTTTCGTTCTTTAGGGACTAATCAACTTGATCCACCCTCCTTGATGACAAACCCAGAAAGGCATGAAAATAAATGGAACTCACCTTCGCTCAAGGTGAAAGTGATTACCTTCGGTAAAGTGATTACCAAACAAAATAAAGTAATTCTTCATTATTTTTTCCTTTTCAGAAAGTTAAAGAATGTCCTCCTCAAAGTCAGGTTTCAACTAATAAATAACTTTGGTCTTTCAACTTTCTTTGATCTTTGTGTCCTTTGTATTGGAGGTTGAACTGCAAAAGCTTTCTGAAAGATAAACTGATTCTGAGTTTTGTGCTATTCAAGATGAAAAAAATTACACAAACAAACCAAAGCTTATATTACCAAGAAAAACCTTATCATTTTAAATATGTGCTTGTTTATAAATTAAATAAAAAAATTTTGCTTTTTAAACTTTTTTTCAGGTTCTACTTTAGACTATTTTAGAATTTTTTTCACATTCCCTATGAAATGTATCATTAGTGGTAAATGCAGAAGTGATGGTAGGAAAAAAAAAAGCTGACAATTTTTTTCCTTTCGGATTTTTCGCTCAATTTCTTCGACGAAGGTTCAATCAAACTGGAGCAGAGAGAGGGGACGGGGGAGATTGGAGAGTGTACAAAACTTTCGTGGCGAACGAATTCGAAAGGGGCGGAATTTGTCGTAGTCTTCCCGCCCCCATCCACCTCACATGGAAGAGTACTTCCGCTTTTCCGCCTCTATTGCTTCTTACAGTTCTTTTTCTTTTTTTTATCGAGAAGGAAAGGAATGTCCATCGATGCCTAAGGGGGTGCACGAACGGAATGCACCTACGCCTGCCTCCCACCCCTCTGCCTCTAACGACTACCCGTTCCGTCACGTGGAAAATGACATTGTTTTGAAGGCTGAGTGATCATCTGACTCTACACTTCCTCCCCCGTAAAATTGATTGGTGCTGATTCGTTAAAGAAGACAAAAGGAATGAAAAGGTTAGAAAAGGGAACAGATGAAATCGAAACCGAAAATACGAGAACAATTGAACAAGTCCTCAGGCAAAACTAGAGCAGAAACTATTCAAACCACATTTTCAGAAGCCAACAAAAACACACACCCAGATTTTGCTGTCTAATTAATCTTACTATGAAAATATGGTTTCTGGAAAATCAATAATGTTTTGTTTTGCAAGCGGAAAATTACTTGTCTCTGTGGATTTTTACGTTAACTTTAACTTTTTAATTTTTTGATTTTAGGAAAAGATATGAGATCTTTTGTCTATCGTCTACAAAAATCAGGATTCTGAAAAACATTAGGAAATATTTAAAGATTAATATTATATTCAAACTACTCCCAGACTGCAAAGCTACTCGTATTTTTTGAGAAATTAATGTGTTTTTAATGGAAGACTTTGAGTTTCTACTACCGCTACGATATTATTTAGTTTATTTTACGTAAACATTCTCATTGGAGCTTGTTAATTATTCTGTTTATATTATATATATATGGCGTTTCTATAATTTTTTCTTAAATATTGTTTGTACATCAATTTAAGAATTATATTTAGATTTTGTTACGGAGTATATGTAAAAATGAATAAAAAGACGCCGACACACAAATTTGATTTAAAAAAAACATTTAACACATTGAAAGGTACAAGGACCGGTTTCGCTACGGACACAAAGCTTTCTCAACTGAATACAATAAGAAAATACATGTTCTTAAATACAAAAAACTAGAAGGGTAATTAGCATAAAAGACGTTGAACCAATTGGGGTTAACCAATGAGATGGCTGCTTTGATTGATGTCGTCATTACTTGAAAACATTCTTTTTTCCAGGTGGAGGGGCCATGGCTGCCAAACGAAGACGCATATAGATGTATCTAAAAGGAAAAAAAAAAAAAAAAAGAAGGAAAGAAAAAAAAAAAAGAATAAAATGAAACTAATTATGAACTATTATTTAGGTGTGGGAAATATTTTATAATCAGCTATTGATTGAACTGATATAGATGAATTATAACAGTGTGGGGTTGTGAGAATCAAGATAGATTCTTTACACTTTCTAATGAAAAGGTTAGGTTCCTTACATAGAAGCAATGGATTAGTAAAATTAATGGAATGATTGAGCTGATGTGAATGGGAGGCTGTATTATAAGTGAAATCTTCATTAGCGACAGCGTAAATGTGCTGCGACATACGGTCGTGAAGTCTTTGCATTGTTTGACCGATATAAAGACAATTGTTATTGTTACAACGGATAGCGTAAACTATATTAGACATGTGTTTAATATCGGGTTGAGAAGTAGGTGATTGGAAATTACGAATCAAAGTGTTATTACTTTTGGAAGTGAGAGAGATGCCAAGGGGTCGAAGGATATTTTGAATTTTGAATTCGACCCCTTGGTTCTATGTAAGGAACCTAACCTTTTCATTAGAAAGTGTAAAGAATCTATCTTGATTCTCACAACCCCACACTGTTATAATTCATCTATATCAGTTCAATCAATAGCTGATTATAAAATCAACAAACCCATATTTCCCACACCTAAATAACAGTTCATAATTAGTTTCATTTTATTCTTTTTTTTTTTCCCCTTTTTTTTTTCCTTTTAGATACATCTGTATGCGTTTTCGTTTGGCAGCCATGGCCCCTCCACCTGGAAAAAAGAATGTTTTCAAGTAATGACGACATCAATCAAAGCAGCCATCTCATTGGTTCTCCGTACCTTCGGCATCAATCAAAGCAGCCATCTCATTGGTTAACCCCAATTGGTTCAACGTCTTTTATGCTAATTACCCTTCCAGTTTTTTGTATTTAAGAACATGTATTTTCTTATTGTATTCAGTTGAGAAAGCTATGTGTCCGTAGCGAAACCGGTCCTTGTACCTTTTAATGTGTTAAATGTTTTTTAAAATCAAATTTGTGTGTCGGCGTCTTTTTATTCATCCTTCAAATGCACACGTTAAAATTTAAGAAACTTATAAGTAAAAATGTTAATGATTGTTTATAATTTTATTTTGCTAGCAATAGCTGGTGAATCATTGAAATTTTTATATACACTGGGTCATCACTACTTCTGAAGGTTACGCCCCAAAAATTAAAATGAAACAGCCTGTGATGAGTTATACAACTCATCACAGTTCAATAAACAGCTCAATAAACGTTTATAAGCATATAACGTTCAATAAACAGCTGATGTACAAGCAACATTTTTGAATTGTTACGACAGGGGTCACATGATAGTACAGAACCAATAAAAGCATCAATTCAGTAGGAAAGTGGAAGTTAACGAACGATAAGTACGAGTGTTACAGATGTTTGATTGGTTTCATACTGTGCGAGACAACGACATGGCCAGTAAATTATATATTCTTCTTCATTTCTTCCTTTTATTTATTATAAAACGCTTCAAACTTCATATTAAAACTTCTTTATTAATATGAACAATATTTCGCAGAATTTCATTCTGCTTTCTCAAGTCATTCTATTTGAATATTTACATCAATAATAAGTAGGTTTCATCCTGTTCAATATTACAACATGGTCAATAGATAATATATGGATGACTTCACCCGGGGGGTCGCATAATGGGAAAGCTGGAGGAAGGCGAAATGTGAGGAGAGTATCCGAAGAGTTCGGTATCGCCCATAGCCATCGTACCGATGGACGGTGGTGGTCCTACACGCAAAAGAACGCCCAGTGATGACCGCTTGTATACATCTACAGGCTAACAGACAGCAGAACCATTGCAAACCAGCAGCACAGCAGCACAGGACGCAGGAAATCAAGGGTTACTGTGGATAGAGACTACATTAAAATAGACTGTTTGCCCGACGGCCAGCTCGCTGTACCCCATTAACGCCTGCCCATGGAAAACACCGTTTAGAGTGGTGCAACGAACATAAGGAGTTGACCGCAGCGCAATGGGGTAAGGTACTCTTTACTGTAGTAGATTCAGTCTCAGCAGCGATTCTGGACGTCAGCTAATCTGGCGAGAAGTTGGCACACAGTATCACCTCGCAGGGATCGATATGGAGGTCGAGGTGTTCTCATGTAAGAAGATATTAAGCTGAATGGACGTATAGAGCTTCAGACACTAGAAGGAGGCTCTATAACTGGTGCATCCTACTGTATTCAGCTACTGCTTCCCCATATGCGAGATGCAAATGGCCCGAGTTCCTGTTTAAGATAATTCTAGAAACCATCGTACTGCAGTTGTTGATATGTTGTTGAAAGTGACGATTGTTCGAATGGATTGCCCTGCCCTGCACACTCACAGGAAGCTGTTCACCAGCTGAAGACAGCGCTGGCAGAGGAATGGGCGATGTTACACCCAAGAACTTATCAAGCATCTATCAAGTACTCTAAGCATGGACAAACATGCATCGTCATAAGATGTGGTCGTAGCCCTTATCACCTCTCATCTTTGACAGAAATGCACTATGAACCACTGGCAACCACTGCTCTGTAGCCATTTCTGCACAAAGTCTCTCTCTGTCTCATTTTGTATCCGTTGTTGTAACGGCGTTATTTCTTTCATCATTTTGGTACCTCACGAGATTCCTTTAGTAGTCTTTTCCCATATGCAGGCCGCCCCTGTGAGAAGCTACAATTGAAGACCTGATTGGCTCTTATGTTTTGCACTCCAATGTATTTGCATATCGGAATTATTTCTTATTTTATTTATATATATTGCATTATTTCTAAAAATTAATGAGTCTTAGAAAGTTAGAAATTAGAAATCGTATATTACTGTACTTTGATCTACAATTAAAGACTAGATAAAAATTTACAAATTTTACCTTGCGATAAATGCATCACACACAAATTATAATAATACTTCCAGTGTTAAAAAAAGGAATAATTAATCAGTATTTTTAACAAATGTGTTTTTAACCAAACCTTCCCAAATCAATCCTCAACATCCCATAGAATAAATATATAAAGAAAAACTGGTAAATTCCCAAATGATGATAACCATCGGAACGAATCAGAAACATGTCTTAGTGTACTAAATCTTTTCACTATGGTCATAATTATGATGAAAACATTCTGTGTAGTCTCGCCAATTTCACGTTTCTCGAATACTTCCATTATATGAGTATATATTGCATTTGGATAAGTAAATAATGAGAATACATTTGAATAAGCAATGAATTTGATTTGTTTACGAAAAGATCATTTTCAACATGTCGAAAACTAAAAATATTAAACAGAAAAAAAATTATAACCTGTAATCATTGATTCATTATTCGTATTAAAATAAATTCTTGTCTTGTATTTGTATTATACACTCATTGCTAAAAAAAATTAGCGCTATCAGAACGAAAGATCCGGAAACGACGGAATTCGGTATAAGGCACTGTTACAGTTTGTTGTGCCACTGATTGCAGTTGGACTGCGTTTGCCCGCTAAGAACTGCCATCAGGAGCATTAGTATCGCTACGACTATGATCATTTGAACTGCCGTTATGTGGCCGCTCTGTGCTTTGTAATCAGTATGGTTATGGAGTGCATGCCTATGAGTCCTCAGCATGCCTCGACGATGCATTCGACGCAACTGACAACTGACAGTCTGAGATCGTATCGTTGGACTGCTGGAATTAGGCTAATCGTTCCATAGAATTGGCCACCACTGGATCTTTCGAACAGTACTGTGCGACAGTGTTGGAAGCAGTGGAGCTGTGAGGAAATACACACGCACTGGGAGACCTAAGCAGACTAAGAGGAAGGTATCGTGCCCGACAGGCGTGAACTGATCCATGGGTGTTCCTGTCCACCATTAAGAGACATGTATCGGCATAACTAGAAACACCAGTCTACCAGCACGATTGCGAAGCGACTTTCAAGACGAGATTGGGAACCTCTTGTGCCATGAACACCTCACCATCGGCGGCTTCGTTTATTATAGCGTAGTGAGCTGTTCGAACCGACGGACGGCTCTGCAATGGCAACGAATCGTGTTTATTGACGAATCCCGGTTTTGTCTGGACATGGATAACTCCAGTACAAAGAAACACTCGGAGCGCACAAATCCCGACTTCATTGTTGAGCGACACATCGCCAGGACTAATGGCGTCAGGTTGTGGGAGACCATCTTCTTACGATTCTCAGTTTCCGCTGGTAATGATCAAGAGAACTTTGATGGCGCAGCGGTACATTCAGGAAATTCTGTCGCCTCATCTGCTTCTCTTCATGGATCGGCTACAGCGGTTGTTTTTCAAATAAGATAATGTCCACAAAAGCATGAATTTCCCTGGACTGCCTCCGTGCTATCGACACCTTTCCTTGGGCCGCCAGGTCTTCAGACTTGTTGCTCATTGAACATGTATGGGACCAGTTGGGACGGCAGCTTGGGATGGCAGCTTCGGTCATCAACGGGTATGAACGATCTGGAGTGGCGGTTGCAACAGTTCTGGGAGGATCTTCCGCACGATAGCATTAGACGTCTCTATTACTTCATATCTATCGTAGTATGTATGTACGATAGCGGAGATAAGGCTCGTACTAAAGGACTATTGAAATGTAGTGTTTTTCCCGAATAAACGGGCTATTCGCTGTGATATTGTAATGAGTTATTATCATTTTCATTGCCTATGCCAAGTATCCTCCATTTCGACTGCTGCTTTTGGGTGCACTATTTTTTTTTGGCAGTAAATGCATTTACAAGTAATGAAAGTCTTGTAGAATACATTTTATGAATAAATTATATTCTAGACTCTGAGTTTAAATCGTGTTAAATCATTACAAAAAGCCAATATTCTCGTTATTGGAGAGAACGTTTTTACTGAAGGGAACTTTCAACTTTCACAGCGAAGAGCAGGGATCTTGAACAACGTTTCTTTTGATTCAATTAATCAGCATTCAAAGCATTCATGAAATGACTCTTTTGTCAGAAGGGTCTCTAAATGACGCAATGATTCAAAATCTCTACAATACTTATTATTCCCCAGATATGAAAGCCATTTCCAAGGAGACACACAACAGAATCTCAGAGATATTCCCGCGCAGCAAAAGGATAGAGTATTTCTAGCCTGTGGCATAACAAGTGCGTCACTACGATTGAAATAATGGAAACGAAAAGAGAGCCGATCGATCGCCCCCAATCACAGGCCTGAGGACAAATATCTGGCGCCGAACGAATCAGGCTTTGAGCGACAAATAGCTCAAGGAGAAAATGGCTTCATTAGATCTCATCTAATCATTTCCATAAAACACTGTTCTCATGATTCGACTTTTAAGTTAGACAATTTAAAAGCCATTTTAACAACAAAGCATTCATCGAGAACAGAACGTTAACAAGAGTGAATGAAGGAAAACTGAGAAATTCTAAATTTTCTTAATATCTTTCTTCGTTAAGTGTCTCAGTACGAATAAAATCACTCACTTAAAACGAAGAGTGTTGAAAATTATGGTTTCATGGGAATTTTGATATTATGTTGTGTTTGCATTAAATATATTTGTGTGTACTTTTTATTAAATAATAAACTGAAAGAAGATTTGTATGGATGCCATTTATATACATTTCCTCCTGTGTTATTTCAAAAGAAACAAACAGAAAAAAAATCCTCTAAATGGCAAAAAGTTGATTTTGGGAAACCAGATTGAATTAATCACCCAAACGACTGGAATTACACCTAAGACTGCCTTAGGAAAGGACAGGTGGACCGGCGTAAGACTTTTCACCCAATTCTTACGATGAGTTAATGAAATGCTTTTATTAATTAGCCAGCTGTTTCATCGTAATTAAATCCCGTTCAAGAACTTGTGCACTTTTAACACTGCAACATAATATATGAACTGCCAGACTCAGAAATACACCAGATCGCATCAGATCATTAATCTCAAAATAGAATTTTATGATAATGGCATTTCTAATTTTAAATACAGCAGTTATCTCTTCATTACATTACTTCTAGTTTCTTTAAGTGCTTTTGTTTCCTGAGTTTTAATGCAATCGTTTAGCTGTATTTCAACTGTTGTTACAGAAATTCAACATCTGCCATTCATTTACCCATTAGAAATACTTAATCTAAATCGACAACAAATCTATGAAGCAGAGGTTCATAAGGATTAGAAAACTTCTAACTAATATTGTCATATTTTGCTAAAACTTATATTGCTAATAACATGCTCATAAAAGAAATTGTTTATAATGTTTTACATTTTTTTATCAGGACAATCTGTAACTAAGTTACCCATATTCCTTTTTACACTATTTCTTTATTTAGATTAGATTAGATTAATTGAAAGTGGGTGGCATGGCTGCCGAGCACATCGACCTGAAAGATCTTTTGTACTATCCCACGAAAAGAAGGACAGTCGGAGAGAAAGACTGAGAAAGGATGGTGTGAGAAATACAGGGGAAACGGGAGAACCCCGGGAAAACCTGCCCAGCGCGGATCGCCACCATCAACGAAACTCACATGAGAACCGAACCCGGGACTCAGAGGTGAGAGGCCAGTATCTTAGCGACATCGCCAACCGCGCGACTTTTTCTTTATTTAAGATATTATCTACTGGATGACAGGGAAATCGTTTCTATCATAGTTAAATTATGTTGAAATCGGTGCTGTAGTTAAAATAGGAATATCATAAACATATTTAATGAAGCGTCCAGACCTGGCATTCTGAAATAATCAAATATAATGTAATTCTCCTCAATTGTATACTAGCGTTTTAACCTACTTCTCTAGAAAAATGAGCTTATCAGATCACTCTATCTGTATGTGTATGTTTGTGGATGTAATCCCTTAGTAACTTTTGAACCACTGGTGGATCTTCTTGAAACTTGATACGGATATTTTAGGACGGATATATCTAACTTTTATATTTCTCATCTTTCCCAACTGGGTCCTCAACAAAAAAACTGCCCCTAAAAATTACTAAATTGTTTATATGTTTTCCATTCTTTGTTTCATTGTCGTTTAACAAAGGAAATCCTTTTACCATATTCATGCCCATCCACTGATTCGATTAAAATTAATTTGATTTCTACAAGAAATTCCAGTTTACTTAACTTTTTTTTTTCAGAAAAGGGAGAAATTGTCCTATTTCAACAGAGATTATAGAGTAATTGAATATTAAATGTAAATTTCTTAAAACTTTCTGTTTTCACGAAATTTTAAGAAATAACATTTTAAGAAATGTTCTTTAGGCTGTAAGTTCTTTCAAACGTCTTGTTTGTTCACTTCTTAGGTAAAGAAAATTGTACATCTACTACTGAAATGGAGCCGAATTCTATAATCACTGACTTGAAACTTAATGAAGATCAAATTTAAAATAAATACTTTATCTTTGAAAAAAAAATATATTAATAACAATAAATTTAAAGTGCGTAAATCATAATAACATCACAATTAAAACGTAAAAATACATAAATAAGGAATCACTGATCTGTTTTTAGTAATTTTGATACTGGGAATCCAGGACAGCTGTTCTGGTTTCCAACCCATCATCAGCTGGTTTCGCCCAGTATCTTGCAGCTCAGTGATCTCAAAAGACAAATAAAGAAAACAAAATTCAACAAAACGATGGCCCTTCTTTTTAAAAACTAGAATATATAAATTAAAAATAAAAAAAGACCAATCTTCTGATAAAGGCCAATCTACTTTCATTCCACAAAAGGGCATTGTTTTTCGTGATATACACGCCATGTCCTCTCCCTACTAGTCTTTTAAATTTATACTCTCTAGAATTTTTCCAGAAAATATTGCGATAAAGATATAAAAGTGAGAATTTTGAAGTGGATTTCTACTAGGACGATTTTGAGATCTCGATATTTCATGTCGAACGGAAGTAAGTATCACTTCCGTTTCTGACTGTGAACCTGACTTCCTGATGAAGCTACATTCTGGAGAGCCGACATAGGGATTTCAGATTAAGAGTTAGCAACGATTTTTGGTCTTTCATTGGTTCATACAAAATGCGCTTAAGCGCACGAATTCGCAGTACACAGTTCTTGCATTTAATCGTTATACGTCGGCCCACGTTATTGCTTATTTTCAAACAGAAGTAATTTTGACAAAAGTCGAAAACAGATTAAAAAATAAATTAGAAACTCTACTTCTTAAATTGTAGAAAAAGAAGATATGTAACTGAAAACTTAATATGCATAAATCATAATAGCATGACAATAAAAAATAAAAGAAAACCTTTATATGTCTTTTGAGATCACCGAGCTGCATATGGCAAATCTAGCTGATTTTGGTTAGGAAACCAGAAATAGCGGTCCTGGATTCCCGGTATCAAAAATATTTAAAACAAATTTATGTGCGTTAATGTTTTTTTTTTTTTTATTGTGATGAAAAAGTATAACATTAAATTTTTTAGAATACTGTCTGTTACTGATTTCCAAAGTACGCGAAGCACTTCCTGGGGATTTAGGATGTGTAAAGAATAAAAAAAAAAATCATATCGAATATAAAAATTACTTACTAAAAGCAGATTGTAAGAAGTAGTGTTTCCAATCTGTTTTTTAATCTGTTTTTGACTTTTGTGTCTTCAAAATTCTGTTTGAAAATAAGCAATAACGTGGGTAGACGTATAACGATTAAATGGAAGAACTGTATACTGTGAATTCGTGCGCTTAAGCGCATTTTGTATGAACCAACGAAAGACCAAAAATCGTTGCTAACTCTTAATCTGAAATCTCTATGTCGGCTCTTCAGAATGTTGCTTCAGCAGGAAGTCAGGTTCACAGTCAGAAACGGAAGTGATACTTACTTCCGTTCGACATGAAATATCGAGATCTCAAAATCGTCCTAGTAAAAATCCACTTCAAAATTCTCACTTTTATATCTTTATCGCAATATTTTCTGGAAAAATTCTAGAGAGTATAAATTTAAAAGACTAATAGGGAGAGGACACGGCGTTATATCACGAAAATTAATGCCCTTTTGTGGAATGAAAGTATGGCATACTTCAAAAATGTATATATAGGTTGAGGGGCCAACTCTCAAGAGTTTTTGAGATATTTGAAATTGTTTTGATCGATTTTCGAGTATTAGCTTATTAACTTTCGTTCATTTCGAAAGTGTTGTTGTGGTGCGATGCGTTAAGGCTTTGGGCTGAAGATGTAAAGATCCGGCGTACATTTCTGAAAGGGGGACAAGCTTTTTTATTTTTATTATTACTTATTTATTTAATTTTTATTTCCATTTTTTAATTTTTTCTTTTTTTTTTCATTTTTTCCCTATTTATTTCTTTTTTTTTCTTCTTTCTTTAATATATTGTAATATAGGGTTTTTCATATATTCAGATTAAAAGATAATTTTGGACACATAAGTCACCGCAGTAACTTCAATACTGAAAAACATTACTTTGAAAGTGGCCTAAGTCCAATCCATTATTCATAACATCCGAAATTGCGGATTTTCAATACAATAATAAATTGTATTGACACCACTTTATTAAAATATAAGACAAATTTCAACAGCGAAATACAGGGACATGATGGACTTACTATGATATATACCACCGGAGCACCATGACTTCTTCAAATTCCTCCCGCATACACAAGATGTAGATGAGCAGTAAATTGTTATATAATTTATTTAGGCAAAAGATTACCTTCATTGCATAAATTGTTTTTGAATTATTATAAAAACTATAAAATAAACTGAATTTTGTTTTTTCAATTTGAAGCTTGCGTCGAATGGACTTGGGCACTTCCAAATTTTAGAAAAAGTTATTTGTTAATACTTGAAAGTGGCCTAACTCCATTTGCGGTAGAAAAACACATATTATTCACATAATAATTGCTATTATTTTAATAGGAATTGTAAATTTAACTCTCTTAGATGCACTTCAGCAGTACGGCACATTTGTATCATATATGTATATTTTTAATTTTGTTGAAACTCTTAAATATCTCAATTTAAACATAAATGGACTTAGGTCACTTTCAAAATAAATGGCTCAAATATGCAAATTAACTAAACTTTCTTTTTTTTTAATCTTGTCTTATTTTTTTCCTATACTAATACGCTTTTTTAACTGACGTTTTGATAATGTTATTAATATTTGATGAAACGTCAAGAGAAAAGCGTATTAGTACAGGAAAGAAAAAAAGACGAGATTAAAAAAAAAGTTTAACTTAAAGGTTCAAAAATCGATGAAGAACACAGAGATGATTAAAAATGAAATAAGCTTTCAATAGATTCGGCGTCCACTAATGTTGCATTGTGTTGCATATTGTTGTGTGTTTTTTTTCTGTTTCCTCTCTCTCCACCCCCAATCCCCACCACATTCATTTCGACTTGTCCTTTGTCATAATAGGCCTTCATCCCCTGCACCATCGACTCGACCGTTATCAGATTTTTGATTGGTCCTGATTCCTTTATAAGCACACCTTCTTAGTAAAACCCTTACGTTTGAGAAAGGACACCGTAATGGTGTTCGAAACTAGTCACGTTTTTTTATTCTCATTTTTAATCATCTGTGTGTTCTTCATCGATGTTTTAACTTTTAAGTTATACTTATTGCATACGTTAAAAATTTTATTTTAAAAAAAGTTTAATTTGCATATTTATATTTGTTTTATCTTATGTTTAATAAATTAAAATATTTCCAATAAAAATTAGTTCAGGAGAATATTATTTATTTATTTCTAGTCGTATATTACTTTTCCATCTAATATTCCTAACAAAATGAGGAAAAAAAAAGAAACCTACATTATATTAAAGAGAGCAAAAAAAATAAAATAAAAAATAATAATAATAAAAGCTTACCCATGCAGAAACAAACGTGTGATCTAGCCCAAAGCCATAACAACACTTGCCTGAGAAATGATCAGGAAGTTAGTAAGGTAATTCTTCAAAATCGATCAAAACATTGTGAAATATCTCAAAAACATTTGAGAGTTGGCCCCTCAACCCATACATTGATACATTTTTCAAGTACTTTCACAAAAGGGAGTTGAAAGAATTTTCGCGATATACAAGGCGTGCCCTTCCATGTAAGTGTAATAGGATTGCATTATCGTGTGAATTTTATTTTAGACAACTGAGATTTTTAATTAAAAATGTCCATGCTCAACATTGTCCATACTTCATGTCAGTAACAGAGTAATATTAATAATAAACTATATTAACGTGTACATTTGCTCGTGAATGCTGATCTCACAATAACATCTGTAACTAACTTTGAATAATTATTACATTAAAGTTGTTCGTTATATATTAAAACAAATATATATTTCTACCATTTCATCAAACTGTTCAAAATTCTACAACGACATTTCGCAGAAACTATCGTTCCGCTTTGCAAGTTTTTCGCAAATAAAAATAACAATAATATATACTAATAATAATGTCAACAATGTATATGCAATGGCTGTTCACTGTGTAGCCTTTAGCTTTGAATAATATAACATATTTTGATAGGTAATGTAGCTACCATACTTGATAAAACAGATTAACATTAATCATTAACATTAACAGATTAACTTTAACAGAATCTATTAATGTTAATGGTCAAGAAATGAAAATCTTAATCAGATTAACATTACATTAAAATAGTATTTATAACTTATAATGATAATTAAATTATAATAAATCGATAAAACATCATTCAAAAACAAATGAAAGTAATTTAATCTTCAACACTAAATTAATTTGAACCTAATAGCAACTGAATTTCATTAGTGGGAGTCTTTCAATCTTCAGTTCTATGGAACATCTGTCAATTAGCTTTGAAAGTCTTCAGTGTTTGACGTTAATTGTATTAGGTTTAGGTAAACAGTCAAGGATGAGTTTTCGTAAAGTATTTTATTATATAATTAAAATAATCAGGCCGTGCTGGCGTGGCCATGCGTTCTAGACGGCGGTCTGCCGTTGTGGCCAGTGTGCCTGTTCCCGGGTTCGAATTCCGGTGGTGGCATGGATGTTTCTTTCTCTTCTGTGTTTCGTCCGTTTCCCCCTGGGACTCACTCTCTCAGGTGTATCCTCAACGAGAAAGTGTATTCTTTCTCGTCTCTGATTTCCTAGCCTTGTTCTGACGTTGTCAGGAGAGGCTAGCGCATGGTCCGTTGCGGCCTATTCGCGAATGATAATAATAATAATAATAATAATAATAAAATAATCAGGTAGTAGTCTGATTATTATAAAAAAACTTCAGAACTACAAGACACCTATCTCATTCTTATTAACATTATAAAAAATCTTCTTAAATATCGTAATATTAAAATAAAGAAATCACAAACACCATCTTCTCAAAATAATTCTTCAATAACACTTCAATATTTCAACCCTCTTAGCGAGAGTTTTCATCAGGAATTACATAAGAGAAATATAAAATTCCTTCTTCTGGATTCGTTGATCTCCTTTACACTCTGTTGCTCAAAGGCTTAGATAAAATACAGTAAAACCCCGTTATTACGCTCATCAAGGGACCAGGACCTAGAAGCGTAGTAAGCGGGATAGCGCTATAGACGGGAAAGGATTTATGAGATGGGGAAAGATTTGACACCATTTTACGGGAAACATACATGATTCTGCAATAGTTATAGTGCAAATATGAGCTTATTTCATATTAAAAAGATCTTTGATTGTGGTTTGCCGTGTGTGTATGCTACTGTTATGAATTATGACATTTTCAATACGGTTCAAGTAACTATGAACGTCAATTGATACACCACTAGAAGCAATACAAATATATTTTCGGAGCAGATTTAGTGCACACTTTACTTTTTTACGTTTGCAACAACCCTTCGCTGCATTGGTAATTGCATCCTTGTTTTTCATTATTGTTCGCAGACTGGACGAGGGAATTCCTAGAGATTCTGCAAAATCTCCCTGACTTAATGTAGAATTATCGTCGTACTTACGGAGAATTTGCAATTTTTCCCTTATAGAAAGGGATTTCCGGTTCGATATTTTGCACAACTGTATCACAGACCCGCACTTTACAGAGTTCAAAGATTCCCTCCTACCAGGGAAAAAAAAATAATCTTTACAGTGTTACATTTCTTTTCGATACAAAATTCCCGATATAAAAAACCGCTACAAGTGGGATTTGAAGCGTTATAAGAGGGTAAAAGTATACAGAGATATATAGAAAATTCCAGGGACCGAATAAAAAGAGCGTAAAGAACGGGATAGTGCTACAAGCGGGAGCGTAATAACGGAGTTTTACTGTATATAAAAGAAAATCTTCGTAAATATCGTAATATTCTTTATTTTTAAGTTTATCTACATTTTTAAGTTAGATAATTATGTTTTCCAAATAGAGGAAAGGATCTTTTTAAAAAGTAATCTGAAAATACACTGATTAAATAGAAAAAGTAAAAGTTTAAGGAGTGAATGTGTTCTTTTCTTTTCGATTGAATCTAATAATTTGGTTGTGAATTTATAACTGGTAAAAAAAAATCATAACTGGCTTATCCTTTTATTAAATGCCTTTTGTGCCCAGCGCAGCGCTTAGCGGGCTAAGGTAATTACACTGTTATAGCGATTTAGTTATAGCGATTTTTCTATTGTCGTTTGCTTTTGTGTGAGTCCCACTTCCGAGAGTAAGAGAAGGATCCATATGCTTTCACGCGTCCTGAGGTTGATCATCGAGGCTAAATCTGGCTGATGAGACCTAATAAGGACGAAACAGCTGTCCCAGATTGCCATCGATGATGGCTCAAAGGCATGAAAGCAAACGAATTTGTGCATTTCTGTTTATTTTTTCCGTTTTTCAAACCATGTTTTACATATTGCATTTACAGGAAGTTAGGTCATTTTACGACATTCAGGCAATCAATGCGAAGGCTCAATCGATCAACATTAACAGAAAGCGACTAATCGATATTTACAAAATGGGACCATAATTAGCCCAACTTGGGCCAATATCGTCATGCTACCTGGGAGATTACTTCTGCAATACGATTAACGTTCCTGATTTTGTTATTGTACTCTCAAGAATATCTGCCTTTAGTTTTTTTTTTTTTGCAGAATAGTGAAGAGATTTTTGCACGAAAAAAGGTCATTAAATGGTTTCAAAACTTGGAATTTTTCATAATCTTACAAAATAATGGAGAATGGTTTCATCAGGGAGTTTAAATGCTTTTCGTAAGGTTTGATGTCTCAAAAAATACTCAGTTAAAAAAAAAATCACTTAGAGTAAAGAATTCCCTCAACCTGTCCTCATATTTTGTAAACCAATCATCATGGTCTACTCTTCGTCCACTTCAATTTTTGTAAACTTTTCCTCTTCGTCTGTAAATTGGATTATTATAAGAATTGAATATGCATTTTCTGACTTGAAAAAAAAATCATACAAAATGAACTTACCAAAAATTCCCAAGCGGAAGTTAAAAGTGACAACAATGACGTTGCCAAAACTGGCCAGCACTGCTCCGTCGTAGGGATTGCCTGAATTCCATTCGTATGATTCTCCATGGATATACACCATGACAGGAAGCCTGAATGCTTCTCTACCAACTATGAATAGAAAAAAAAAACAAACATAAGAATTACAAGTAAAGACATTGCATAATTCATTAATAAACTTTACAATTTTCATTAATGTCAATCTTCCATCTGGATTGTTTTATTATCTTTCTATGAGTACGATTTATCACATGTACAATTTACCTTCATAAAAAGATACAAAAAAGTTACTTTTGATTTTAAGCGAACTCTGAACGATAGTAAAAAAAATAAATTAGAATATTTGTTGCAACTAAATAGTAAGTGTTTAGTAGTAATTCCAAAAACATTAATTTAGTAATTTTGCTGTGACTAAATTAAATTTAAAATTTCAATTTAAAATTAGTGCTTTATTTTGGTTAAGTATTAATAAAGCATGCTTTTGTCTTGAATTTTATATATATATATATATACCTTTAGTTTACTGTATATATATCTATCAAATAATATTCTAACGTAAAGAAAAGTAATTATGAAAAAAAA
>JAFIDM010010028.1:36429599-36457986 GCA_023159025.1 Thereuonema tuberculata | reverse complement strand
CTAATAAGGCTGAAACAGTTGTCCCAGATTCCCGACGAACATTTCTGTAGTTTCTTCACTAAATCATATGCCTGCACGTTAAGTTTATCTATTTAAAAAACGTTTGGTTTTGAGACAATCATTTCAGCATTCTGTCGTACTTTTCCTTTCTTTTGCTTCTCTTTTGTGCCTATAAATTAAAAACTGTTGTTACTCTGATTAAAGGGAGGAAAAAAAATTGTTTATTTTTACAAGCACATCATGAGGGTTGATATCAATGAGAACAGTTGTTTATTAGGAATCATCAGCCAGTTAATGAAAAACTAGGACAGTTATTGCAAACTGTGAGTCTCACTGTGCCTTCGGCCCTGCGATTTTGTTATTCTGTCCTTTTTGTCCGTAGCACTCCGTAACGAAAAACAGCTAAACGTCATTATTTCACCAATTAATTCTGATCTTGTCTCCATGTGCACTTCTTAAAGGATCACTTACCAATTAATTCTCACAGCAATTTTCTTCTACCATTTTTAACTTGTAAAACACTTCCTTTTTGGGAAGGGGAATTCAATTAAGCTAACCAAAATTCAAACTATCCAAGCTACCATCCTTACTAAATACCATTAACAAATACGGTTCTCCTGCTTTATTCCTTTCCACTTCTCAAACAGAAAATTAAGTGTGATTGAGTAATGATATGAGTTTTATGTAAGTGTATCTACCTGGTGATTTGCTTGTGTTTACGATCACCTTAGACCGTTCTTCGTGGGCGAAAAGACACGCTTAAGGCGTCTTAAAATGTCCGTTTTATAGCTCGTTGCACAGAAATGAACACTCTTTACATCCGTGATTAACAATGTGTTGTTAAACCATTGTCGTGATGATACTTCTAAATTAACGTGTTTAAGATGGCCGCCGTATTTCTTCCAACAAACTTCATTTTAAATATAAAGAGACTAAATCTCAACAATTTCACTATCTTGGGGATTTTATGAGAGATTTTGAAAGATGTTATTGTGTTTAAGCCTTTAATCTACCATATAGGCTTTGGGTTTAGAGGTAGTAAAAGGAACAGCATTAAACATAAATCTTTACTTCATTATCATTTATGGAAACACAATATCAGAATATCTCATATAATAAAAGCAATGTTCTAAATTTAATTATTTAATTTTAATACCACAGTGAAACCACAGTGAATACATAAAATTAAGTTGAATAGTAATCGAAATGTAAATTAAACTTTAACGAATAATATATCTTGCAAATCTCAAAATGTTCATTTTTCTTAATTTATAAACAAATAGTCAATGTACAATGTAGTTTATCTTTTGATTAAATTAAAATAAAAAGTTTAAAACCAAATGAATACTTTAAATTTTGGGTGCTTTCAATTTATTAGGGGATTATTAAGGATAAGAAATGGAAGAGGACAGAAATTGTAGACGCAATGAAAAATTAGATGGAACTCATACATCATACTAGAAAATGAAACCGGAGATTTGTTGAAACCAGGAAAGAATAGACAAAACAGTAACTTTCAAAGAACAAAGTTAGTGGCTGTTACTTAAGACTTCCTATACTTATTATCTCTATATCTAAATTTCAGAAGAAAGTAAGTTTTAACAAATTCATGAAGATCTGAGTTATTAATAGAACTATGTTAAATACCGTAAATGCTCCACAAACGCCGAGTCTCTTATTGTCGCCGGTCTCTAATAAGCGCCGGGCTGCAGAGGGGACAGGCCAAATAGTAGCCGGTCTCTAATAGTAGCCGGGTCTTTGATATTTGCCTACTGGTACTAGTGTAAGGTCTGCATCTTTATAGTCGTGCGTAATACCTTACGGTATATTGCCTTACAAAATGCCGGCATTTGACATTGCCTTTAAGATTCGCAAAAGAAACTTCCGGTGAGGCGGCCGCCCGTCATTGCGGATTCGGACGACGAATAGCAGCGAAAGGTACAGAAAGACATTGCCATTTATCTTCAACAGTCTTATGTAGCATGTGAAATTCAAATATAGTAGCTGTTTGTAATATTAGCCGGTATTTATGTGTTAAAATATTGCGTTCTGAAGGTTTTTGTTAATAATGGCCGGCCTCCAATAGCAGCCGATCTCTATTAAGCGCTGGGAGCCGAGGCTAGTTTTGCAAATAAACGCCGGGGGCTTCTATTGAAGCATATACGGTAACTAGAAAAAGCAAATAAATATCATACTAAGAACTTTGTTTTACTAGAGCATAAGTTTCCGGAAAGCTAAACCTCAATCAAAAGAAAAGTTTTTCTACAAAGGGGTTGTAGAAAATATGTACAAAATACAAAGTACAAAAATAACTAAATTAAAATCTAGTTTAACTTCTCCCCATAAATGCTAAATGGGGAAGGGAACAACTTTTTCAAAAGTTATACTATAAAAATAAACCCTGAATTCGAAGTTTTATTATTAATTCTTAACACTATTTGCAAAATCTCCATTGTTTGAACGAATTTTTTTTAAATTACGAATTTGTTCTTGAAATTACAATATGTAAAAAACAAATGTAGCCGTTATCATCTATTCCTTATTTGAAGGGATTCTATTATCCAGGCACAAAATTTATTTACGCTGTTTTCAAGGACAGAATACCATAATTATTTCCCTTGAATTCCCTTTCTAATTACGAGTACTTTGACAAAAATTCCTTTTATTCTTTTATCTTTCTAAAAACAAGACAATGTCTTCAAAATCATTTCTTTAAATTGTTAATTTGGTCTGTATTTTCAAAATACTGATAATACAATGTTAATATTTATTATTTTATTTTTATTATTTATATATTAACTCTGTTAAGATTGCAGAGTTTTCTGTTACAGATCTTAAATTTAGAACGCACTTACTATGAAGTATATACATTTCTTTAAAACGTTTCGTATGACAAATACGAAAAGTTATGATTACAAAAAAGCAATTAATTAATCATCTTTACTTCAATCAGCTACGAAATTTAAAAAAAAACAGCCTAATTTTATATGGCCGATGATAATTCTTTGTTTATTTCAAAACATCTCTGAAAGACCACAGAAGAGATGCAGCTTGTAAATTACTGACATCATAACTTCAATAAAAATCATACTTCGACATAATTACAATTGGTTTCTTTGTAAAATCAATACAAAGTAATGGAGATCATTTTAATAAACTGTTATTGTTTATCAATTGCTTATCTTTTTCAAAATCAAGGGTTTTATTGAAGTTGTGCAGCATCTCTCAATGCAACATTTCATTAGTAAAAGCATTTAAACAAAAGCTCACTTAATAGTTTTTTTTTTTTGTTTTTTTACAAATTTCGTTTTTGGGAATTTGAACTGATCATAACTATGACATATTCCTGAAGTAAAGGTTTCAGCTGAAAGTTCAATGATTTCTGTAGGATATTATTTTTTTCGATTGGAAAAATAACCGGAAGTTCACTAGTTCCAAAGTTTTTAAGGGCTCTACTCATAAAAAAAAGCTACAGTGGTCATATTTGTTAAGCAGTCTCCACATCAGAAGGTAAATATTGTTATCAGGCTCAGTAGTTTTTCATGGACAGAAGTGCTTTTGATCCCTGTAGTCTGTAAAAGTTTTTAAATTTCTTGAGAATACTTCATTTTTGTATTTGTATTTGTGTTATTTATTTATTTTTGTTTCGATCTTTTGTTTAAAGCAAAGAATTCGTTGTCTGATCACAGAATGTAGTCATTATTAAGTTTCTATTTTATAACAAATGCAATTTTAGTTTCCTTGAAGAAATACAATTTAAATAAATTAATATCCTTTGATGGCTTACTAAAATACTTTTTCTATCTTTTGTTTAACCTCACTTTGGTGTTCGTCTCTTCGTAGCTCCTTCAGTTGTCTTCTAATGCTAGGAGTTAAGAATGGGTGGTAGAAAAACAGCCGCTGAGAGGAAGTGGAGGCGTGGTTGCTTTCTCAATGCTTCCTCCTTCCCTTTTCCATCCCTTCAAGATTAGCTATCATCAACTCCGGTTCTTTTTTTCTTTTCTTCCATCATCTACCCACGGGAAGTGGCCACAGAAGAGCGGTTGGACGCCATTTTGGACCCTATCGACTGGAAAAGTGTCAGCAATCAGAATCTATTAGTGTGAAAGGGCCTCCGCTCACAGGTACCTGATAAGCGCCCACCGATCACAAATAATGGATCCTAAAAAGACTGTCCCTGCGTGAATGGGGGAGGAAATAGAGCTCGTATTTGGCGTCTTCTTTCGCGATTTCTTAACGCTTCGCGATTTGCATTGGAAATGGCAGTGGCTTTATTCTTTTATTAGTTTAAAATATTTGAAATATTAGGAAAGTGAGTTTTTTTTTCTTGAATTAATTTCTTAGTAATTGCTTTCTTCAATCAAATTACTTTCATTTAGACATTCAAAAACATTTCATGAAAATATTCTTAACCAAGTTATACATTTTTGGACACATTTCAAAGCATTCGAAAGTTGTCTTCCTATTACACCAGTAAGCATTTGTTGTCATTTCAGAATTTCTAATAAATATTGTGATTCAATTTCTTATTTTATAAACAGACTGCTTATTTTATTATGGAATAAAATATATCTGAAAATTATTAAATCTTAATAATAAGTCCACCTTTGAAGAAGCTGTCCTTAAATATCCTGCTTTTCTCAAATATTGTCACTAGTAAATGCTTTGCAAGTCATAGTGAAACCGGTTGTGATGCTTGTATTTTTAAATATGTAAAAACCTTTTTAACTAGTCACGTGTGTTGGTCGATAATTTTATCTTCTCAAATTTTTAACACACGTTAAATTTTATAATGAAATTAATTAGTTCACATGCAAAAGTTTTAGTTTTCTGATCAGATCAGCAGACTTATATTCCCGTTTTGTCTGTCGCGTAGGCAAGTATCATTAAAATATCATTAAATTATCATTAAGCACAACAATGGCAACAATCGCAACAACTGCGCATTTTGCATTCGCAACAATCACATTTATAATAATAAGGAATTTAAAGCAATATCAATGATATTTTCTCATCAGAAGACCTTGCGAAGCATTGTGATTGGTTTTCTAATCGCTTTCCGTACCTTGTTTCATTAGAAATGATTGAAATGTTTTAGCAATTTTTAACTTATTAATAACATTCTGTAATCCACTTAAAATGAAAACCTGCTCTTATACAGTTAAGAAAACTATCAAAGCTGATCGACAACGTTACCAAAAAGATGTAAAGATACCTTTGACACCGATTCCATTACAGAGATTTTGTAGGAACAGAAAACAAGAAACAATTTATCCGACTTATTCTATTCGCAATTCTTATGAATTTGAAATATGTCAGATACGTTGTTTCTTGCATCCTATTTAGAACGGTAAAGATTACAAGAACATCAATAAATGTTTCCTCGTCGCATTGGAATGTCATTGTGACATCGACACCTTACTCCTTGTGCATGTCTGTCTCTTGGTACCTTGCAAAGCAATCTCCTTTAATATATCTTTGGTTTGTAAACCCAGAATTTTAATTTCTTAGGAATTTAAAAATGTACAAAAAAAACATATTTCAGTTAATGGAATTTAACACAGAAATTGAAAGGGTAAAAATAAGCAAGAAAAAAGGATATATTGAAACTTCCCATGTTACGACAATGAACAAAACCTACATTCCTGTTGATCAGAATTAGTTGGTTAACAACGGCACTAATGTTTATTTTTTATTGATTTATGTATTTTGATATGTTCTGCAATATTACAGAAAGTAACAGAAAGACAGCATAAGTATTGTAATCTACGTTCCTACATTACTGTTTACATTATCGACAACACCAAGTGTAAAGAAATTTAAAAAAATATGGTTGATTGCTGTATTATTAACTTGGCTTATATTAAACGAAAAATCAAACAAGCATGATAAATTTTAATGTAGTCCTAACTTAATGAAGATTTTAATGAAGATTTCAATGTTCACCAAATGATAAACAACAGAGGAAAGTTCAACAACATAAAAAAGAAAATTGCAAGAAATGGTGTTGACATAAGCAACATAAAAAAAAGGCAGTAAGTAAGAAAAGCAAAAATGACTTCACTTGAAATGGATCTTATTCTGATGCATTTTCACCAAATTACTTATTCAAACAATGAAACGTATTAATTATTACTTATGTTTTATTTATTCTCTTTTTTGAAATTCATTTGCTTCGCATTGAACGGAAACGGCACTGATTATTTTTTTTTTCTCAAAAATAAAATCTAGAAAACGAGATGGAAATGCACTTGACTTTTCTTTTTCTTCTGGAATCTGTCTTTTTCATTATTCATTATTGTATTGTTTTCCTTCGCTCGAATTTTAAGAATCTAATGAGGTCGAGAATTAAAGATGAATAGCGTGAATGACAACTAATTAAGACGTGCCTAATCTAATTACTGGATGAACGAACGAATTCGGGCAAAGACAGAATCAACATATTTTTCTTCCTTTCTTTCAAAGTTTTTCTTTTTTCAGACATCTATGATTATTCGTGTTGTCGACAACTGTAAATTTTTCTAAATTTTTTTTTATATTCTTTTTCATTCTGTTTTTTTTTCCCTTCGCATTTGGGAATTGCGAAAGTCCGAGGAAACGTAATTAACAGAAGATGTATTTAGTCTTGTTTTGCGTCAAAGTTTTAGGGACATAATTAATGACAGTGAAGTGGATTCCAATTTTCTTGAATCGTTTCCACCGAAGCGAATTCCAACAATTAAAAAGGTTTTCTGGGTAGATTAACTCCCATTTAATATATATTTGTTTACAATATAAATCTATGGTCTAAATTAAGTCTGTTAACGCCTTACGTAATTTGCCCTATAAATAGTGGGATTAAAGTGGGATTTTCGCCAAAATAGGATTTCCCTTAAAGAGATTTGAAAGACACCATCATTAGAGCTAAACACGATCTTAGAAAAAAAGGAGATAAAATAAATACAACGAAAACCTTGTCATCACTGCATCATTTTACCAATTCTTCTTTTTCTACCAGAGTTATCTTATGTTTCTTACAACTGAAAAATTCGGCAGTTCACTTAATATGCTGATTTCTCTATATATCCCAGTGAATATCCGGTTTTTAATATCCAAGGTTCTCTAGAATTATCGAAAATTATCCAAAATTCGCATCTCGATCAGCATTTGAAAAGTTAGAATCAATATTGTTACCATTATCATCATCATTATTTCTCTTTTCTCATTTTAATCTAATGGATATCAATGGACAGTTGTCAAGTGCACCCAAGTTATTCCAAACTAAGGATTTCTTCTGACAATGTGACACGAGTCTATAATGCATTTCTGCATTTCCATTGCCACATGTCTTGCTTCTAGAAATTCCGAGTTAACTGGGAAAATTCGAGTCGCCGATATAACCATTGGCCTAAAGTGAACTGCTCTGAGTTTGCACATCTGCTTTATTTTACAATTGTTCTTAGTTCAGGGTATTTGTCAGTGAAGAGTTTATGCAGTTGGTTTCTATACTCTGTTAGTTCTGCTTCTTGTTTAGTAGAATGAAAATAGCAGCGCATGACAAATATTATTATTATTATATCGTAAAAGTTTCAAACCATGGGTTTCCCCAGCAAAGACAATATGGCGGGTCAAGGACCAAAGCACATATTGTCAAGTGTAAAAAAAAAGTGTGCAAGAATGATTAGGGATGTGTGATTGTGTCCAAAAATTTCCTAACTTTAATATTATTATTATTATTATTATTATTATTATTATAGAGATATGATAAGGCTCGTATTTTCTCTCAAGAATTCATCTCAGCTCTTTTATATCATATATTATATATGTCATCTCATTTCTGTCATCTGTTATATAATATATTATATCGTTTTTGTTGCGATTCCAAAATGTCAAAGACTTCAATTATGTAATCTTCGAAAATCTTACTAGTTAGAACCTTCTATTGAGAGAAAATTTCATTTAATTGCATTTGCTCTTTATGCCAATCAAAGTTAAAAACTTTCTCTATGCAAAAAAAAAAAAAAAAAAAAAATCTGAACTCTGTGGTCTTTTTCTTAAAGCTTCTATCGTCACATTCGTAAACTGAAAATCGCATTTCCCCCAGTATCATGTTTTTTTTAAAAAAATATCCAAATTTGAGATCAAATTTCTTTCGGAATTGACTTTGGAATAATTAGAAATAAATATAGGTCAGCTCATACGGCGAGTGAAGGACTAGAACCCACCGAAAAGCAAAGAAAACTCGTTTTCGTTAAAATAATATCAGAATACAAACAGATGAAGTACCAGTCTGAATGATTGAAACGAAAATGGCGGCGAGCGCCCTACTCAGTCCCAGCTGACGACAGCTTCACCGAGTTAAGCCGAGAAGCGCCGCATGAACGAAGCAAGCGCGTAGTTAACATCCAAGAATGCAATTGAAAAGCACCGTATGAGTTAAGAGTATAAAACCAAGCGCCGAAAAGGGTGCCTTGTAAACGAATTTTATCATCATGAAACCAAAAAACAAATGAAAAAAATCGATGTTAACTGCAAATTTTAACTGTTGCTACTGATGTTTTTTCACTTCTCATTTGTAATTTTTAATTGAATTGGTAGTAAGTTTTAAGTTTGAAGTGATTTGAAGTTCTTTCAGACATTAATTAAGAACTACTGAGAAATATTAGGAAATATATTTTATTTATCATTAAGATTTGTTTATTATTAATTGTAGGACACCCCACATGAATAATTAGAGCCCCAAGTCACAAGAAATTATGGCGAAGCAGAAGATTCGTATTGTTAATGTTCAAGTCACATCATTTGAGTTTAATCATTTTACTTTTATGTTCACAGTAAATTCAGTGATATTCACAAATTTCTTTATTTAGATGAGTAAATAATGTTTTTCACTCTTTCAAAATTTAATGGCAAGAAATCGCCTTCATTTTTGAGGTAATCTAGAGCTCTTTTAAAAAAGGGAATAAGTGAAAAATTAAATAAAACTAAAACAAAATACTGATAAAAGGGATAAAGAAATTCACATTTCTTTCACTCCTTAGTGATCGTCAACTGAAATCTGAGATAGCTGTTTTGTCCCGATTAGGACTCATCAGCCAGATTTCCAACGATCAGGAGGAAACAGCTATCTCAGATTCCCGCTGACGATAACTGAAGGCGTGAACGAAATGTGCATTTTCTTTATCCCCTTTTCCATGTTTCAATTTTTGCACTTTAAACTCCTCATATAAGTCAAACTAATAAGTTTTGCTTCATTAAAGAAAAAAAAAAACGTTTTTTTAACTAAGGAAAATCCAAATTAAAAAGAATCTGAAAAAGCAAGTGAAAAAAAACCAAAAAAAAAACCGAATACCATTTGACAGAGAAACAAAGATGAAAATACTTCTTTAATATATATCGTTTTATTTTCTAATTTAATGATTACTGAAATCTAAATATCAGACAAAAACATAAATAAAAAATAACCACTATCATTTAGAAATATTCAGATATTATAATTGTTTTTAGATTGTTTGAACAAAGAATGGAGGTTTTTGCATTTTTAGCCAAGCAACGCTGTAACCACGAGAGAAAAAGGTTTTCTTTACACCTGTAAACAATTCCAGTCCCGGGAGGGGAAGGGGAATCTCTTCCATACCCCATCCCACTCGAACCGAAAGACGATCTTTAATGGCAATATCGATTTTTCTACAGACACGCTCAAAATACAATGAATGCATGTTGATGTAGAAATAAAAATGATTAAAGTATTTATCAGTAAAGAATTTAAATATAATGTACGTATGATTAACCTGTAGCAAGGTTTACTGCGTTCATAGTCTTAGTGAGGAACCAGTGTTGGTGAAATAACGAAAGATGCTGAATTCAGAAAATTCAAAACTTTCCAATATGGTAAGTTGCTCTAAATCAACACGTACTTGAGGTTTTACTTATAAGTAATTCTTCATTTGCTTTCTCCCTCAAATTCCTTTGCTATTGTGCATTAGTTGGAGTAAGAAGTTATTCTATTTAGAAGTTATTCTTCATCTTAAAGAGAGTTTCTGAGATATTCACTCTGAGAGAGGTGATACCAGGAAACAGATCTATCCTGGAATGATTTGTTGTTAGTTGCACAAGGAGTGTTTAGAAAAAAAAATCTTACTTACAAAAATGTTTCACAGTAAAGAATTAGAGAGAAAACGCGAAAAAAGTATGATATTTGGGCTATTTTTACTATACTTTGTATTATTTATTTATTTACTTCAGGCTGCTTATGTATTATCCAGTGCTAAAACTAAATTAGCTAAACTTAAATTATCGATGGAACTTACAGCAGCATGTCTATATTTAGCATTAAATATTTGTCTTCTTACTTATTTATCTTCTTAGATAAATAATTACCGATAGTATAAAAATGAATCTACATAGTTAAATAATACCTGAAGGACAGGACGATTTACTTGCTTCGTCGTAAAATTGCATTCTAAGATTAAACTTTGTTGATCATTCCATAATAATAAAAATCGAATACAAAAAGATTCCAATAAAAAGTAAGTTTCCTTTCTGCAAAATATAAGAAATTCAATAACTGAAAATGATGGATACTTAATTGCGTTTCAGTTCAGTTAACTGAAATATATAGAAAAGTAAAGTTTTCAAACAGTCACATAAAAAAAAAAGAAATCATGAAATCATTAAAAAGGGAGAAAGAGTCAAAGTGAAGAGCCCAATATGTCAATGGAATTTTGTGACAAGTCAGAAATTAACATTTTTGACATTTGTGTCCAACCCTATTATTCTACTGCAAACAATGTTAAACTGAAACTTGCATTTTCATCACCTACATTTTGCTGAGAAACAGTTGTCACTATGAGGTATAACCCATCGCAATATTGGCTGCTCTTCAATATTATGACATTGCTAGAAGCCATTAATGTGCTCTTGTCTGTCTGTGCCTGTTGTTGGCCAACGAATCACTGTCGACTTAAATAAATGGTTGACATACACATTGTCCGAGACTATTTCGTTATGAAGGAAATTGATCTAGACGAATTGTGTTGGATGTCAGCGTGGGAGTGCTTCTGTGACTGATGATCACTTACCAAAGAACTGTAGCTGAAATGCACGACCAACAGAAACAGAAAAAAAATTGCGGGAAATGTCTACCCTAAAGAGTTTGAACTTATTGAATTGAAAAGCAATTTACAAATTACTTGTTTTTTTTTTTCTTCTTTTCTTATTAAATTGTGCTGAAAGGAAAGGACTGGCAG
Source organism: Thereuonema tuberculata (assembly GCA_023159025.1). Classification (NCBI taxonomy): domain Eukaryota; kingdom Metazoa; phylum Arthropoda; class Chilopoda; order Scutigeromorpha; family Scutigeridae; genus Thereuonema; species Thereuonema tuberculata. Next base: position 36,446,758 of record JAFIDM010010028.1, on the reverse strand, counting down.
TGGAATCGACAGAGAAAAGCAGATCAAAAATGCAGTATTGTTTTACAAACTTCATATCATAAATTAAAATAAAAATTTTATATACAAAATTTATTTATATTTTAATATGTTTCGATTCCATTTGGCTTTTCATTTGCATATTTTATGTTGGTTTTTCTTTTAAATTTGAATAAAAGATAAGCTGAAATCAAAAATCAAAGACAAAATAAAAATGGAAATAGAGATTTATAAACAACATCACTAATAGAGTTGATCATGCAGCTCTATTTATTTCTCTTCAGGAAGATTGAAATAAAGTTCAATATTTTAAATTAAATAACTATAGATTATGCATTTCTCTGCAATTTATATTTGTAGATTTTGTAAAACATAAAGAAGATAATTCCTTATATGCACTAGGTGGATTCTACTTTGGTTAAGATAAAAATTTCTCTACAATTTCTTATGCACTTAGATCTCTTTACAGCATTTAGTTACAAAGATTCCTTAACGATTTGAAAGTCTACTTTCCACAACGTATAGTTGTGTACAGCCAAGACTTGCACTGATGGAGGGACCAGACATTTTCATTTTGATAATGAAAAAAACAAAAACAATTCCATGTTTGTTGACAAACATAAAAGCAGTTTTCTTAATATTCTTCATTATTGTTAATTGAGATTAAGAAAAAAATAAAAAAGAAAATAATAAGAGATTTATAAAAAACAAATACTCATCCAGTAAACTACTTAAAACAGTTCTTAGGATTTTTATTGTGCAATAAAACAAGTTAACGAAAAGCATTTTAAATTCCTCTAAGTCCTTACATTGAAAATAACTTTTTTATAACAAAAGATATGGCTTAATTTTGTTCTTCATAACAATCCTCGAAGTTAAAGATATATTTTATGAAATGTCCTGCTTTCTCTTTGAAATCTTGTCTAAATTAAGTTCTTAGGATTTTTTTACCTTTTTTGGGTAATATTTTTAGAGTTCTTTCATTTTTAGGAAATGTAAGACAGGCATAACGAATTTATGTCTTCAACTTTCCAGACCCTTTTAAAGGATGATTAAAGTTTCTTGAAAACAATTTAAGATAAAAAAATCAATGCTCTTATTCATTGCAACTATAATTTATTCATTACAAGTAACTTATTACATATTGTAACCTACAGTTAATAGTTTGTTTAAAAGATTTAGCAAACTGGGGAAACAAAAAAAAACAACAAGCTTCTTAATATTAAATTTTAAGATGAAAAATCTGAAGCACTGAGAAATCGGAGGGAGTGATGAGGAAAATAAAAAAATAAAAACTAATTATGTGTTGAAAAAAATTAATTTTTACTTCATTTATAATGTCTAGCCATAATTTGCTTAATCATACAAATTATTATGATACCTCAGCAACTAAACAATCAATAATAAATTCACAATAAGAAAGGATTCAATGTTCACGTGTAGCCTTCGCCGGCCTCAAATGATTTTTCTTAGCGTATTAAAAAGATAAAAAAGCGCATACAATTATTCATCAATCCTTGGTCTCACCAACTAATGATCACATTTTAATATGGTGCAATCTTTTCAAAATCAGAGATAGGAAAATCAGAAAAGGTACTTGATAATACAAGAAAAAAATTGTTTTGATCATTATCATCTTCATTGTATTAGAACTTTATTAATAAGAGTCTTGGAAATCTTGACTTCTTTCAAAAGATGCCTTTACTGTAATCTATTGATGGCCGCTGACCATTAAGTCTTTGATTCAAGCATCCTGGCATCTTTTCCACCTCCGCTAACCACAAAGTAGCAGGTCTTCCAAATTTCCGTTGCTATTCTACTGTTATTGAGATTAATCTTCTCTTCCTCCATTCTCCTCCCATGTCCGGTCTATTGAAATCTTCTATTTCTGATCTTGATTGTAAGATTAGGCTCTTTGAACAGTTTATAAAGTTACTACTATTGCTCAAAATGAAATGTCGGTCTCAAATTATTCTTGGAATCTTTCTTTCTTTCAAAGACATTCAGCATTTTCTTTCTTCCTTGACGCATGCCCCAATCACCATAACAACAATTGAAACTTTTGGAAATAAAGGTGGAATTTCTTCTCTGAAATTTAACAACCACTTGGCAACAAAATTTTTGCGTTTTTTTATTAGGTTTTTCAATTTTATATACTTAAATTTATAAATTTACTAATGATAGATAACAAATCAATTATAAGTATTCGCATAATCTATTTAATTTAGTATTTCATTTTAGTTGAATTATCGTTTGTTTTAAGAAAATGTCGTAAACAAAGTGTAACGTATAGAAATTAGGAATCAAAGTAAATATCAGGTAATCGTAGTTTTCATTATACATCTGGCCACAACCGGACAATCGCATAAAAATTGCATCAAATCACGGCGATTTTGGGAATCAGAACATCATCTTGGAATGCAATGTATCTTGTCTTGAATGTACTTCAAAAGCCGATGTTCTTGTAGGGTATCGATGCTGTGAACAAAAACAAGAAAGTTTGTGAGCAGGAAAACATTAAACTGGACCGTTGATGACAGGAAAAAGATTGCCTGGTCTGTCTGATCAAGTTCCTTTTGCATTAGGCTGATGGAAGGCTTAGTATTTAGCAAATACAACATAAGTGGCCTAGCGTGTCTGGTGTCAATATTACAAGTTGGTGGTGGAGATGTTAATGGTGTGGAAAATGTTTTCCAGGCATACAGATTCCCGATATTCATAGAACATTATCTCCGAATTGTTTCTGATTATCACGATGTTCTATTTAATATCGTTTCTGGCCAAGGTCTTTCCTTCGAAGCAACAGTTTATCTTTACGAATTAGAAAATGATGAGACATCGGAAGCGCAGTGGTGCCTCAAAGGATAAAATAATGGTTATTATTATAAGGAGGTTTCTAACAAGGTCCGAATCACTACAGAATACTTTCAGGAGCATAACAGCGAACTTTCATTACTTCAGTGGCCTTTTTTTCAACTTTCTGCTTATCATTGTGATGAGATAGAAACGGCTGCTGTCTCAAGACTGTGCCTCCGTTCAATTTCCAGCAATTGCCAGACACAATCTTGCCACAATATTCCTCCGTAATGTTCCAGCATCTTGTAGAATCAATGCCAAGACGAATTCAGGTTCTGAAAGTTAAAGGATGAGGAAAATGCTACTAGATAGAGATTTGCTAAATAAAGTGGTACTTCCATGTCGTCTTTAACAATAATCATTTAATTTGCAAAGCTCAGCAACGATCACTTGTCATAAAAATGATAAATTTTAGCCGGAATTTACAGTAGTGTTTCACCTTAGACAGAAGGATTCAATAAATTAGAGCACTGGATATAAATAACATTTCTGATAAACCTAGGACATCTGCTGAAACTGTAAGATTTCTTATATTATAAAACACTTCTCCAGACTGTGAGGTAAAACTTACAGTTGCTCTTTCCTATTTGATTTCTTCATCATCTATAGCTCTCAGTGATAACGAGTCAATTTCGTAGAAACCAAACAAACAGAAAAATTCTAAACTGGTAACTCTGATGTTATAAAACATTCACAAAACTGTAAGACTTAATTACATAAAAAAAGTTGTACTAAATTTTCGAGCCAGATGACTTTAGAACGAGCCTAACTTGATTAAAAGGAAGCGATGAAAATATTTCTAGGAAGAGATGAGTTTATTTGTAGGTAACAGAAACCTCAACATTCAATCCATTAGTGTTGATTGCATCAATTTTTAATTTAATGTAGTTAAAATAATAAAAGAAATGGCACACAATGTGAAATCTGATTCCATCTCATTTTCATAAAGAATTCATAAAGAAAGAAAGCAAAGTTTAATTTCTACGAAATTGCAACGAAATCAAAGGACAGACTTTTCGAATTTTTATACTATCTCAAAAATTAGAAAAAAAGTTAGAAAAAAAAATAATGCTTAATTTAGGACGAACTTTTGTGAAGTCTTGTACGAAATTAAACAAATACTGGATGTAGATAATAAAAAAATAAGATATCTTGACTTAAAATACTGTTAAAACCTCTGGCATTATCTCGTTTTTCCTGAGCATTCAGTTTTAATGCACTAAAATTGTGAAAGAGTTTTAATATTCAGTCTTGGCTGAATTTTCAACTTCGAGCGACAAAATCATCTTCGAATGAATGTGTATACATGAAAGTTCCCAACAGATGAGGTTTTGGCGTGATTAATTTCTTAGTGTTGTTCGCTGAACTCATGCGTCGTTTATCTCCGTTAATGGATAAAATATGAAACCATCAACTGCGTTGATTTGGCAGCTCTGTCGGTCATTAAAATGGAATACGCCAAAAAATGATAAATTCTCTATTACAAAACAAATAATCGCTGCAGTTCGATAGCAATTCTGGTACGCGAGGCGGTGGGGGAAGGATACTAGTCCGGATTGTGCAAGCTGGAATGCGACCACGAGCCTTGTCGACAATTCACCATGGCAGCCCAGGGCCATGAAGGATAAAGATGGAAAAAGGGTCTGTGGAAACGAGAGTTCCATGATTGATAGTTACCGAGCGTTTCAGTGCTTTTACCGTTTGTCAGAGCATTTCTGCGAGGCAGGGCACGCAGTCTGCCGGGTGGGCGCTTACTCGGCCCGCTTCCAGCAGCACCTGTTCAGGCGGCAGTAATGCCCAAATTAGGCGGCGTTGCCGTCCGCAGGATGACAGATGGCAATGGGGCTGCCGACGCCCGTGTTGACACGGGAGGCCCGGAAAGCAAATACGCGAGCTTCGTAGAAGAGACGTCAGAGGGCGAGGGGGGAACACGAGGAGGAACGACAAACGTTGGTTGAGACATGGGGGCAAAAGCGAGAAATATTCGGTTTCTCCTTCTATTTTCTCGACGACTGTTGCTGTTTGCTTGGATCCCCAAACTAATCGATTTTCATAAAATGACGAAAGAATATCACCTGTTTCAAAACTATTGGAAAAGGATACAGAAGATTAAATACAGATATTCGACCAACTTGGATAATCTAATTTTCGTTTTATCCAAACTATGCCAAAAATAATTCTGCTGACAATATTTCTTGTTTAGTTTTTGACAAAACATCAGAAAAGATAACAACAATAATAAATTTTGAATTAATCAGATGAATTAGTCAAGGAATCATAAGGGAATAAAAAAAAACAGAAAAAAGATTCCGAATCATCCATGGAATTTTTTAAAAATGAGCTCCAAGAATTTAATTTTATTATTAAAGTTTCGTTTAGAAGGAATTGAAAAAAGCACTCTAATAAAAAACTGAAATGAAAACATTTTTATATTTCTAATTCCTTAGTTCTTTTCAGTAATATATTTGTAATGCATAAAGAGGTCTCTGATCATGAAACAAGCCATTAATGAATAGTAAATACTATAAGAAATAAATCGTCGTTTCCGAAAAAAAAGCCCTCTGATTGAAAGCCGAAATTTAAAAGCCAAAAAGTTAAGTAGTCTGAACTATGAAATTAAACTACTAAATACGAAATTTACGTGCTTTTGGGAACGTAAACAGTATTACATTCATCCTTAAAATATTTCCTAAGACATCATTAAACATTAGAATGCTACTAAAATCGAATTACATTTCAAATATTCGTTTAAAAATATAATCAGTTCTAGTGTTACATTTGAATCTCGTGCAGGTATTACTTCTGTAAATTAAATTACAGAATCGTAATACTTTCCAATAATAATTTCTTTACAGCTTTTTTAAATATTATATAATAAAAATGTAAGAAAACTGTAATTTACTTTAAACCTGTGACAAAGTGTTACCAGAGCGGGTCATTTTCCTTTAACTGTTCGAAATTAAATTTATTTTTATTTATTTTTTATCACGAAATAGGTAGTAGAGAGCAATTTCTTTGCCAATCTTAGTTTTTTATTGTTCACGAATATTAATTATTAATTATTCCTCGTGAACAATAAAAAACTAAGATTGGCAAAGAAATTGCTCATTACTACCTATTTCGTGACAAAAAAAAATAAAAATAAAAACAAATTTAATTTCGAACAGTTAAAGGAAAATGACTTCCGCTCTGGTAACACTTTGTCACAGGTTTAAAGATAAGTTACAAGCAGAAAAATAATATTCACTATATGTTGGAAGTCTAAAATTTATATTAAAAGAATTGTATATACATGTATAATATCTGTTATTAATGTGCTGGGCCTGAGTATGATATAAATTGTAATAAATCTGAATTGAATAAAAAAATTACTCCTCTTAATTAAGAGGAGAATTTAAAAAAAAGAAAAGGATTAAATTGAATAAAATGTTTGTATCACTCCTTATTAATTAATAAACTATACATACAAGTAACCCAAATTGAAGTAAAAAAAAATGATAGTTGCAGAAAGAAATGTCTTTTCAATAGATACAATATGCTATTCTAAGCAAATGTCTTAGGATCCATAGCTTCTCCGAATGGTATTTGTAAAATAAATGGATAGTACTTACAGTAATTTCCGTCACACCAAGATTATTGTTGGGTCCCATTGTTTTCTATTTATTTTCGACGAACGATTTTCCAAAAGAATGTATGAAGCACTAATTTTAGATGTTTCACTCTTGTAGAATGATGTCAATCTAACACACACTTGCTTACGAGTATTCTGACATTACTTATGGCAAAAGGTTTTCGATGAAAGAAGGCCTAACTGTTTGCGGGAACGAATTGGCATGACGTAGTTCTACTTTTCAAGTCGTAGTTCTGCTTTTCCATCTCCTGCGTTCTCTCGGGACAGCAAAGTTTTACTTTTCCATAGGTGCTTGGAAAACACAGCATTTCTCAACTCCTCGCTTCCTATCGCCAAAAGTCTGCATGCAACAGTGACTGGAATTTTATTTTCCTTATTCCACAGTCAGTTTGGAGGAATAAGAAATGATGCTACATTTCTCCAGTAGTCAGCAATCATCTTCTATTTACAAAAACAAACTTGTTTATCACTTTTCTCTGATGAAAACAAATTAGTAAACAGTCACTCACAAAGCTTAAAATTTGATGTAAGATAAGGGTTGATTCACGGTTTTAACGACAGTGAGAATTACAGACATTTTATAGAGAGAAATTAATTAACAAAGTTCACATGTGCACATAAGGATAATAAAAAAAGCGATAAAAATTGAAGTTTCAGAGAATTAAAGAATAAAAATTAAATTATAAAAATAATTGGATTTAGGATAAAATAAATATTGATTGATCTTATAGTAAAGATTTATGAAACTAGAAAGCAAGGAGCCAAAAATATATATATATAAAGACCATATAAAAATAAATGTGTCACGGGAAAAAACCCAAAATAATCAAAATAAACCCTGACAAACCCCAAACTCTTTTATATCGATTTCAATGAATAACAGAAAAAAAAATATAATTAACTGTAAAGTGTTAGAGCTGTATAATCGACGGCGAAAGCCAGGCCTCTTTTCTCGTAAAAACAATCTATTTGTAAAGGTTAGAACATTACAACAGCACAGAATTCCATCTTTAATAAAACAGACAATTAGATTTCACTGAACGAACCCTTTCATGGAAATTGTACAATACTCAAAGGTATCGAGATTACGAAAGATATCTTCTCTCTTTCTTGTTACCACAGATAGATTCAACCTTTCAGGTGCGCGCAAGGGTCTAATTACAAGAAATCTAATGACAGCAACCGCTTTGCTTATAAATGGCTTAGTCCAGGACATTTGCACGGAGCCATCAGCAAAGATGCCTCCAGCGAGAGAAGAAGAGCTTAAGAGAGAGACTCTCATCATTCTATCTCGACGTTGAAGCTGTGGCTTCTGGGATTGATACAGACCCAAGAGACAAATAATTCATACACAAAGCACAGACCGCTTAAGCTCATAGGGCAACAGCGGCCACCAAACGAAAGAGAGACGAAGCTATTTCAAGTAATCCCCCAACTTAATTATTGCTCCGAGTCGATGACGGAGCGTTCCCAAGCCAAAGCAGAAGTGCAGTTATCTTAAATCACAAAGAAGCGAACGGTTTTGAGATACGGCTTTCATTCTTTCAGCATCTAATTCAATAAATTACCTGTAAGCAATAGGAAAAAGAATTCTTCCTAAAGACTTAAAATTTTTGAAAGCTTTATTTAGTTTTAAGCTGCAGTCAATAATGATATTTAAAAGCTTAAAATTTCATGAAACATATTTCCTACATGAAGAATACTACTTTCTTTTTCAGTAAAGCACATTTTTCTAACGTATTTAAAGATAATGGAATACGTAAAATTGTACAGGTTCTATCGTGTAAAAGCACTATAAATTCTGTAACAAATGTGTTTACTAAATTATAATATGAGGAGCACTTCACGAATAAAAGATATCGTCTCCGGAAACTAAATACCAGAATTTAAGGCATTCTCTATTTTTCATTCTGAAAGAGGATTTTCAGTTAATTAACCTTTTACTTCACTAAACTTCTCGATAAAACTATCTCCATTTACTGTTACTTAATAATGCTTGTTAAAAGTTAAGTCTTTAAGGATTTTCTAAAAACTTTCCAATAAAATTCATTATTGTATATTTAGTAAATCTTTTCAAACACAAAAACAGCTTTATTATTCTATGTAATAAATTTACTAAACCTTGCAATATACTATTTGTTAAAGCCATTCTAAGACTGTTAATTAATGGCTTAAATATTGCAAAATAGTGTTAACATTTTTATTTATGTCTGTCGTTTCAGTTTCCACATGTTTTTCAATCACATCATTTAGAATAACTAATGTTTTAAAGAAATCAACTTCCATATTTTCCTTTCTGAAATATGTCATATGACACTGTTCGATGCTGGCAAAAGCAATGCACCAAAAATAAAAGACTAACAAAGTTTGATCCTGAAAAACTTTGTTTCATGATATGACACAATCGAAGATAATCAGATAAGTAGGTTTAGCAAAGTTCATATACTCGTTTTGTCTTTTGTATTTTGCTGCCTGTTAGTTAATTTTGTCAACAAATGACTATTGAAGTGTGCCATCAAAAAAAACCACGTAATATTCCGTCACAGTTCAAACAACAGATTTCTATTGAAGTTTTAGAATATCCGAGTACTACAGCAAGCGCTTCTTTGTCGCGGCTTTTTTTTTTTTTTTTTTTGAGAAGAAGACTTAAAAAAATATCCGTAGGCAGTTTTAAGAGTTTAAAAAAATGTACCTCAGTGGATTTTCCACCACCACCCCCTTATTTTTGAGAATTAGCAGCTCTCATGATCGGCTGCAGTGATAGTACAAACTTGGAAACTATGCAAAAATACAATTTGCTTAGTTTGTAGTTTTTCCTAAAATTCTCAAAAATAAAGGGCGAAAACCAACTACGATGGACTTTTTTAAAATCATAAAAATTTCTTTCAGATATTTTATTTTTCCCATTTTCAACGAAAAATCACAACAAACAAGAGCTTTTTTTAGCACCTCGCTATTTTGAAACATCCACAGCAACAGAATATTTGAATTGTGACGTAATTCCACGTGTTTGCGACGAAAAAAACTCTATTGGCCCTTAACTATCAGTATTAGCTCATGTCGCAGTTCTTATTGGTTCAATTGGTCTTAATCCAGGAGTAGGTTATGACTATTTGGAGAAACCCGCTGTGAAAGATTCCAAAATAATTAGTCTAAGATCATCGACTTAATCATGAATTTCGAAGAAACAAATTTCTGAGTTTCTAATTTTGCTTTTCATTTTCTTATTTTTCCGGAATCTAATTTGATTCAACCGAAGCTTAGAAAAATAAAGAAACCCGGCAAATTTAAATATAAAAACAGTTTCTTTTGTCAATATTCATTATTATTTTAGGTTTACATAGAAAACACAGATACTGAAAAATTTATTTGTATTTTTATGGTTTTATCTTATTGTGGTACAGAATGTTATTTCAACAGAACTAGGCTTTCGGAGGAAAAAAGCACTTTCATTAATTTTGAATTTGCTTGACATTTTTCATTATTTTCTTACAAAAGATTAAAACTTTCAACTTTCATTAGAAACAAAAGAAAAAGTAAAACAAAAGAATAAAAAATTAATGAGTTTTGCAGTAATGTTGTATCAAAATTTTGTTTAGAGATTCTTTCAATCATTAATAATTCGAATTTATGCAAATACACGTCTTATTCATGTTAGTAGCAAAAGTAGACAGGATTTTTGAACTTTACTACAACAAAATTATAGAAGATCGTGGTTCAATCAGCTACTGAGTACGAAAACAAAAGTCAGTGTATGAAATATTAAGTACGAAATTCAAGAATTCTGTTGAACGCAACTTACATGAAAAGCTGAAACAAAACAGTTTAAATAGAGTACTACTGTCCTCCAAATGAGAGATGGCCGCCCTGTTTTTGTGAAATCTGCGCATGTATCATCGATTAGTCTGGTCAGGCATTTCCGTCTGATTTAATGACAGGACGCCACCATGACAGGTAATCGCTTGTTACTTTGCAAAAGAGCATTGTATTTATAAATAATATATATTTATTTCTTTATATAAATACTTATTGTTAGCAACTGGTATTGAAATAATGCTAAATAGTCGAGAGAAGTTTTAATTTGGCGTTATCAACATGTCTTTCTCAGTGAAAACAGACCCCGTCGTCCATTGTGACAGGAAAACATAATTGATCAGCTACCGGAAGGGCTGCGCAGTTCAAACTTCCGCCGGCCATCTCTCATTTGGAGAATAATAGTATAAGGTAAAATTAATATAAAACATCACAGAATTACAAAATGTGTGTAAATATCGTACAATTGCATTAGTGTAATTGTCAATGTAAGTAAATGAGTTAATGATTATGGTAATATTTTAATAATAACTTCTTTAAAACTCCATTACATCAATCATGGCGATATTTCGTGGGCTCCACTGGCTCCACTTTGACAAGCCTTTTTTTTTTAAAGGAAGAGAGAATATCTTCCTCTTTGCCAATTTCTAATCAAAAATAAATACAAACAAGAATTCCACAAACGTGAAAGACATAAAAAACGTGGAGTTTTAAAGAAGTTATTATTAAACTACGTATTTTGACTTAAGAAGAGTTTATTTAAATGATTATGGTCTTTGTCAATTAAAAGCGGAAGGTAAATAAAACAGAAGAAGGATATAAAACTTCATACATTAAAGTAGACATACTTATAATGTGACTGAAAAAAAAACAAACAACAACAGCCGAGCCCCTTAATTAGTTTCAATTTTAATTTATTTCTTTATAGCTTTAAAAATTTGACTTTCATATTTACTTAATTTTTCACGTAAGACTAATCAACTCCTGAGGATTTTACATATGAAAGTGTGGCAACAACCACGTTATGTATAAGAGATCATCGCTTTATTTTAACGCTAAAAACCTAAAGAAAATATTGAAATGCTCAAAATAAGGCTAATAGATAATTCTACAATCTTAAGAAGCTGGGATGAAATTTAAGGATAAAGCAGAAGGCTTTGAAATCCGGACATTAAATGAGGCACGTTTTGCGATATCCAACGGAGTTGTAGATCTGTTTCCATCAGCTTCGTGGTTTTTTTATTGTTTCGTTTAAGATTTATTGGTTTCTAGTCGACCAATTTGTTATTATTCCAGTGATATTGATTTCTCCAGAGACGATACGTGGAAAAGCAAAAAGAAAAGAGAGAAAAAGAAAAAAGAGAGGTTCGTAACGAAGTAAGGAGGATTTAAGAAAAAAAATCCAATGGATACGATTTGTGGCAGCTCTAAATACTTTCGTTTTAAAAATAAAAGCCTTTCGTAATCTTGAAATATATCTTAAGAATTGCATAAAAGCTAGAGTGAAATTCAAGAATAAGTTTTTACTTATAATCTTTTTAACTGTAAAACATCTACCATTGCTAAATCGATGATCTATTTTAATATTAATTTGTCTTTAATATCAGCATTTTTATAAAACAAGTTAATTGCTAGTTAGTAATTTCAGCAGAAATTTCAGCAAAAAAATAGCAGATAATATGAACGTTCATATTATCTTCGTATTTTTTTTATTTTAATTTGGAGGTCCCAGAGTATTTGCTGCACATAATTTATTGTATAACGAAAATATATTTATGATACATCAATGGGTGACACCAAGTTGTTTCCTGACATTCTAGAACAGCTGTTTCACGCTAATATAGCGATCATCAGCTATAAGCAGTCACCAGTAAATAACGAGGTCTCTATACGCAGGCCTAACAATGTTCCACGTATTGTTTATTTCCATTGAAAGCTGAGCATTCTTCAACATTACCTGAATGGCATTGCGGTAGCTGCAGTTCGCTTTAAATGTTTGAAGACCTTTAATAAGAACATAGATGAATACTTCGCAGAAATTCTGTCGTAATGAATTTTATGTGTCGTTATGGTGATCTAATAGAAATACGTCAATGTTTTGGTTAACTGTCGGTCTACAGAAATTTAAATCAGATTTCGATATAGAACGGACTGGTATATAGACATGTACCTTTTGGTCATATGTAATTGCTAAAGTATTGCTGAAGTGAACACGAAATTATAATTTTCTATGATTGCTTATTCTTAAGAAATTATTGAATCAACAATTATCAAAATCTCGAATTAGATTACTGAAAGGAATGGTATAAAATATATATTGGAATATGTTTTGGGATCAATGCGATCCAGGCTGTGAAATCGAATATTCTTTATATATATTACTAAATTAACTTATATTACTAAACTTATAAAACCGGACAGTGATGTGAAATTTGAAAAATGCCAATACAAAGATCATATCACTGTTTATGTGAAGATATGGCCAAATTTACCCTAAATTTAGAAAAATTTAGAAAAACTAAAACTAAATATTTTAAGACCTTGCTCTTTCTATCTTATATATTCTTTTTTTATTTCTTTTGTTTTTTATAACCTTTTTTAATTTTATCTAGTTTTTATATATATTTTCTAAATTGCAAATGATTGATTGAAATCTTTGCTTTGCAAAGCTCGAAGGATTGCCTTTGAGATTTGCCCGTTCGGTATATATCTTATATATATATGATTATATAAATTTCGGTAAACATAAATAACTTTATCGTTCTCTGGTGTTTTGGAAAGAGATTAGTTTCGTTATATATCGATCTATTTAACTAACTCTATTCCTCTGAATGAATTTGAAAAAAAAAATAAAGATACAAAACAGAAAAGAAATGCTATGATTTCTGTTTGCAAGAACAGCCGATATCAAACAAGAAATTCCTCAAAGAATTGGAAGCTTAATGAAAACATTGCCTTTATCCTTTTCGAATTAATAAAACAAATCATTTTTGGTCTTTGAAGCAAGTTTAACCTATGTAGCAATTCATCATTAATGTAAATTACTTATTAATAATGTAAAAAATGTAACCTTTGTCCTTACATTTTTAATGCGGATTTTACCATATTCATGAGCAAAGTTCGCCACAATTAAAAACACAAATACAAAGAGATAGTCTGTTTATACTTGATATCTAATACATTAATATGATATATCAGCAAAGTTTCAATTAGATTAGCCTACAAATATTACCGTGGGGAGAAATGCACGGATAATCTGAAGGCTTATTCTTCAGAAAATGGGTAACAGCCAAAATAAGATTCCTGTGTATTTAGGTTTCGTTACAGATTATTTTAGCATCCGTCCTCATTCTCATAAACTACAAAGGAGTAAAAGCTATTTCATTCTACAACCTAAAGTCACTGGGAAAATAATTTTTTATTTCCATATTGAATAAAAAGGGAATATATAAAAAAAAAACAGAAAAATTATATTGTTAAGTTTTCAAAATAATATCGACAAAGTAAGTCTTCTGATCATCTTGTTAATAATAATTTGAAAACTATTATTTCTATACAGATACTAAATTATTGTATTTAAAATAATTTAAATTAATGATGAGTTTGTTATATTTAATAGTTTTGGAGTAGCCTAACTTTGAATTATTATTTCTATAGTTCATCTCAGGCTTCTGTGGACTTTCCTCAGATATCACTGATGTATGCTTTCTTGACATCGTACAATAATGAATTTTACATTGCAAGCAAAAAAAATCAATATTTCGACTATATAATAGAAAAAAAAAAAGATGGATCATTATCGTTGTAAGAAGGAATTTTATGAAAGAAAGCTAAGAATGCTTATAGATTCATCAACATTAAAACCAAGCTATTTATAAAACTTGTTATCAATTAGTTTGAGGTTTGCTAATCTCTGTAGTGTTATTAGAACATTCCTAAATACAAACGCATTATCGAATACTATACAGAATAAAGAGTCTTCAAACTTTCCCCTGACATCCTGATAAACAAAGCTTAGAAATTCAATATATCTCGAGTAAGTCTTCTTCTTCAAGAATTTGCACAGTAAGAATTTCTGTGTAAACTGCTCATTTTGAAATTAAATAAAAAAATATGTGTATTGTAAAGAGATAAAATTAAATATGAAGCCTAAATAAACTAGCGTTTTATTATTTCCTTTTAAATTTTTCTATTTTAAAATTCGTTTTCTTTAAAAGGACTGCATAATGATAGTTTGAGGAACTACAATATAAATCATGGTAATTGTTAAATGTCAAAAAAGTAACTGTTAATTTAGAATTTTTATTGATTTTTTGTCTTTGTCAGTAAATTGTAATTTTGTATGCTTTTTAATATTGAAAACATAAATTATGTAAATGGAAAAAGAAAAGCAAAAAGAATTAGGAAATTAAATCTTCGACGAAACTCATATTTGATTAAAGGTTCTTTAAAAAACCTTTAATACTAAGGAAAAACTACAAAAAGAAACAGAATCCGAGAAACATAATTTTCTCTAAGGAGAGCAAATATTAATTGATTTTCTTTCAACCTCCGCACATGTTATAAAATATTTATTACAGCAAAGAAAACAATGTTTTCAATTTAAATTTTCCTCAATTTCAATTTCAAATGACATATTAAAAAGAGAAAAAGAATTAGATTTATTCATAATAATTCTTATGAATTCTTATTATTCTTAATAATTTATTCAATTTGTTTTTAAAAACGAAAGTTAAAAAACAATGAATTTAGTGTATTTTATTTCAAAAATAAATAAAAACAAGAGATCGCCTATCCAATTAGAAAATGTATTTATATTTTACTATGTAGTGCATTTTTTTTATTTAGTAACGCAAATAAGAACATAACGTTAAGAAGTGTAACTGAAACCTTATGTTTAAAGCCAAAATATCTTTACAAATATATGAAAGATAATTACAATATTTTTTCTCATTCTATTTTCTCTATAAGAACATATCTTTTCATTTCTTTGATTTTTCTTTTCCAT
This sequence comes from Thereuonema tuberculata, assembly GCA_023159025.1. Classification (NCBI taxonomy): domain Eukaryota; kingdom Metazoa; phylum Arthropoda; class Chilopoda; order Scutigeromorpha; family Scutigeridae; genus Thereuonema; species Thereuonema tuberculata. The sequence continues at coordinate 36,431,453 of JAFIDM010010028.1, read as the reverse complement.
TAAAAGAAACTTCCCTTAAAAAATTTAAACCTTCAATTTTGCAAATTATAGGAAATCAACAATTCGGCAATTTTTGGGATTATTTAACATCCAAATTACTTTACAAAAAGATTAGTTGCAACTTTCCAAACTCCGCATGATAAGAAAGCAAAAAGTTGATCCAAAAGGAAAAAAGAAGTAAAAGATAAAACGGTTATTGATTGACCAAAAGGATTGGCAGCATCACAAAATGTATTTTGCAAACAGTATTGTCAGGATATCAAACTCATTTAAGGATATCGCAAAATTAGGCCACAAACACGAGAAATTTTCACATTTTTAGCTTAATGATATTCAAACTATGTCGATAGTAAACAAAAGATTTAATTTTATTAAATAATAATTGCCAATAATAAAGCATCGGATGAAATATGTCCGGTGCTGTCTTTTACCACAACCTGTACGTTGTAAATAAAATAAATAAAGTAAATAAAAAACAAAATTAAATCCTAGCTGGTTAGAAAGCAGGGGTTTTGATATTTCTAGACATTACGTAAAACGTGTAACAAGACAAAAAGACGATAAAACTATTTTCCGAATGAGAAAAAGACCAAGAAAGCAAACACATGGTAGATAAGACAAGGAAAATGTTAGACAGAAAGAACTAGACCTTTATCGATCACTTACAACAACGATGATAGTAATTCTTGCTGAAGACAGAAGCCACATTAAATTTGTAAGCGAGGTTAATGGAACCTTAAACACTTTCTAAAGTTTGCTGTTTATTTTAACTAGTCAATCGCCATTTTAATCAATTAATAGTTTATTCCATTAAAGCTAGAAGAGCATTAACATATTTCATTAATACAATATCTATAATCAGAAAAGACCTGCGATTAGATTAATTATTCTGATGCGGTGATTCTGAATTTGAAAAAGTTTGTCAATTAAATATATGAAATATATCATGTTAATACATTAATACTAAATATAAATTAATACTAAAGAAGAAAGCATTTTATTCATTTAGCATTCAGAATTGAATATCATATAAGAAAGTAAAAATAAACTGAAAAGAGGAATTTTTAGAAAGTATGTTCTGTTTATGTAATGTTTAGTATTAACAAGTATTTGGTCAAATGCTTGAAGACTCTATCTTTAACATTCCCGCAGGTCCAAGGCTTTTAGGGTTTCGAAAACATTACAATAAAGTAGTTCTACTAAGTAACAGTCGTAACAATAAAAATTATAAAGATTACTCTTATTCAGTATGTAACTCACAATACGCACTTTATAAAGATAATATTTTTAATAATATATTAATTACTATCATTATAATTTTTTTTTTAAAAAAAAAAAGCTTTGGCATCCCAACTTTAGAATATCCAAAACGGTAGGATCCAAAATATTAGTAGGATAATTTCAAGAAACTTTCACCTTTTCTCTGAAATAGTGTTCACATACTGGGATAAGAATAGTTTATGGAGGTCGTAAATATTGGCCCAAATTCTAACTAAATCCATATTTTCGTTAAAGTTTGCTTTTTCCTTTGAAAAATCTATTGAACATTAAACGGCAACATATGTTTGGCTCTATGTAGAGATCCGATTATTTCAAAATCAAAAGGACCTGCCTTTTAATTAATAAACGAATTAACAAGGATTCAGCTGCTTCAACTATTTTTTTATATTGATCATAGATGTGTGAATGGTTCTCTGGAATGGGATTTGAATTGCTTTTGTGTATGTTCTAACAATTATTTTTCTCTGATGCCTACTGTACAGCAAAAAGAAACTTCTTAATACTTATTTGAATAGTTATTCATTATTCAAATTCAATCTATTATTCAAATAAGTAAATTCGAAATGAAATGAC
>JAFIDM010010028.1:36411606-36424530 GCA_023159025.1 Thereuonema tuberculata | reverse complement strand
CAAGTATTGATTGTTTGCAGGCCTTCACGTGGAACCGAATATATTATACTGTGGTTCAACGCTTTTGTAATAATAATCCTCTCAATTCATCGAATACGGAAAGTAATTCACTGCCTTTAGGATAGAACATAATCGAAATGCTGTTGTCTCTCCTTCGTCCGTGATGTGGTGAGTTACAAGTTAACGTACAAGTCTGCTCTAAAAACTTAATTGGTAATTTTAGATCCTCTAAAATGAGGTCCTTATTAATTTAACTATTAAAATGAACCTGATAAGTAGTGCTAGGGTCAAGTCAACATTATACAGAAGTATCAGTGTTATTTACTTTTGTGCTGTTTCTGGGGCAACGGAATTGTCTCTGGTATCTTCATTTTATGGAATAAACTTTTTCCTTAATTCAGTCACCGTTCAGAAAAATTGCATTATGGGACATCTAAGGATTTGGTAAGGATTTTCTTGAAATAATATAGTTTTGGAACGTTTCCCCATCTTCCAGAAAATTTCCATCTTTCCATCTTATCTACAAAAAGTAATTAATTGTATTGTTCTATTTCTTTCTAAATCCTTTTCAAAATCGGATTTTTCTCGTTTTCCTGACCTGAGAATTTTCATAACATGAGAAGTATAATAAATCATTGTGTAGAAATCTAAATTGAAGAAACTTTTTTAAGAAACGGAATGTTATTTTACTTTTCATGAAGTTTCGGATGAAGTTTCTTTATAGTTACATGAAACCTAATAATGAAATCTAAAATATATTACGAGAGATCTTCAGTAAGGTTGATAGTCTGAGAAACTTTTCTTTTTCAACAATTTTAGTTTTATTTGAATTCTGACAGAAAATATTTAATGAACCACCCTTTTTGTTTAATAAATAAATAAATAAATAAATAAAATTAAACTTTTGTTATTAGCGTAAAAGAGTATTTTTAAATTATATTACTTTAATTTAACGTATTTTTACATACCTATGAATTTTTTAATTATTATTTTTTAATTAAAAAATCAACATTGTGCCGATCATGAAACACAAAATAACTAAAATCTTAATGAAAAAAAAGATAATCAGGTTTTATTTTTGTTATTGGACGTTTTCACGCATTTTCACCCCCACCCCCCTTAAAAAAAAAGTCTAGATTTCAGATTTCCCCCAAAGAGATTTCCCCCTTGAATTCACTATTGCAAGAGTAAAATTCATTCTTTTTCTTTACATCATAGTATTGTAAATATACTTGAATAACATTACGGATAGGCTATTACAGCCGCAGTTGCAAACATTTTTTGGAAATAGTATTTGTCGGTTGAAATATCTGAGAAAAAGATCTGACTTTTACAAGGATCTGAGAACAGTAACTTTTTATTTTTATTATTATTCACTTTAACGCAAAACAAAAATAACTTTGAGTTTCAATATTTCATAATAAAATGTTTTTATGTAATACCAAAGATACAATCTTAATGTGGATTAGTTTACAAATGAATTAATTGACTCATTTGTAAATGTTAATTCATCCCATTTGTTTATTAATTTTTAAATCAAAATCCTTGGGAACTCAGAGCTGATCAATAATTGCTAACTAGACAAATAAAATAGCAACAAAATTAAGCCTCAATTTTGTAAGGAACAATAACATTTTTCAGAAGGAAAATAAAGTGTGTTTAATCCGACTATCTACACATTTCCAATCCTCACCTCCTCCTAGAAGTCATAGAAATAAACAAAAAAGTAAATGAGGGAATGTATCACTTGAGGATAGGCGGGGCTTCGTAGTTCCAAAATATCCCACCAGTCTCCTTTTTGGCTTGTGGGATAAACAAAGCCATGTCCTTCGTTTTAACCCTAATAGATACAGAGGCTGAACTAAAAGATTTGATTTGGATGCAACGATTGTAAGCCTTCTAAAATTTTCAGATTGGATGTAGAGTTGATTATCGCCTATTGAAGAAGACGACAGCAATATATTTTCAAAGAAGGATATAATTTAACGGATCAGTTGAGGATAGGCGGGGCTTCGTAGTTACAAAATATCCCACCACGCTACTGTTTCGCATGTGGGATAAACAAAGCCACGTGCTTTGTTTGAACCGGTTTAGTTACAGAAGAAATATTATATTAAAGAAGGATATTCCAAGCGTTTTTACGGAATTATTACAATAAGGATCTGCACAGTACTGAACCATCGTCTTGAAATATCAAATATCGACGATTTTTTAAGTAATTCAAACAAAGTTATATGTTTGTTTATCGCACAAGCTCTCGCCGCATGTGGGATACACGTCATATGTGACGTCGATAGGGGCGTAAACCTCAAGTGGTCCATTAGAGAGTGGTTGTAAATCCATTGTAGCCACCCTGTCATTGAAGAAATGGTAGCCGCACATGAAAGTTTAATGCTTTTGTATATTCCTGTATTTACGTCTTAAATGATAGAATTAGTGCCTGTATTGTAATTGGTTCCCGTTTTAAATATACTTCAAAATTTGCGAGTAATTGCAAGTTTTTGTCGTTGTCCTGTCCCCGGATCCATTTTGGGATCACTGCTATAGAGATACACTCTATGAAGGGGGATTTTTGTTGCTTTACTGTCGTTTGGATATTATTATCCAGGAGTCACCCTTAGGTGACAGTCAGACTTCTGCTTCCTACGAAGAGAAAGAAATACTGAATAAGAAATTAGCATCCAAGCCCCGCGCCGGGATTCGAACCCAGATCTGTCTCATGCCAGACCGCCGTTCACTCAGCCATGTCGGAACGGCAGTAATTGCAAGTAATTTGCAATTATAATATAATTCTTTTCCAACTTCACTCTGAATGATTGCCGATCTTCTTCAGACAAATTCCAAAAGTATTTTTACAATTCCGTAAAATAAATTCAAACATAACAAAAGCATAACATAAGAGAATAAACTCACACATCAATACATTATTAATACTTTGTTCAAAATAATTATTGAGTTCTATCTTCCTAACTATAACATTAACATTGCAAATAACAATTTATACAATAACGAAAGGAATTTTTGCACGTTTTTTTACACTTTCTTTACTGAATTTACTGAATAATCATTGATTTTCATTTCTTTATCTTTCTCGTTAGAATCAAAGTTCCTCATTATCATCGCGTCAACTATAAATCTTTCCTTGATTTTATATAGTACCTCCGCTATAGGGTCAGGATTGTTGTCATTCTTCAGGCAATCTGATATATTTTTCCAGTTGCTTCTATATAAGTGTTCTTGGACTCGTGGTGTCCTTCCGGTACTCCGTATTAAATACTATCGCAATTCCGGCATTTTAATTTGGTCTTACACTTGTATTATGTACTATTATTATTATATTGAGTTATGCTGTTGTTTGTTATATTTGAATTTATTTTACGGAATGGATAGGGGTTTATACAAGCTTATTTTTGCCTGCGTTAAGCAATTGGAATTATTGACAACCTAAGTTTTCATTGCGGGGAAAATCGTGAAATTTAATAACAAAGTTAGTGATTGAATTTTTATTTCACATTTACAGTACACATATTTTCTTATTTATGAAAATAAATTTTTCATTAATAAATAAATAAATTTATTTTCATAAATAAGAAAATATTTGTATTTGTAAATATTTGTAAATATGAATTAAGAATTTATAAATAAATATGAAATAAATAAATAAATTCCTGAATTACTTTACAGTTTTTTTTGTCTCTATGTTCAAAAAAAGAACAGATTCGTACATACGTAATTTTGTTCACTAACTACATTACTGTTCTAATGAAATTTAGATTTGACTAATTGAATTATGTTTTAGTAATAAAACTTAAATCAAGTCAATTCATCTACTAAAAATGCACTAAAAATGTATTATGCAATAATTTGCAATTGGCGATGAATTTAACACGTTATCCTACACTGTTCATTGATAAAACCCTTGAAAATGGTAATGTTAATTGGCTGTTCCTATTATTTTCGCAATATTCACTAATTGTTTTGACAACTGAAACATCGAATAAATTTTAATCTAAATGTTAAAACTCCTTGAGATATTTGGGAAGTCTAATCTCTCTCATAATTACTCTTAGATAAAAGGAAAACAATCTTTATTCGTAAGTATTAGGTCCATAGTTCTTCTTTATCTCCTCTGTTCTAGTTGTCATATTATTATAAATAACCACATCTTACACCAATAAATTATATTAAAGAAAATACATTTATTAAATATATTTAATATCCGCAAATTTTTGGAAAGAGAAATCTTCTTTCCTTTATCAAGCCTATTTCAAACAATTTTCGATTGTAACAAATCATTAACATGAGCATTCGAAATACGACATGAAATATTGTTAAAATTTTAATAATTCTCAGTGTCAAAATCATTATTGACACCAACAACCCAATAATATTAAAAACGTAATAGTCTAATTCTTCAAACTTACAGTTTTTGGCAATTAAAACACAAATTCACTAATTCTCCAGGTAATTTTACAAAATTGCTATCAACATCTACTCCTTTCTTTCTATTCAAATTTTGTCCCTTTGTATTTCTTATTATTATACTTTCTATAATTTTTCTAATTTTTTAGTCTTTTTCTATCCGTAGTGTTTTTATCTCATTATTCATACAATATTCGACAATATTCAGCTTGCCTCCTTTTTCGACAATATTCAGCTATTTCGGATTTATCTATTTGCTTATTTTTTATGTAGTTACCATGTTCTAAGACTCGTTCCCTAATGGTTCTTGTGCTCTCTTCAACATAAAAATCCTCACAATTCATACATTGTATTTTAAATATTGCACTCATTTCATTTTTCACTTCACTTTCAATTTACAACACAAAATATTTTTTAATTTGTTTCTATATTCAAATGCAATTAGTCTTAATTCATTTTAATCTTACTACCGGCGAAACAGTAAAGAATAGAGAGTTTTTGCCCAGCTCGCTATTCTATACGGTAACGCTTAAGTCACATGGCTGGTATTCTGCGCATGGGTCACTGTCCCGTAGAGGAAATACCGTTAACGTGACACGTTAACTTTCCTCGAATAGCGTATCGCTTTAGGGTAGTTCCGATAAACATGAGTTCCGACACTAGCGCTCCTGGTGACGAATTGTAGAACTTGAAGTCCAATCCATTTGTATCTATTTATTCGAAATTACCGATAACAAAAATGATTTTCACGATCGGAGGGCATCTTTTTCTTATATTTTCGTGGATGCTTTCAGAAAACATTACATTAGTAATCAAAATCATTACAGAATTTCGGCTTGAAAATTTGAATCGACAAGCGATTGAAATCTCGAAAACATATCGTCGTTGATCGAGATTTAACGAGACTGAATTATTTATCGACTGATTTAACGAGACTGAATTATTTATCGACTGATTTATCGAAACTGATAACAAAGAAAGACAAAACGATGAAAAAAAAAAAGAATATTTCCTATTTTAATTAATTAAAAACATTCTTTCATCTATTCGATGCATTGGCTAAATGATATTTATAAATATCAATGCTATTTTTTTTCTTAAATAAACCATAGGCATGATGACAACTGAGAAGTGTAAATTTTCACGTTATGGCAAAAACTCTCTTCATGACAGAGCCCACTATTGTGGTTACCTTATTCGTTCACGTGACATTTGCGTTTCCCGTATATAAATCACGTTATGGCAAAAACTCTCTATTTTCAATTTAAAACACGTTATAAGGAATTACGAAGAAGTTTCTGTCTTAACAGAAAACTGGAATGGGAAGAGACAATGTCTAATGAGGCGGGCACTAACAGCTTTAAATCTCCTTTTCCTACAGATATTACACATGTATATTTGTAAAAATCTAGAACATTGGTCGATTTTTAGTAAAAATGAAATCTCATTTCAATATAGCTGTTTTAACGAACAATTTAGCAACGACAGAATGTTAGGGTAATTTTTTTTCAAAAATTTATCTTCTTATTTTGAAGTTCTGTCATCAAGCTTTTAAGTACTTGATATCAGGTGGAATTCGAACTGCAAGAAGCATCCGATTTCTCACTCTTGTACAGCCGCAACTACCAGTGCTAAAAACCACTCGCCATTAGGCAACATATTTAAGAGGAAAAAAAGGCCCAGCTTTGCCCGTCTGTGCCTTTGTCTTGTATTTTAGCCAATGATCTTTTGGCGCTGCTGCCTTCGTTCGAACGAAGAAGTTTTCATCTCCCAGGGGTTCACTGCACGCCCACTTTGTTGTCGGAAAATCTTCTATTCAATGTGGAGGGGGAAAAAAAAAGAAAGAAAAGACCGAATGGGCGAATGACTTCTGGGACTTGATCCACTGGGTTCGAAGGAGATCAAACTGATGAAGTCGTCCTGCGTTAACGACGGTAGCTTCACAAGATGGGAATTTCCCTCTAGACAGAACAGGGTTTTACAAGAATCTTAAAGTTGTAGTTTTAAAGAATAAGGATTTTTTTTTCAATGTACAGTAGAGAGATTCTAACATTCCTGAAGTTTTTTAACATTATTGAATTTATATCAAAATTTAGAACTAAATTCAAAAATATTAAATCGAGTAACTTTGATCATTGAATAAAAAGCGTATATTTGATCACGAAAAAAAAAAGCATGAATAAAATATCCCATAAATAACATTATAAATTCTTATCTTAACACATCTTATCATTTACTTTTCTAACGTAAAAACAAGACTATAACAAGCGAAAGTATATATAAAGCTTTTAAAAATACCATCCTTTACAGAATAGGATCACTGTGGATTAAATTTCAAATATTAATGAACAATCTTCACTTTTAAATAAAAGATATGAGAATCTGCATTTCTCAACTTTATCGAGAATTAGCAAAGCTTTCCGTGAATAAAGTTTATTATCTCATATTTAATCGTATTTCCAGTCGTGTTATAAATATTTTTCTTCTAGGAGACCGTACGGGAATTTAATATGTGCTACAAGAACGGTGATAAAACAACATCCGCCAAGTGATAATTATTCAACAAGTTCTAATATTTATTAAGTAACCGATTTCCATTTATAGAAAACATCATTTTCATTTATAGGGGAACAAAACAGTCAAAGTTAATTTTGAAAGTTAATTTTGATGGAAATCAAGGGATAAGAAAATGTACACTTTATTCCTTATTGACAATGAGTATTAATAGAAAACTAGTTGCGACCCGTGAAATATTCACGGAAGTAAAACAAATTCTACATTTTTGAAAAACACAAGATTGAAAAAGATGTTCTAAGCTAATTTTTTTAGAAACCATGACTTCCACAACAGCCCATATGTAATTTGACTATCGGCTTATTTGTTAAAATAATATTATAATATTGCTAAATTAAAAAAAAAATAAAAAATTGATTTGCCACTTTCATAGTAGCCAGCGCTGCGGTTTCTCATTATGAAACATAATGGCAACCTGCTGCCCTAAAAGAATAGGTTCGTCGAAATTGAGGCAATATTAACGGAAGTAAAACAAATGCCACATTTTTGAAATATCCTGAAATTTTTGAAAAACACAGATTGAAAAAGATGTTCTAAGCTCATTTTTTAAAAGCCAAGACTTCTGCAACAGCCCACATATAATTTGAATGACTACGCCAAATTTTGTTAAAATAAAAGAAAATAAAAAAAAAATTGATTCAACAATAACAATAACGAATGTCTAACAGCCAATACCAATAATTCTATCTGGGCAACAATGAGGGCACGCGCATCGTCATTATCCCCTACTTCGTTGACTATTGAAAGAGCGGCGACACAGCCGAAATTATGTAAAAACCGATGTTTTACAAACTCTCTGATAAATTTTGACGCATGAACTTCATGCATTTCAGTGTAAACTTCATTTATGTGGGAAAGAAAATCTCAATACGCTGATAATAATTGTGTAATCGCGATCCGTCGTGGTGAAGGGGAGAAAATAGTAGAGACGCTATCTTTAAACATGGGCGTGACGTCATGCCTGACGTGTTCCAACGCTGCACTGTGATTGGTTATTTCAAATTACAAATTTACAAATTTACAAAGATCCGTACAACTTTTGCCTATTAATAGAATGATAAACAAACAATACAAGCAACATTTTTAGATACAAACAAGAGATCGAAGTTTAGAAAAGATGCCAAATTCTTAACATTTTGGCACTAGATTGCATCACCTTTAAAACTCTTCCATCACTTGTTTAATAATGCAATATTTATAATAAAATAATTAGAGTGTTTAATATAATATAGTAATTAAAAACTTCAGGCCACCACACATTCAGTAATAAAAAAAATAATTTATGCAATTTAAATCCACAAATGTTTTAAAACGTCCTGAGTTCCTTTTTGAGAAAACGTTCTGAAAACAATTGTGGATTTTAATTGGATAAATTATTTTTTGTTACTGAATGTGCGGTGGCCTGAATCTTTAAATGATTGCAATAAATTTCTTCTGCAATTATGACAACTCTAAGGCTAATTATTTTGGCAATTGAAAGATTAATGGGTTGACTGGGCTGTGAATCAGCAACAGCTTTTACTTTTGTAGAAATAGGTAAATAAATAGATATGAAGGCTGAAGTAAAGAACAAAACTCATGTATCTATACACTTAATACAATCACTAATTCACATTCAACGTTCAAAACTGGCGCAAAGGTAAAATTATTTGTCCCGACTTAAAGCAGACAGACAAGTTTGAAAAGGATATTTCTAAGAGGAATATTGCAAACCAACTAAACTTGGTAAAATCAACGGCTATTGCAGTGACAAGCAATAGAAGAAAACTAGTTGCCTAGATTTCTGGGAAGAGAGGACAATTCAGATTATCGACGAATGCAATTTCATCGATGATCTGAAATAGAACTTTTAACTGGAAGTATAGCATTTATTGGCTCATAATTTCTTTCATTTAAAATACGATTCAATTGACTTAACTCAAGTGGAATTGTAATTAGATGCAATTGCAGCGGAATAAATGAAAATCAAACTTAGTAAAAGGGTAAATATTCGCATGTGTTATTTGCGAACGAGCAATCAATGTCCTAATTAAAATTTACACTGCTAAAAAATGAATGCTGCTCGTCCTAAACAAACTCTGCCATTTGCAGCGGTACTGCAGAATTAGCAACAATTTCAAACGACTGTGAAGAACCACTGAAGTACCGAAGGTTTGTTACTAAGTGAAACAGGATATTTTTCACGTCCATTAATTCAAATTGATTCCATCCATCCATAGTAATTCTGTCCGAAGACAGGTCAACATTCCTATGGAATTCAAGAAAAGCACGTGGGGAAAGAAACTGAGGTGGGTTCCCGTGGCCTTCCTCAGACAGTCATTACGGAATGGCTTCAGACCAAAGAGAAAGTGAAGAAGAGGCTCAAAATACAGGAAAAAATCGAAACGAAGAAGCCACGCCCGGGATTCGAATCCGGATTCCGACACAACGTCCGCATGGCAGACCGCCGCCCAGACCGCTCGGGCATGCCGGAACGGCACAAATTGATTAACTTGTCAATTTTCGGGTCTTGTATTTTTTAAATACAGTAGACAAAAAAGTCACAATAAAAAGCATCCTAAGCATTTGTAGTGTTTCCTTTAAATGGCAATAAGAAGTTTGCCATCTATTTATTTAAAAAGTTTTTATTTACGATATGTTCTGAAATGATTTTGATTTCATGTAAAATGATCAATGACTGTGATGATTGTGTTGTTCTTCACAGCTGTTGTCGAATATCACAGATCTGTACCAATTTTTGCTCACAATATGCCACTGATAAAAGTTCTTTTCAGAATTTACCAAACAAACAGAATTTACCAAAATATTCGATTTAAGTGCAGAGTCCAAACTTGGGATTGATGTTTCGCAACAATATTATTGGAGATGCAATCTTCAATAACAAACGATGTGGAGGAATACCGCTGGGATTCAACGAGTTCAGAAACTCAGGCGAATAGAGATGCCCGTGTTGTGGATCATCAGAAGTGTCAATTTTATCCACACTTAAGAACTCTCTAGTTTCTCCTTGTATTCTTTGACTTATCATTTTTTCTTCGGAGTGAGAATTGTCCATTCATTGATTTCAGGTAAGATATTTTCTATGAACTTGAACTTGACCCTTGAAAATGTTCCGACGTTGTTATGGCTTGTGAACCTGATGGTGAAGGCCGTTTGTCGATCCGACCTTTCGTTCGGGAGTTTTTAGGTGGGTACAATGACAACAATACCAACTATCTCGCACATGTGGGGGGGGTGGCTCTTGAAAATATCAATTCCTACGGTGTTTGGGACTCTGGACACAATGGTAGATGCGCAAGTAAACGAATTTAGCGATAATATTTTTATTTTATTTTTTTAACTTTGACTAGGTCATCCCCCGTGTACAGATTGATATAGATATTAGAAGAAGAGATATGTTGAGATGGATGTTGGTTGATATAGATGATATATGAAGATCATAGCTTGTATACGATATTCTTGGCAACGAATTGATTATGAATATTCATTCGTGTGAAGATAACCAAATTCTGATGACTTGTGACTGTAGACATTGCAACATACAGTTGTCCGTGAGTGAAGACGTCGTTCTCCAAATAGATGGCAACTTTATTTTAGTCTATCCTTGAACTCTATTGATAAACATCGCATAAGAAGGTCTGATCGGAAATTGCCTTCTTGTGAAAGTGAATAGAAGTAGATTATCGCTTGGTTGCATAGACATCATATGTATGAAAACAAAGTCTCCTTTGTGAGTTTCTGTTATAATCTTGGCTTCTATGAGATGATTATCGAATGAACGGCATTTAAGTGGAGTTCCGTTGCAGAGTCCAAACTTGGGATTGATGTTTCGCAACAATATTATTGGAGATGCAATCTTCAATGACAAACGATGTGGAAGAATACCGCTGGGATTCAACGAGTTCAGAAACTCAGGCGAATAGAGATGCTCGTGTTGTGGATTATCAGAAGTGTCAATTTTATCCAAACTTAAAAACTCTCTAGTTTCTCCTTGTAATCTTTGACTTATCATTTGATTGATGTTAACGACAATCTCGTTCTTCGGAGTGAGAATTGTCCATTTATTGATTTCAGGTAAGATATTTTCTATGAACTTGTTGAATTGTTCAATTTCTGGGCAAAGATTATCAGGCAATGTTATCATTCCTTCTTTAGGTGGTTCTCGATTGTCTCCGATTCTGAGCAAATATTCGAAAAAATTTCTCTGACTCTGGTCATCTTGGTTGATGAGATGCATAGTTATCGTGAATTTCTTGACTTTGACGTGATTCCAGGTTTTTGAGTTTCAAATAGTTATTTTTCAGTAATCTACCTAACAGAAATAGTGCTTCTTTCATTCTTCACTCTTCTTTTTTTTTATTCCAATTGATACTTTTCAGTGGTTTTTGAGTTACAAATAGTGAGTTTTCAGTATTCTATCTAATAGAAATAGTGCTTCTTTCTTTCTTGACTCTCTTTTTTTTTTTATTCCAACATCCCTCATCTACACACGCTTGTTTTTCTATATCACGTAGAATTTGGCTAAGTAAGAATATTATATTTAAAATATTGCAGCCTTTCGGCAATTATAGTTCTAAATCGAATTACAAATAAACAGACGGATCGGAAATAAATAAACAATCTTGAGATTAAAAAAAAAAAAAGATTGAATACATTCATTATTGATGGGGGAAGGGAAGGACACATAAGTCAAAAAACAATACGAAGTGAGTTGTAGTCCCAGTGGCCTAATGGATAAGACATCTGGCTTCGGATCAAAATATTGAAGGTTCGATTCCCATCGTGGACGTTTCATTGTAAAAATTATTTCTATTTTCCATTCTCACAGGAAATTGCGCCGGACAGACAGAAAGACATACAGACAGAAAAATAAAAGATTTTAGTAATATGGATTCTTTCTTAAGAAAAGTAGATATATTCATTACATATTAAGATGACGTTTCTTTGTCGCTTTTTTAATAGTTGGTTTTCGGTAGAAAAATATCTTATGCAGACCAATTGAATCCCAGTATTCGACATCAATGAACTGTATTTAAGAGGCTTAAAAGCTTCTGTCTTGAAGCTTTCTGTCATTTTCTTTTTTTCTGAATTTTTAACGAAGAAAGAAAATAGATTCGGTCCCCCTGTTTTGATAATTTCAAAAATGCTCATTTCTTTTGAAATCGGATTGATATCAATATTTAATAATTTTGTTTAAGTGAAATTTTTTCCCAAGCTCCTGGTAATAAGAAAGGTATACGTTACAATAGCAGTTGTTTAAGCTGACTTGGCTTAACGGTTTGGCATTTTTTAATATAAAACATAAATTATAAAAAAATAGTAATATAAAGAACTTTTTTCACTTTAATGCATAAATTAAACTTTTAAGCTTATTTGATAAAATTCCAATATTTTTTTCGGTACTTTAGAATACAGATTAATATATTTCAAAATTTATATACTACAGAAAAATTTCTTCTATATTATTGCTAAAGTGATATGTCAACTGTACAGAAATTCCTGTTTTATTTTTAGTAAATATTCCAGTTTTTTTCTTTAATAACGTACAGAACAATAGAAAGAAGGTGACTTTGCGATGATAAGGAAATATCTTTGCTTGGGAGGAAGCGTTTCGGAGCAAAACGACCAGAAACAGAGATACTTGGAGGCCAATTTGGAAGGTTTACCGTGCTTTGGAAATGGCCATAGGGTCCATGACTTTGGATCGCTCCATACCTCCGTAATTTCGTCGTCCGGTGGAAATTGAGCGTCCATCTGCGGCAAATTTCATCCCGGGTTTTCGAGGGATGGGGCGGCAGGAGGGGGACCGTCACCGGGTGCAAGTTACAGCAGCGACTGTAATAACATTAAAGCGGGACGTTCCATCCTTACCAATGGGTTCTGGCTCCTGGGAGCGGTGATACGCGATACTTATACACTTGGCCACGG
>JAFIDM010010028.1:36361581-36406606 GCA_023159025.1 Thereuonema tuberculata | reverse complement strand
GATAATTGTCACAGTTTACACTTTGTATGACTTTGGATACGTGGTTTAACGTTTAGAATAATTTAGATGCAAAAAATTGGGAAACTCACATCATGCACCAAACTAAAGAAAAACCCATTCATGTTCTAATGTTATCACTGACGAGGAATCTGAAACAGAGGATGTGGATCCCATAACCTTTCATGTTTCTGATTTTGTCATTGAGGGGTAAATCTGACTGAAGATCCACAATAATGTTGAAACAGCTATTTCAGATTTCCTGTCAATGACAAAAAAAAAAGCAAAAATAGGGTTTTGTTTATTTTGAGCAGGATGGGAGTTTTTTTCCATTTAAAAATATGTATTAACGGATTCTTTTTTCGAGGACAGATAGGATTGATCTTTTCTGATTTTCACATTATACCTGAAGAAGTTCAGCAATTCTACTGAATGACATATTGTTTATTAAAGAAGAGAAGGTTTTTTTTGTATGTTACGTGCATTTATGAACAATAGACATTTAATTTATATAACACTTATAACATTTAATTTGTATAACACTATATATGTTAGCTTCATTGACATCTTTAGAAGTTGAAAAACATAAGTTGAGTTAAATTCGATTAATTATTCCAGAATGCTAATACATTTGAGATAATACGTAAACTGCAAATTTCAGGACAAAAGGTTACATGTTTAGAACGTAATATGTTTGGAATATCAAAGTTCAAACACTTTTTAAAAAAACGGTTTTGTTCTCTGATCCTTCCACAGTAGTTTCAGCTTCATAAAAAATATATAATAAAGTTTTAGTATATTATATAAAAAGTGACGTTAGTTTGACAATCAGATATAATACTATTTAACCCCAATTTATTGTTATTTTGACCCGAACTAATGATCCGAAGACCCAAAGACACCTTGAAGTTCTGAAACCGCGCCTTTTGTACTGCTTTGCACATTTTAGAGAAATTAGATATTTAGAATGAAGGTAATTAACGTTCGGGAAATAACAATGATATTGCGATCAATACAGCACAATACATATACATTGTGTTGTGTGGTATTGATCGCATTATCACAGATATCTAGAAATTAGACATTGATTGAATAATTATGTCTTTAAACTGAGATTAGATTATTTTGGAAGCATTTGATTCATACTATAATTTTCAATATTAATATTATATTCTAAGGATAGCACACTTTATCAAACTATGAAAAAATATCTAAAAAGATTTATTTTCAATAAATTACTTTACTTATGGTGAACTTGCTCTCGTTTTTAGAATTCCGAAAACTAAATTTTGGATAATGCCACTATTATTTAGTCAATTAAAAAGAAATGTTAACATTTACTGACCCTCTGTAATTATTTGAATTTGATGTTTTAATTCAGTTTTAAATTTTTATCTTTCCTTAAAATCAGGTTCTTGTAGATTTTTTTCCTTCTCTTTTTTTTTATATATAAATTTAAGTAGTTTTGTTTGAGTTCCTAATTAACGTAGTTGGTTCAGATTAACGAAGAGGGAGGAAGAGAAAGACAAAGAAAAACGTATTCAATCCATTTCTTTGCTTCTGTGCTAATTTCAAACAGAACTCTTTTCTTTTCTCGTCACTTTTTTTCTCTCTCTCCTCTAATGTCGATGCCTCCTAATCTCTTGTTCTTTCACTTGCCGTCCGCTAGGCGGAGTCATTAGGTCGATTACCAGAAGTTGGGGTAGTCGTACCATGGTTAATTATGATCTTCATTGTCGTGTTTCAGCTACAACACGTGTCACGAGCAAGAACAGATGAGATCGGTCCCTGCATCTAATTGGTATATGACTGGTCCTCCGCGCTTTTTTTCCCCCCTTTTAAATCAAGAGAACGGCGGAACTTGCAGGCGCTTCACGGTAAATCTTCTTGGAAACACTATCTCCTCCGGTTTCTTTTAATTTCATTACAGCTTCCGACATAATGAGAAGGTTTACCCTCCGGCAATCCATCTCCAATCCTTATCTCTGATCGAGTACAAACGAAAAGTCGCAGTTACTGAATACTAAGGATTTTTTTTTAATATGCACTCGTTACTATATATTATTTTAATAGATGCGTTAAAAAATAATATACCTTTTTAATGCATCTATTGATATCTTATAACTCATAAACTTTATTAAAATGTTGCTGGTTGCTGAAGAGCGCTGAAGCCATAACAGCAGGAAACACAAAAATTTTAGCGAAACTCTTCTATGTTAAGTAATAGGATTTCTTCTCTATTTAAAATTTTTTGAGGAATATTTGAGGAAAAAGATAAAAAGATATTCACTGCGAGTATCAAATGAAAACTGGTCGCAGAAATGTATGAGGTATGGTAACTGAATTCTTCATTAAAATACATCAACTATGTTTTTACTATGAAATATATAAGCCAATAGAAAAAGCAACGACATAACAAGACGGATCTCTAAATTGTTGTCCTAAATCCTGAATTTCTCAACCTTTTTCGCTTCATGGTGGAACTTTGTATTAGCAACTCCGCGGCAAACCAAACCTCGCTCCTAAAATCCACCAAACACTTTTTTTGTTTTTTATTGCTATAGAATCCTTTAAAAAACACCTAAGATTTACCAATACAACAGTCTCATTTTACATAAAAGATATCATGTAAAAAATTTTTAAACCGTTTTGAATATGACTTAAAATTTTATTAACCTACATCGAAACAGAATATAGTTCAGATTTCTATTTGTTCAGGTTATTTGACATCTAGATTTTATTCTAGAAACGAGCATTTGATTAAAGTGAAGCTAAATTTTACTGATTACAGGTGCATTCTCAGAATTTTCTCATGGCACACCTAAGACATCCTCAAGGCACTCCACTGAGAATCTGTGCCCTAATCTAATAGCCTTACCAAGCTATGATTAACATATTCTTAATGAAATTTAATATTGCAAGATTACAATGAAAATATAACAATTCAACACCATTTTTTATTTCATAGAAATTATAACAGTTTCCAATTAACTCCGGGTGAAATTCACTTATCGAAGCTTTTATTATTTATTTATTTAAAAAAGATAACCTACTCCTCCTTAAGTTATATGTTAAACAAATGTTAAATTATTCAGATTTTTTATGCTGTATCTATTATTAAGCAAAGCTATTTTTGATATCTGTTGTTTCGATGTTCTTACAGACAGCATTCTTTTTATGGCTTATTTTTTGCAGTATTGTAAGACTACATCTAAGTTGTGAGTTTCTATTCTGTAATAATTGTACTCTTTCCAAAAAGAAAATTTTCTTTAATAGCAAATGAAGACCATTTCATTCGATTATTTATGGAAAATAAAGAATCCATTTGCTTTTAATTTCTCATAACTGCGTTACTAAAACAGAGGAATGTAATTTTATTTTATATTCATAATTTGAAGAATATTGTGTGATATTTTGAGTATTTTCGGAGGTAATTAAATTCCTTCCGTTTAGTGTTTTCATAAGTATTAAGCGCATGTCTTATCTTCTTTCCACCTCAATTTTATTAATATAAAACTTTAGGCTAGATAAATTCAAAATAAGATATAAGGTAGGTTGCCCAAATAAGGCCCACCTAACATTTAAAGATTTTTTACATTTCTACTGCAAGAGTGAAAATTCTGAAAACTGTCTTGAAAGGTAGTTTAAGGTGTGCTGTTATGAAAATGTGAATATAGAATTAGTGGCATCTGAAATTCTTTCTGTAATAACACAGTTTTGAAAATATAACTGAAGAGCCTTATTAGAAGCCCCTGTTCCAAATAAGGCCCACTACTAGTCACAGGCAAATTCGCCCACAGGGACAAGAGCCTGGCAGTGAAAACATCCAATTTCCAACATTTAGTTCTGACTAAATATTAAGCTACAAATTAATAATTAATTAGTAATTAATTTATTAAATTGTGAATTTAAAACTAGCTATGATGATTTTTGTTACATTTTTTCTCATTATATATAATTACTTTATGTTATAGAATGGAGTCCCCTGTTAACCCACGCTTTCAAGCATTGTTTTACTAAAAAGTATTTAAATGCACGTCAACTGGAAAATATCAAATACAGTATCTTATTCTACTCATTACACACTTTAAAATGACATAAAACATGTTTATGTATATTAAGTTGCCAAGAAATGCAGACGATTTATCAAATTAGGTTGAAATAGTAACGACAAAAGCTTCGGGCGACTTTTACTGTTCAACTGAAACAAACATGGTGAAATTATCCACTTTAACGGACGTAATTTCTGGTATAGCCGCTAGAAGCCAGGACCTGTCTGAAACATAACTAATCTTGGTAAATTGTCAACATTCTATTAATAAAATGAAGGATGGGACTTATTTGAAAGGGCCTTATTTGGGCAACCTACCTTACTAAATAAACTTCAACCTCTTCAACAGTAGATTCCAATATTTCGTTTTATTTCTAAAACTTTCTCAAGGTTCCAAAGAATGTAGAACAAGTCAAAATAAAAATAAAATAAAAAGTATAAAATAAACAGAAAGAGAAAAATTTCTCTAACGAAAAGAATGAAGTAAACAATAATGAAAGTATATCTTTTCGTTAGAGAAAGTTTTCTCTTTCTACTTATTTTATACTTTTTATTTTATTTTTATTTTGGCTTGTTCTACATTCTTCGGAACCTTGAGAAAGTTTTAGAAATAAAAACGAAATATTGGAATCTACTGTTTAAGAGGTTGAAGTTTATGTAGTATATCTTTTTTTGAATTTATTGAAGATGACGTTCTACTATATACGTTTTTGGTTGTTTAGGCTAGATAGTTAATATCAAATCTATAATATAATTTGCCACAATATACTTTACTGCAGTCTTTCTCAGATTTCTGTAGACTATCATTAAATTAGTAAAGAGCATTCATTGCTTTGATTTCTTTCTACTAGATCACCGTAATAAAATAATAATAATAATAATAATTAGGATTATTATAGACAGAATGTAGTTAACTAATAGGAAGAAAGCATATGTCATTCTAAATACCAACTAAAAATGCCAGGATATGGCATGACGAACCCATTCAACGCATTTCAATAATGATTCTATTCTATTGTGCAATAATAACTTGCATAAGAAACTCCTGTTGTAGAAGTCCTATCGCATTGGTTGGTCGCGCTATATAGTATCATCGTGACATGATTCTTTTCAATGCTTCAGCCAGAAGTTTTAGTTGGCCAGGCATGCTCGCTGCCTGAATGTTTCACAGAAAGCAGAGACTTTTTAACTAAAATTAAAAAGGCTATATAAGATTTGGAACTGTCAACGGGCAAAGAGTTTCAAAATACTTACTTTGTGATACTGCATTTTAATTTTTTTTTAAAGAAAAAATTCTTAGAATTTACCTGCAGTCTGTTAATTTACAAAAACGTTCTGAAACAAAAGCTATTTGTTTTAAATGTATGTTTTTATTGTTTAATATTAGATTAAGAACATCATTTTTTTAATAATTCTTTATTGAAAATTTGAAAGTTCAAACTAAAGAAAAAAAATGATCAAACTGAAAAGCATCACTTTTCAATGAAACTGGAGACGGACGAAATAAAAGGTTTGAAGGCTACTGGATTTTGAGAAGCAAGAAAGATCAATAGCAAGGAATACATTTGAGGAAACAAACCCTAATTTTCCTTTTTTTAGATTTCATGGAATTGGAAATGAATGTCAAGGTAGAATCTACACCTCCAGCTGCGACTATTCGACCTCCCTCGCAGTAACAACAAAGGTCCCATAAAGTCTTCACCAACCCTTTCGAGTTGATCCTAGAATGTAGGCAGTCTTTGTGAATCTGCTTCAAGGTGTTTCCAACGTCAACAAACCGATTAAGCTTCCAGCTGTATAATGAATCACTATATACCAAATTTATAATACTATACAATAGAATATTTTACAGGTATAATAAACAGCTATATTGTGTATATTCTTTATTGGTATACATTATTGTTAACAGTCTCTTTATTGTAAAATATATCATATTGTATATTATTTTTTGAATGCATTTATCGCTGTATTAAGATTATTCAAATAGTGTACATGTGCTATACTATACAGTATTTTCAATAAAACTTATATATTTTCAGTATTTTTGTAAACTCAGAAGTTCCCATAGAATATTCTGGGGAAAGATACTGAGGTAGTTTCCCATTGCCTTCCTCAGGAAGCGTCAGACCCAAAGAGAAAGTGAAAAAGAGGCTGATAAACACAGGAAAGGAAACGAAACATCCTTGCCACTACCGGGATTCGAACCCAGGTTCCAAATGATCTGTCTCGTAGAAGGCCGCCTCCTAAACCACTAGACCATGCCGGAACGGCTACAAGAACCTAAAAAAGTTTTAAACATAAAGCGATACAAAACTTTTAGACTTTTTTTGATGAGGAGTTTAATTTATATTCCTTAATTGATTCTTTTGTCCTTGTATCTCCATTTAGTGAAGGTATTTAACCACTGAAATTCAGAAAAGTTTATTGGAATCCTCTGAAAAGAACTTTAAAAATAATTTAATCTGCTTTAAATATATTCGTCAAACAACAAGTTCTGCGAAATACTGGAGATTGTCTTTTTCTCTAAATGTTGCCCATGGATAGATTTTGTTTGTTATGAATCAGTGACTCTTCTTTTCTCCTCGAATGCTTTGTGTCACTTAGATTTCAATTTAAAATTTGTTGGATGAGAAGTTTTTCAATTTATCAACGCGAAATGTTGACGTTGTAAAGTCTTTGAAACATTTGTAGCTTGAAGGTATTCTTCGAGAGAGACAAAACCCTTTGTTAGCTGTTATTTGTTTGGAAGTCTTCCAACTTATCTGCAGATCTAGTATCGGGCAATGGAGGACGAGTTCTTTCGGCAATGGCTGGCAAATTCTCCCCTGTATCCTTCAAGGGATCTTTTATAAGTGTACGATAACAATCCAACAACATATCGTTAAAAAAAAAATGTGCCTTTTATTAACATCTTTGTTGTAAAAGACTTTGAAACTTACGTTATGAAATGAGTCTATTAACATCAAAAACAAATGTTTATGAAACGAAAACACAACAATTGCAGAAATAAAAAAGTATATTTCTTTAAAATTAATATAGCATTAAAGTTACTTAAAGTTTATTCAAAAGAAAGTTTTTCAAATACTCTGATCCCTAATTTTGGTTTAAAAATTTATAGAGGAACTGCATTCTTTCTAAACCGTACATAGAGAAGTATTTAGTTTTGTTTGATTACAGCTAAATTGCATAATAACTTATGACTGATGAAGTCATTCTCTTTTTATTTATTGTATATTTTCATTCGCAACTACCTAGGGGGCGGGCCTAAGTAGGGGCATGTCTTCAAAGTTATGACGTGCATAACTGCCGTAAATTTTAGCTTTTGAGCTAAAAGTTTTGTGGGTGATAGATACCCTTAAGAACTCGGCTGGTATTGTATTTCAGCCAAATCGGATCAACCGTCCAAAATGGCGGCCGCTTGAAATTTTAACTTTTTGCCTTTTTCCTATCTTCAAACCCTTTGCCTGACGTTGTTTTTATAGCTTTTGGTTTTTATAGCCATTTTTTTAACTACAAATAAGTGACAACAAAGTCGACATCTTTGTTTTTAAGGAGGCGGAGCTTAAAAGTGGGATGTTACTTCCGTAATTTTGGGCTTTTCAGCTAAATCTAACTTTGACTTCGGTTGGCTGAATATCAAACTTTCTTATTACAATATTATTAACAAATACTATTCACAAATCTCCGAGTGGTTGATCTTTGGGAAGTACACTTAACCCGGTAGATGCGCGAGACATATTTTTTCATTATACATGTAATCGATCAAGATAATAAACACCAATAGCAGATAATTTTAGAGAGATTCATAATTAGCTAATTACATTACCTAAAAGAAAACGAGATATGGACATTTATATAAGAGACATTTTGAATTCTAATCTTCTAATATATTAATCCCAACTTATATCATGATTTAAGTTGGGATTAATATATTAGAAGATTAGAATTCAAAATGTCTCTTATATAAGTGTCCGTTTCTTATATAGGCTGTTTGTGAGATTTTGGGAAATGATATGTGGAAATGATACTTTAATAAAAAATTATAGTGGAAAAAAGATACATGTAAGGAATACATAAATATATACATTCTCTTGAAACATGTATTCTTTCCTGTGTATTAGAGTAAATAGAGATAATGGGATCAGTATCATGTGCTATCCGCCTTTCTTTTCCAAGAAAGATCGCTGGTAACTATTCAACAGCATAAGCATTATAGTAAATTTTAAATCAAAATACTAAAAGCAGCATTTACTAAAGTTCGAGATCCTGTTAATAGAATTCAATAATATTTTATGAAGATACAACAAAATCCCAGAGTAACTTAAAATTGATCCAAATCAAATGAGTAATGAATTTTAACACAACTTAGTACTTACTATGTTAGTATCAATTGTCAGTCATTGTTAGTGTCATTTATCAGCCATATTAATATTCTCAAAAAGTTAGCCTAATAAATATCACTTTGCTAAATTAATAGTTATTTTATTAGTTTAACATCACTTTTATTAGAGCCCTAATTTTCAAGAGTTTTCAAAAGCTATTTTCTCATCCAAAAATAGTTCTGCTGCTTCTATTCCTGGCACTCATCCGAATCATGATCGATATGTAATCAATAACGATATCATACGCTTCCAAACTGTGTTATAATCAACCAAATACATTGATCATTGGTCAATGATGAATGACACTGTTCCTGCTAAATATTCATTATGCTCTGGTATAGATTGCGTGTGAAGATCCATTATGTAATTGGAATAGTCTATCAAGTTACCACATATACAATCGCTTTCCTACAACTCGCTCGTTGGTCTAACAGAAACAAATAAATTATCACCTGACGTTATCTCGCGCTAAAATAACACACTCTATCAACTTTATTGACTAAACCTCAGAGATAACTTTGTTAAATAAAATTTAGCTTCTTCCTAAAGAATCCGAATTGGCCTAAAGTATCTTTTGGTAATTTTTTAAAATCCAATTCTCATGAAATTTCATAAATAATATAACGAAGTTACTCAGCATTTAATCTATCTTTTTGTAAATACATCTTTGTGTGTATGATATAGGTGACATGCAGTTTTTCGAATCTTCACACAGTAAGATCCAAAAATAGTGGTATAATCATACAATGACCAAAAACTTCCAGCATTTGCATATCATTGGTGTTTATATTTCGTAATAATTTAGCTTAATGCAAATTTGTGAACTGATAGTTTCGACCCCAAATGTGATCTCAGTAGTGATTTTGATAAAAAATGAACTTTATGTTCAATATTTAGCAAAATCAGTATTGAGATCATATTTGATAACGTTATTGCATTTATCAATAATGCACTTTGGTAATTTTTTTCGTTCTGAGGTAACAACAATCTTGTTGATCTGGAATATATATATCAAAAATCAAAAGGGATCTTTTTCTTTTACATGTAGTATCTACACTCATCTTTATAAGTATGGCTTCCTAATTTATAAAGCTTCGGATATCCCAGATCGACTTAAAATAATTTACTTTGTTTTGTTCCAATCCTTTTCTATATATATTTTGAAAAAAATCAAGCAATAACTAAAATACTTTCTGGTGGACAGTTATCAATCAGTTGCAATTGCAACTCTCCTGACAAAACGAGTTAATGAGAGAAACGAGTATTCTATTTCAATTAATTTGAATTTCCATAATGCCACGTAATCTTTATCTAATGTAATCGTCATCTTTACTAAAGATATTCAAACAGGGAAGAAAAATTATTTACTTATACAGTCTAGTTTCATCTCAAATAATCTTTTAAGAATTTATTTTATTTGCCAATGCATCTATTAACTAGAAAACTAAATGAGAGAAGATGATGACGTATATTTTTATCTAAAAGTAACTACTTGATTTCACTTGATATCTAGTATAAAAATATTGAAGAAAGATTAAAAGAAAAACAACGCACTAATTTGCTTCCGTGCTTGATACTGAAGCTATACAGCAAAACGAAATTCAGCCTAATTTAAAAAAATGTCTAATTTCCAAGAACAAAGCCAAACATCCGAATGCCTTTTTCAAAGATTCAATATAAT
The DNA here is from genome assembly GCA_023159025.1 of Thereuonema tuberculata. NCBI lineage: Eukaryota > Metazoa > Arthropoda > Chilopoda > Scutigeromorpha > Scutigeridae > Thereuonema > Thereuonema tuberculata. Next base: position 36,396,495 of record JAFIDM010010028.1, on the reverse strand, counting down.
CATTTTAATAATTAGAGAAATAAGATATTTTCAATCCTATAAAACTCAAATTAAAACTCCTATTTTAATCGTGCTATTGGTAGATTTGTAAGTGAAAAAATATACAAAGTTTCCTAGCGTCAATGTTTAATGTTGTTATATTTATTTAGCATTTTCACCAGCTTTGCTTTTAGATTTTCTAGACGTTAAATGAAGCATCTTTCCTTTTTCTTGTTAGTGACTGAAGTAAAAGTAATTCTAACGAATAATTAAATAAATAAGTAAAAAAAAAAAAACCAACATGTTATACAAAACTAAATTCTGTCTTAACAGAGAGTAGACATTGCCAATTTATAATTAGAGAACTGCTTTCATATACTTCAACGATTTCATTAGCATTAAGAATAGCTAAGATAGAAATTAAGTATTTACTATTTTTGGTTTTAATTTAGTTATACTAGTATACACAAAAACAAAAACAAGAAAAACCAATGGAGATTTCTTTGAATTTCTTTCAATGAATCTTTTCAATTATTCAGGCATAAGCGACCATAGATGCAACGCCGCCGAAAATCTCGAAATGTTCGAGTAGGCCCTATTTTTTTTTTTTGGTTGGATGGTCTATTGAGATGTCCTTCCAGTGTCCAAAATTTTGAAGCGGACATTGTTTTGTTTTGGTTTTTGGTGGTTGTTGGAGCTTAGACCTGCCCCAAATAAAATAATTAAATCACGTGATTTTATTCAAAAATTGTTTTACTGTAATCCTCGAAAGTGCAGTGATGCCACAAAAGAAAAAATGAACAGTAAAAAGTCCGCCGGCCGCGATGAATTTTTTTGAAGCATAAAAACAATTAATCTGCGGATTGAATTATCAATAAACAACAATGGGTGAGACCAAATTGTTTACCAAGTGACATCCTGGAACAGCTGTTTCATGCTCTTTGGCGCTAATCAGCCAGGAGCAGTACAAGTAAACAACGAGATCTCAGTACTGAGGCTAATATGAATAATTGTCGGAAGTGCAGTGGTGCCTCAAAGACAAAAATAGGATATCACAACGACTCTGAAAACAGACAATCAAACATAGGCATTTAAATTACGTCAAATAAAAAATCCTATTTTTTTTACGTTAAAAAAACTTTTAACAGATTAACGGCTTACTTAAGAAATTTCTGAAAAGTTGTCAATAAATTTATTACTGATTAAAGAGAAGTTGTAATAATTGATATTACCAATAGTTTAAACAAAACTGCTGGCATGTCATTTTCAAAACGATATTAAAATTATTATGTCTGGTTCAAAATTGATTCTCTATAGTCCCAATTTTGTTAACACAAACAATGTATTTTGAATCTAACACTAAATTTTTAACTCATTAGAATGAAGAGTTCTTAAACTAACTATGTCCATGAACTACTTACAATAAACTGAATTAAAATCCAATTAAAGAATATATTTTACAAAATTTATAAATTTTTTAAATTTTGAAAGCACTAATAATAATTACATTTACAGAAAAAAAATTGATGTAGGCCCTGTAGTCATCATCAAATGTAAATGGTGTGTTTGGGATTTAACATTGACAGATAAAACACTGGTCGAAAGACAAGTGTTACAAAAGAAATAATTAATAAATGACTTTTACTATTTCATGAAGAAAAAATCAAATCTGTTCACAGAGTTGAACTTTAAATTCCAACAGACCACAGTTTATTTAATGATCCCATAAATGAACATTTTGAAAATTAATAAAATGTTGAAAGAAAAAGTACTGCTGACGAATCTCAAGATTGGTAATAAGAATTACAAATTGTAAATAGAAATGCCGGAACAAATGTACTAGAATATAGGTTTTTACTTTGTAGTGTTCCTAGAAAAGTATAATTCAATTAGATTTTAATTCACTAAGTAAACTAAATTAGCTTAATTAAATTAGAGAAAGTAGATCTAACCGCAATTGAATACCGCAGACGGAACTGTCATCAAATATATCTTCTCTTATTTTAATAAAAGTCATTATTACTATTCTCATAAAATTTATATAATTGAGAATTTACAAATATTAATTACAAGTAAAATAAATTATTTTGCTCATTGCATCGTTTGTGCTAGACTACGTTAGAAAATAATTAAAAAAGAAAAGTATTTATTAGCCTAAAATGTCTGTGTTTTTCTCCCCTTACAATTTTTAATATTCTGAATGGATCGTCCTGAAACTTTGCGTGTATAATTATTGATAAAAAACGACATAATTTTGTATCTGAAAGTTTCGTGTGTGGGTTCCCTGTGGATGTGACAAAACAAATTTGACAGTGATGTGACAAAAATCCCCATAAGAAATCATTATAACGAATTCTAACAATTGTTATCGAATTCTGACAATGCATATTGAGGCATTTCCGTGTGCTTTGATATCATTTAATTTTATTGGTTTCGACAACTTATAGTAGATATCAAGTTTTATGGACCATTGGTAGATGGATAACATTGACGACGATGTGGCTATCATCTGTTAGTCCACTATAAATAAATAAATCATTATTCATTGTTGATATCAATGTCAGCTTTTATAAGGGTTGGACACCTTATAAAAAGAAAGCATACGACGATATCATTTTAACAATCTTTTACAAAAATATGACTTGTAAGGAGGTTTTTGCAAAGTATAGGTTAAGTAAAATATTAAAAACAGCAAAACGTTAAAGAAAGAAGATTCAATTCTTTGGGAACTTTATTACTTATCAAGTATTAATTTTCTTAATCCCGAGTCGTTCTTACTTTAGAATCTTCAATTTCCGTTTCCGGCGTTTCATTTTATACCTTTTTCTTCCCTTCTTTTTTTTTTTTTTTCTTTTCTTCTTTTCCCAAAATTCATTAGTTCAGACGAAAGTTCGGCTGTGAATCACTGCGAACAACTTAATAAATCTTGGCTCCTAAGTCAGATTAGCCTGACAGGGCGTATTATCGCCTTCACAGAGGCATCTCTAGTTGCACTTTGTCAGACTATGAAGTAATCAGGACCGCCGGAAAAAGACTACTTTTGGAAAGGGAAAAAGAAAAAAAAATCAATGAAAGGTAGAAAAGAAACAAAATTAACTGAAAGAAAAAGAAGTTGTAGAAATACGTTTTCAACGAATTATTAGGTTTCACTATATCACAATTGCTTTTTTATTAATGTTTTTACATAAATGAAACTTAGATGTTAGAAATGAAGTTGCTTAAAGAACTTAAAACCTACTTTCCTTAAAGTGTTTCATGTTTCTTTTCTTTGGATTTTTAAAGTCGTTGAAGCATTAGAAATGAAGTTTCTCTTTATTTATAATTATTTGTGTCGAATGATAACAGAAAAAAACTTTCCTTTACTGAAAAAGATGAATGAAATCGTTAAAATAAGTTCAACAATCCAATTAATTGTGAATCACATTACGGGGATTATTATACGGATTAATAGGATTGTTAATTTGAACTTAATGCGCAAAATTTTTGACAGGGAATCACATGGAAAAATTTTGAAATATTCAAGTTACTGAAATTGTTTTGAAAAAAATAAAAAAAAGATAAAAACAATTATAAAGTTCACCAAATTTGAACCAACGTTTATTTCTTGATGTACGAAGATTATAAATAAAAGGATAATAAATAGAGATAATAAACATATTTTTAATACTTTTAATTTAGCAAATTTTGATTTTGCAAAAATATCAACTGTAGCTTGTGCGTTCAAAGTCGCTACTATGAGGAACTATTAGCGAAAATTATTTATTAGCTAAAAGAAGATTGGTTTGTTGTTTGTTGGTTGTCTTTAAATTTCAGGAAGAAGTAGGGATAGCAAACGCAGATACAACGTAGATATTCTGAAAGGGGCATGGGAAGTTTCAATGAAATAAATCTCGCCTAACTTACACCTACATTTAGTAAAATATCTTCCAGAAAAGAAGCAAAAAAATAAAAGTACGGCATTACATTTAGTAAAATATGTTTTAAAATTAAAAGAAATATGGCACCATGTTAAAATAATTTTGGGACCTAATACAGAATATTTTAACAACTGAAATATATAAAATACCTAACTCCTTATTTCCTTGAAAATATCTTCTTTAATATCAAGAATATTTCATTTCCTTCAACAAGAAACTTCATCAGGTTTTACATCGAGGAAAAGAAATGCCTTTCTCTTTTCTTTTCACTATTGAATTCGTTGTGATACAAAATTTAAAATCCCTACAAGATCGTATATTTCCTGCTTAATTATTTCCCAACTTTAAATAAATAATACTTTACAAATATTAGCACTAATAATGTATTATAACGAATTAAATAGTGAATTTCTTTCTCTCGATGTAAGACCTCATAAAATTTCCTGTACTATTATTGGTTTTAAAAAAGATATTTTCAAGGAAATAAGGGGTTATGTATTTTATGTTTTCTGTAGAATGTCCAATATAGGATTTTGGACACTGAAACATACATTGAAGTGCCAAAGCATTTCACTGAAAGATGTTTTTCTCTAGTTACAATTGCAGATATTCAACCCAATTCCACATTATCTCTGTCCTGCTTCCACAAAAGATAATTATACAAATTAGTAATACCGTTTTCAGATAATAAAAGAAAGATTTGAGCTAGAAATATTTGTGCTACCAAATGATATAATTTAAAACTTGATAAAAAATATAGGAATAATGTTAGTTTTCAGATTTTTTTTCCGTAATTAGATTAAATGTCATTCTAATTATTGTTAGAGATCAAGGTTCTGTGGGCGAATAAATCCTTGTATATTAGAGAAAAATATTGTTATATTGAACCAAAGAATGTGAACGTTTTTCAGGGAATTATATTTATTTCAAAGAGTAATGAATATAATGGGAAAATTTTAATTATTATTTTTTCAATAACTTCAAAGAGAAGTGTAAAAGTATGTATTCCTTTAGGATCTTTGACCTTAGACCTCTTTATGATTAAAGTTTTATAAAATAAGAAATCTGAAATATCTGAGCTATACAGTAGAAATGGGTCCTTGGTGAATCTCCACCAATGGTCGGAGATGACACATCTGGCGCTGGAGAGAAGTAACTCAAAGTTAAATACATTGATAAAAACAAGTGAGTCTCTCAGGAAAGATATTTTTACCTGTATCTGGCCTTAGATTCCTTTAAAACCCATTTACTTCTGAGATTGCAATAAACTTCTCCCGCCTAAAAACAAAACCCTCTGAAAAAATATTTGGAATAAATTATTTAAGTTGTATACAATATAAACTAATGGAATTGTCTCAGTAGATCCATTAAACTGTATTATCGCAGATAATAAGCTCTCTATGGTCTTTCTTCAGTTTTATCTTTGATAAAACAATAATTGAACATTAAATTTAATCTTTTTTAATATAAATCACTACTTGAAAATAATGAAAATTGGAATTTAATAGCAGAACTCGCAATTAGAAGAAGACAATATCCAAGAAAATAAAAATGATTAGCTCTCTCTATTTTGAGTGAAGTCTCCCCATAGGACGCTATGTTTAAGATGATTTTTTTTGAAGTAAAGATAGCTTCGTAATCGTAAAGATAGCTACAGTTATCTCCCATAACTGTATTTTTCTAATTTCAACTGTTGCTTCCTGATACTTTACAGACTTTTCTGCTTCCGCCAAAGCAACAGTGACACAAATCTTGAAAACTAATCGTCCATTCTGCAAAATTGTTGTTTAGGAAATTTTACTTTAAAAGATTTAACGTTTATCAAAAAGTAACGTGTATCAAAAAGTAATTAAAAGATAATTCAAACATGTTAAAAAATTTATAACAAATTCATAAAATACTTAATAATGAGCATGGAGCCTTTCGGTTTCCTATGCGGGATAAATCCTTCTCTTGACCTTCTCTTGTCATAGGTGTTGAGAAGGGATTATCCGGCATAGGGATCCGAAAAGCTCCATGTTTGTTGTTAAGTATTTTATGAATTTTTTGTAAGTATTTTAACATGTTAGTATGTATGTGTTTTATCTTTTAAATTAAAAAGGTTAGAAAATTAGAAAAATCTAGAAATTCTGCTTCAAGATTCCTTGTTAGCCTTATGGAAATGCTCAGGACTATTAATACTTAATACTTATTCTGGAATACGAATTGTGGTGTTTGTAAAGAAAAACAGTAGTTCTGCCACAATTTCAACGAGCGTGGCCTCAGCAGCATTTAATGTAAAACGTATCAAAAATAGAAAAGACACACTTGGGGACATTAAGAAGGTCAAAATGTTAGGTGCTTTAGATGATACATTCAAACGGAAGATGTTTGTAAATTAATTATATGCTTAAATTATAAATACTTTGCAGTTTATTTAATGGTAATAACGTGAAAGTAATCGATAACATATAATATTTTTAGAATGAACTTTATCGCTAAAGTAATAGTGAAACTTAAAATGAAGTTTGATTATCTTAATAAAAATGCTAGTGACCAAATTTGTATAAAAAATATTATAGCAATTGTTACATTATAATATTAGTCAAACACTTTAACTTTTTATTTCATCTAGAAACGTTAACACTATGCTAAAGTGTATAGAGAAGAAGTTCATGATAGAACTTAAAGCCTACTTTCTGTAAATGTTATTCTCAACATATTTTTCTTACTTTTTTTTAAGTTGTAAAAGGACACAAATGAAAAGCCTATATTTATTTTCAAATTATAATATCTGTGAAAGAAACAATACAAAAATTTCAATTTCCTAAAAAAATTAATTAAATTGATATTATTTAATTAATTGTATAAAGAGGATTAATTTTAATCATAATAAGCAGAGTCGGAAATTGATGGATTAGTTAAAAGATTAATTCCCGCTGTTTTAGATATCGATTCATTGTTTATTTCTAATGTTTTTTCCATAGGAATTTTTATCGCATTCTTACTCTAATTTCTCGACAAGGAAACACTTGGAAAAGATTTTAAGATTGAAGTCGTCTGTATTTCTCAAATATCCATAAAGATCCATCAGCGATTCAAAGTTATGAAGGATAAACACATCCAGACTGACTGATTGAGTTCCGTCCCTTTCTTTATCACTTTTCTTATTTACCGGTTTCCTAGTTGGTTGGAAATTCGAATCCATTTATGTTTATAAAAGAAATCATTGTCTTTATTTTCTACTCGCTCCTCCTCTGAAACCATAAGACACAGAAATACAAATAAGGTGTCAAGTGTTAGGTGTACCACTGAGAATGCCTACATTTCTTCGATGTCGTTCAACCGGTCACGTGAGATAAAGTCAAAGGCTAAACTGTTCATTTTTGGGTCGGATTTCCTGCCGCACACACCACACACAGGATGGACACGTGACCTTCGATTCCGAGATCATTTTCTTAGTCACCCGGGAAGCCCTAAAAATTGTGAAGTTTGATATTTATATATCCATCCATAGTATTCTGTCCGGAGACAGGTCCAATTCTATGGAATTCCCAGAAACGCCTGCGGAAAGATACTGGGGTGGTTTCCTGTTGCCTGCCCCAGGACGCCATTAAGGAATGATGTCAGACCGAAGAGAAAGCGAAGAAGAGGCGAACAACACAGGAAAGGAAATTGAAACAGCCAAGCCACTGCCGATGAAACAGCCAATACCGGGATACGAACCCAGGTATTGGCGCACTGGCCACCACAACAGACCTCACGGCCACGCCAGCACGGCATATTTATATTTATATATATTATTATTATTTTATTGGTAGCTTGGAGATCTAACTTTTTTGAGATGGATAGCCGTCTAAGTAATGTTCTATTATCTATAACTTATCTTTATTTTTTTTTATTTCGTTCCAAATATAGATACTTTTTGTGAGAGAAGCTGACAAATTAATCTTCTACTTGCCTCTGTAGCTAATTCTAATTAAGTATCTGACACTAATTGAAATTACGAAGATTTCAAAAATCTTAAGGCATCTAAATGATCTGCAAAAGATAATACCATCAATTTTAATTGATTGATTAAGAAATTTTAAGTGCAACTGTAATAAACTTTTCGCTTAAACGATACACATATGCTAAATTCATAAATAAACAAATCTTGAGTATTGTTGTAATGTAGACTTAAGTGGAAACTGCACCTATGGTGCAGTTACGTATGGAAACAAGTTCAAGAAAATTAAATAAAAATGGTTAGGATCTATCGTTGCAAATTTAAGGTTGGTCGCACTTCAACATGTTCAGATAATAGATTACCTACAACTGAATTAGATAATTATCAATTTCGTTTTCTATGATTTACAACAAACGTTTTTAAAATTCAGTAAATTGGTAAATAGAGGGAGTAAGTGGTTTAATGAGATTATGAGATTAAAGCAAATTTGACAGTTATTAATTTCAATATACTGCTGATGTTTTGAAGAGACAGACAGATACATGGCTGTTTCCTGTGACAAATTGGGATACAACTTGTCGACATTTACATGTTTCCAATCAATTTTTAATATTATTATTAATTCTAAGTTAAGTTTCAATTTAGTGTGGGATTAGGCGCTTGAATCCAGCAAAACTGACAGTAAATGAAAAGATATTCTCATCTTTTGATTTACTGTCAGTTTTGGTTTTCAAAGTACAATCATAGAAACGTGTGAAATGATTTCAAATAATAAATACTTATTAATAAGTAAAACAAAGGTTGTAAACATAATGACCCTTCAAGACGAAAGAATTAAAAAAACAAAAAAAACAAACAAATATTAAACGTGGAATACAAATATCTTGGATGTCAAAATGTCTGCCTCAAAAATGGTAAATGTTTACCACTTTTAAATTACTCTTTCCCTCTTATGCCTTTTTGGGTTTTGTAGTGGCTGAGTAGCCCTGGCTGACGAGACCTCAAAAAGCTCGAAACGGCCGTATCAGGGTCTCGGATTAACCCAAAAGAGTTATTTAATTATTAATAAGTTATTATTAATACATAAGTATTTAATAATATTTCAGGTTTTTGACTATAATTTTAATAATATAATATTTTAACAAAACATCTAAAGCTATCAGTTTTGTTGTTGTGCTATCATTCAATTACATAAGTAGGTCTCTGCTATCGTTTTTCTTATTTTGATAAAGGAGAATGGGCAGATCTGCCCTCCACCCCTCTAGAGCGATAAGATATATACGTAAGGAAAGATCTCCATCAATAGAACATTTTTTATCATTACGACTTGTCTCAATTATTAGTCCGTTCGGAGTTATATACGTCTAGATACCCTTATCTAGTTGACATCTTAATTCCAGGATGTATTAATTAATTATCATTTAATAATTATTTTCAGTAACAGTAAATATTATTTTCATTTATTACATGTAAATAATTATTATTTACTTGAAATAAATGATAATATTAATTATCAATTATGTATAATAATTATTAAAAGTTAATTAAATAATAAATTCGCGAATAAAGATGTCAACTAAATAATCACATCTAGAATTATATAACTCCGAACGGATTAATAATTGAGTTGAGTAGTAACAAAAAAATATGTTCTATTTAAGGAGATTTTTCTGTAGATATATCACTATACAGGGGTGGGGAAACTTCCCATATACATTTGTGCAAATTGTCCTTTCTTAAAAACCTTATGAACTAAATATTGCTATCAGTAGTCTCAGTTTGTTATTTAGCGATGATGTTTTTTTTACAGCTCCTGAATTTTAACCTTTACCTTATTCTTCATTTTCTTATCCTTATCCTCTAAAAACAAGGTTTCATGAGATCAAGAAATTGTCATCACTTCTCAGCCAGATTTAAAGGTCAAAGGTCATTCGTACAAAGTTGAAGCTAAAAACTATTTTTGCAGTAAATGAAATTTTTTATCATGAATTTTTATCATTTTAATGATTACAAAATTGTTAGATACAACAAGATCAATTATAAAGATTTTTTTTTAAATAAAGAGAGGAAAATCAACAGTAGCAGATGCGATCATTTATTAAAAAAAAAATCACTAAATTTTTGCAAGTACCTCAAATTACCGAATTTTCTAACAAAGTTAAAAAATAAGAGTTCTTGAAAGACAATAACCTATCACTGGAAGTCAAGCTTAACCCTTGGTGTCCCGGGAATTCCATCATGGATTATTACCCCATTAGCCAAATTCATTTTCCCTTCGCTAATTCATTTCTTGCTGGCAACCCACAAGATGCAAAGGCCCAATAATTACTCGGACCCCTCGGGCGTTTTCTTCAAAGAGATTCTTAAATCAAGTTTCTTCAGCTGAACGAAGAAAACAACCAAGAGGACTTGAATGCACCGGAGAAGGAGAAGAAGGTTGAAAAACACTAATGAAATCAGCTGGGTTCTATAGCTCGAATTTTGTTATTGCAGCATCTGCTATGACGTAACAAGATTAACAGAGTTCTACGAACAGTAAACAGAAAACGTTTGTCTTTCATCTTCAAATAGTTATATTGAGTCGAAAAAAAATCAATAAAAGAAAATTATATAAACTGAACAAAAAATTAAAAAAAACAACTGTTAGATTAAAAACCAAAAGCGTTTTAGAACACATCTTTTTTCCTTTCAGAAGATTAAACAACAAATGTTTGGATTTTATATTTCAGTTGTCAACAAATATAGTATTATCCACTGAAGTATCAGAAAAATGAAGCAGTCGCTTCCATTTCCAGTATATGCCAACAGACCCAGGATTAAATAGTATCTTCTTTAATTGAAATAAATATAAAGGTAGATATCTTTGCAATCCTTTGTTGTATAATTCCATTGACAATGGCAGCCGTATCAGGAATTAAGCAACTTTGAAAGAGGGGTGATAGTAGGTGCTAGAGAGATGGGTCACCCCCATCTCCGAAATTAACACGAAATTTAGATTCACGTGTAACAATTTTCAAAGGATATACCAAACTATACGTCATTAGGGAAGTCATCCATCGTGCGACCGCTGCAGCTGACGAAATACTCTGGACGATCGTGGAAAGCGTCGTCTGGAACGAATTGGAACTACGACCGATAAACGACATTGCAGCAGATAACAGAACAATTCAATACTGTGGTAACAAATCAGTTTTTCGGACAGTACAATGTAGTTTTTCTTCTAAGGTAGCGCTTCCCAACCTGGGATACGCGTATACTTCTGGTGGTAATTGGACGACATTCAGGGTTACGCGAAAAAAATAGAATAATGACGGAGAAAGACTCATATGTCAATAGTGTAAGACAAGAGACAAGACAAAAGTCGTCAACTTAATTCAAAGCTACAGTGAGGAGCTGTGCGGAGATTTTTGTTATTTGAACTTCCAAAATACCGCGTTATCTTACCTAAATAGTGTCTGGCGATACTGTAAATATATAGTGATACCTCGGTTCACGAACATAATCCGTTCTTTGGCCTTGTTCGTGAACCGAAAAGTTCGTGATCCGAATCAGTTTTTTTCCATTGCAATTAATGTAAATCCAAATAATATGTTTTTTTGTCCTACAAATTTTTTTTTAATATGCTATGGCTTATAAAGCATATTAAGAAAGCAGTTTAATTACCAAAATAAAACTAATTTTGCAGTACATATACAATTTACCTTTGTGGTTGATAATTGCTGGAGGAGGAGGGGATGGAGGAGGTGCAAAGGGGGAGGAGGAAGATTACTTGGGGGGTGGCTGTGCGCAGGATTTTGTGCGCTCCAATTCACGTACGCTCCAAGAGCTCCATGCATGCATATTCGTGAACCGAAGCATCGTTCGTGAAGCGAAGCAAAATTTGTTCGCAAATGGTTATCGTAAACCGATTTGTTGGTAGACCGAGGCGTTCGTGATCCGAGGGGGTATCACTGTATATCGATTGTTTGTTCACCTCAATATTTAAATTCCATTATCTAAAATCCAGGTACAAGATATAAAATTGAATTAATATCAAATATACAGAAATACAAACATGCTGCTAATATTTAAGGTACAATTTATGAAAAAGCGCTATCAAGGGGTAAGCAAATAAAAAAAGTTTGGGGACCACAGTTCCACAGGATGGAGGACACAGGAACCCCCTCCCGAGCTGAGCCAGAAAGAGAGAAAGATTTTGCATTCACCCTTCAAATACGTAAACCTTGTGTCTTATCTGCAATTCGTCATTATAATACAAGTCTTGAAACACCACTTTGAAACAAATCGTTAAAACGTTTCGTCTGACAATCCACAAAAATCAAAATTAGGGAAAAACAAGTTATCTGCATTACAATCATCACTAAAAAGCCAGCGTATCCTGTTGACACATTCAGTAACAAAGCCGAGAATATGTCTGCAGCTAATTTGTTATATTATGAAATATTGCTCGTGCTAAATGCAAATTCTGATGGCGAACATCTCAAGTTGTTACAGTGTTGCATACATAACATAAAACTTCAGCAACTAATAGCAGAATTATCAGCTTTACGCCACACTGCAGAAAGGTGTATCTCACTGATCAGTGCTAAAGTGCAGGCAAAATAGAAAACGATTGTATGAACTCCTTTGGATTCAACTCAGGCACTGACGAATCTGCAGACATACAGACATACCCGCAGCTGGTGATGTTTGTTCGTTATGTTTCCTCTGATGTAACTGTGAATGAAGATGCTGGATTTAGTGACACTAAAAGAAACAACTAGTGGTATTGATATTAAAAATGCACTTACAAAGCCTAAACAAATAGATATTCTGCTCGACAAACCCATCAGTGATGCAAGACATGGAGCACCAGCAATGGTGGGGAACAGAATAGGATGAATTCCAGATATCCAAAGTTTTTCCCGAGTCCTTGGCAGCCAGATACTTCAAACATGAAGTTCTGTTCTTGAAATTGTCAATTTCACTCTCATAAATGATAAACACGACAATTTTTCAAAATTTCTTTTGAAAATTGGAGCTTGGAGATATTAATCAAATGATATCTTTTCTACTGAATTGTGAGGTGGCTGTTATCAGCAATGTCTTAATTATGTTTGTGGATTTGTTGAAGCGCACCATTACTTTTCTTGAAGAAAGAAAAGATATATTCTCAACTGGAAAGTGATCAATGGATGGAAGATGTAACATTCTTTACTAATATTGAATCATTTAAAGACTGACAACTTGGCAGAAACCAGAGAAAGGATAAGATTTTTTCTGATCTCAGAATAAAGTAAGAAATATATTGTAAGTTTAGTTACTTCCCCAATCTCAAAAGGAGAATAAATACATTCCCTGATATTTAAATAAAAAAACACAAAAATACAAAGTAAATTTCAAGAACTACTTGAAAATTTCCTAGACAAATTTGAGGACTTGTGGAAACGAAGCTCGGCTTCGCCTTTCTTGTAAATTCTTTCATGATTGATGTACAAACAATGTTGGTTGTACAGTTCTCGAACCTCGGGTTACAGAATCATCTGCTGTAGAAATGGAACTAATGGAATTAACGATAGAAAAATGGAACTAATAAAACTAATAGAGCCGGGCTCCATAAACCCTAGCTACATTTTAGTTATGCAAGCAAGTTCCTGCAATACAATATACGCAACTGAAGAAAACCCGCGTACGACTCATCTCAATTTTCAGCAGACCATAACTGCTGCGGATCATTGTACTCTAATAATGAAGTTTGTGGAATCCTTATCACAAATGATTTAGAGCTTAACTAATTGGAGCTAATCGTTCAGCCTAGACACCATAACAGCAAAATTCAGGACTCACAATCAAGATGAAGAATCACAAGACCTGTACTGCAGTAAATAGTCTGATAATTATAGCAATGTCTGTTTGTGTCATAAAAATATTACAGTAAGTCTATAATTATGTATGGTGATCAGTGAGTTCAAGATGGCGTCGTTTTGTGATCGCATAAGCGAGATCACTAAAGAACAAACTTTGTATAGCCAAGCAAGGGGAATATTGTGGAACGTTTGTAATTATTTCAATTTTAATTATTATTATATATTCGTAACTGTAGAAATTACAAAAACTAAAATGTTTTCGTAATGATTTTAGCAATAGATGGCACTGTTACGTTCTCAAAACATTAATCTATAAAGAAATTACGTCATCAAAAGCTCTTCTTTCATGATCTGAACTGTAAGACAAATAAATATCACTAAAAATATCTATTTTTTTATCCCTTCTATTTTTATTTTGACAATCTCATTTAATATTTTTTGGATGCAATATCCAAATTATATATATCCTCAATGTCGTTAAATAACAGTCAGATTTTGAAAACATTTAATATTTGTGCATTTGTGATTGTTGAAACTAATACAAATATGAATAAATATTATTACATACATGTATTTCTTACTATTTATATTTGTAACAATTAAAAACGTGACAATAAAATCAATATCCATGTAATAAGTAAAAACGTGAGTGTCATTTTGTTCATGTCTTGAGGCTCTCAGGCATCTGAAGTTTATTGTATGTGACTTTTCCATTAAAGAAATTCGGAGCCTCTGTTATAGAGGAAGCAAAGGAAATGTTGTAAAACTTACATTAATGTTCTCGTTTTACGCAAATGGAAACTATACGAAAATGGAAGAGTTCATATTGCACAAGAATATTTAAAAGGTGTAAAAATAATTACGAAAGATTGTGAAAAAAAATCAATAGCAAGCAAGAATCTTTTTTTTAGAAATCTCCAAAAAAAATGTTGCTGAGATATTTCACGTAATATTAAAACTCTTTAAATTATCGAATTCACTGAAAAAAACTAAACCATTAAGCAAAATCGAATTAATACGGAAACCTCGCAAAAAATTAAAGAAGAAAGATAGTTACTGTAGTTTAAACTGCTTCTAATTCAAGCCAAGGGCATAAATTTTCTGTTGGGATTTCCATGTAATTTAGTTTCTCTGTGAATTTCTTCGGTGACCAGAGAAGCACTGAGTGTCAACTAGTACCTGAAGCGAAAGAGCTTTTCAAACAAAATAAACATGGTTCACATAAACATAGATTGAGGAGTAAACAGAAACAAACTCGCCAGAAGACAAGTAGACGTTGATGAAGATAAAGAAAAACAAAATACAGTTTAAAACTCATCCTTCAGAATTTGTAACGTGCTCTACTTTGCCGTTATTTAGACAAAGTTTCTATTATAATAAAGCGCGCTTATTAGAAAGGATACTGTATATATAAAATTTTGCTTCAAAACTGTACCCAATGTAATCGAAGCTTCCTGCTTTAATATGAGCCAAGATAACGTTGGAAACAGATGTTGATAGTCCAACCATTCTAGTGAACTGTCAAGTTCATACAGGATTTAGCTATTGGTTTATCATGATACTGATAGTTGAACTTTAGTTTTGATGCGTTAAGTTGCTACATGTTAAGAGTTTAGTCGTAAAGTTTTCAGTTACATATCCAATTCTTTTAGAATCAACAAATAGTTTAGCCAATATTTGATTTGTACGAGAAGATTGTTTTGTAAAAAGTTTGCTAAGTGGATGTTTCGTATTGCGCTAAATTCATACATAATGTATGCACGTTTTTACTCAAAACTATAAATTCTAAATTACATCCAGTTTATTAAATTTTCAAATTAGAGGTAATAATCTCAACCAATCCTTGTTTATGATGCTGCATAATGGAGCTGAAAGGAAATCGTTTATCAAAATTAAGAGGAAGTTGACGTAACGAAACAAAAGTCTAACATTACAGTTTCAGCTTTTTAAGATAAATAGTTCGTCAGCTCTTCTTACATCAGAGTTTTTTTTTCTATGAAAATATTATCATAACAGCGGACTGTGTACATCTTTAAATCATTCTTAGGAATGATGCAACAGAAGATATACTAACATCTAATATTTTTTAATAAGATAATGAGATCTTAATAAATAGTTAACTATTTCAAATGGACTGTCAGTGTCTTTGATCTCAGAGAAACTTTGTCCAAGATTCCACTATAAGACTTTATCATTGCACTCCATTCATAAATGGAAAATTAGAATTTAAACATTCACAATTCCAATTTAGAGTTAAATTGTGACTAAGTACTAAGTATTAGCTTGATGATATAAGGCTAAAAATTTCTCCAGTATCTACAATAATCTAATGTAACAATCACTGATAAGTAATGTCTGTGATGAACTAAGTTTCTTTCTTTTTTTTAAGTTTAATGAAAACGTTTCGAATGATCTCGAGGGACTTGTGAATTAAACAATCAGCAAATCAATTTTGAGATAATTTAACTCTAAAAGGATTGAATTTATTCATTAATTTCAAGCTAAAACAAAACAAAAAAAAAAACAAACATTAATCTTTAAAGATCAATAGAATAGTCTGGAAACTCAGGTTTTTTTTGGTTTTTTTTTTATTTCCTTGCTCAAGTCCTGCGGCTTTAGGGAACAAGAGACGAGCAGGTGAGAGATGAACTGTTTCTGTTTCGATAGGCCTCGTGTGCACCTTATCTTGCGAGACGATTGGCCTCCGACGCTGGCCTTTTCAGTCTTTCTGGTTGGAGGACCAATTTGTTTCCTATCCCTCCTTCACCCCTTCACTGGAGCACGAACGACTCCGAAATTTTTCTTCGCCAATTGACTCGGAGGGCTGGCGTCACCTCAGAAGGTGGCATCATCCGGGAAGCCCTGGCCCGTCTCCAACTTGGCTTTGCGCTGCTTCAAATGGACCGTTCAAGGAAGATGTCACTCCACTAGTTATAGGAGGTGGAGAAAATGACTGCAAAGATGATAAAATTAGTTTTTCAAAATTTCTCATATGAAAACTTTTTTCAAACAGTCTCATTACATATTTACTTCTTCAAAAACTTTCAATTTAAACAAACCAATGCACATTCTCATAATAAAACTATCTTAAAGCAGAATACTTCTTCAAGCAGAAGAGAAGGAAGAACAGAATAATGAATTAAAATAATTAATCACTAAAAACAAATTTTTGTGACTAATGGGATTAATGGTAAAAACGCCTATTAACGTTTTTCTTTTCAAAGAGAAAAAAGAAAAAATAGAATGAAGCCTTGGTCGAAATCAAAAGTTCGACTTTAAAAGCTTTGTTACAGTTATTACGTAAGATTTTTTACTAATCCAGGATAAGTAAAAAAATACAATCAAACTGAAAAGAAACAAATTTCAATTTATTTACATTAGTGCTAGAAATAACAAACGAAAGCTCCCTTCTGTTTGTCCCTAGCTAAAGCACTTTTTAAGCGCATACTGATTTTGATGAAACGTAGATGTGCAATGTTTAGTTAATGTCACTAACATTTTTGTGTAGGATTGTTCAAGCACAATTTAGGTTTAATATATGAAAAAATGTTTTTTACTAACTGTGTATTATGTACTATATGTTTATTTAATATTCAATGTGGCTAATATTGAATTACGTACAGCTGCAATCGGAAGTTAAATTTACATATCCTCTTTCCAAATTTGCAAGGTTAGGGGTCAGTTGATGTTCTGAATCAAACTGAAGTAAATTTTCCTAAATTTCTCCAGCTTTCCCTGAATATTTTTTTCGTTTTTTCCTGATCTGTAACCAAATTATTCTAACTTCTACATAGGTCCTTTTTTTGAGGGATTTCCTCACTCCAGGATGAAATCCCTAAAAAAAAAGAACCTGTATAGTATCATGTCTCACTCCTCCTTCAGGACCAAACTATATTCTAATTTTGTGTAGACTTTGTAACACAGTAAGTTTAAGGCGACTAAACCAGTCTAAAAAGCTAAATTAAAATTTAAAAGCTCAAAAATCTCATATTTAATTAATATTTTATAATTCGCTTAAATCTTGATGGCTTTTTGCTTTCTGTAGTAATTAGATGAAACTTGGAGGCGATTTATTAGTTACAATATAAATGTATATTTTTATCAGACTTAACTTAAAAATTAAAGAATCCAACTACATTTTTACTTGGGTCATAGATGTGAGGCTCCTGGAGTTCGTTGACTAATGGGACTTAGTCAAAATAAATGATTGCTTTTATACTATTGCAGCATTGCGATAGACTTACCAAAAATAAGTAACTTTCATAAAAATAAAAACTTTCATTTCAGAGTTTCATTCAATCTAACCAATTCTGAAATATTCCAAACAGACAGAAAAAACATATAAGCAAATACGATGAAATTAATAATGCTACCTCTTGAACTTATCTAAAAATATATGGAAGCATTTTAGAGTGTAGCAATAAATTCAGATATCTCTTAACTCTAGTATCTTAAGAGTTACTTTTAAGCTTTATATAAATGTAATATAAAAAATACTGACTATTCAGTCAGATTTTATTTTTAAAAAAATAATAAAAAAACAACAAACAATATGATAGCTGTTTAAAAAAAAACGCATAATAAATAAATAATAATAAAAACGCAAAAACGTTCAATCTTAATAAAAAAATCAACAATCTATTTCAAAACTAAGGATTGCATTTCTTTCAATAATATAAAAATGAAGGAAAATGGTTAAAAGAATTACATTCTCAAATAAGCAAATTGCTAGTAATTATTAAGCAACATCACCAACACAAATAAATGTCAAAGCATATAGTATATTTTTAACGCAAATTTTCGAGGAGAATAAATTACGTCTCCACTTTTCCAAGCCTGTTATTACATTTATTTGTGTTGGTGATGTTGCTTAATATTAGAAATCCTCATAGAGAAGAGATTAAAAAGAAGCACGGTATAAATTGCTAGTAAACTGAAAATTACATGCAGAATCATGAAGTAAGTTGCTTTATTAAAAAATAAGGCATTATTTCCTAATCTCCAATTAGCTTTCAAAGGCAGGCACTGTGCTTATCTGCTATCTTAGTTATTATCGAGTTCATTGCACAATAACCAGGCAAGGTAAAGCTCATAATTAAGTCAAATTCCAATTTGTCACCGATTCATCCCCCAGACATTTGCCATTCTGAATTTTTATTTACAGCAAATTAATGTCTGCAACAAAGATTTTAATTGAAGTGCTTTGGGTTTAGTGCTTTTCCACTGAATTACCCTACGTCCCAATGCATTTCCATAAAGGATTAACTGGATTTACAAAATGGATTTGTTGGATTACCTTCTACTATTGACAGACAGCACTTTACTATGTACAGGGTGTTCCTGAAATGCCAATTGTGACTTTCCTAAATGAGTTTATTTGTATTACAGTAGATTAAAAAGAAGTTCATTATACAAAAGTTGGTCCTACTTCAAAATTACAGAATAATAATTAAGTTCAAAAAGATTTCTCGGGAGCCTTTACTTTGTATTGGATTCTGTTACCTTCATACCTTAGTTAAGATTTTGATCAATAATGAGGACCGGAAGTTTTGACGTTTCGATATTTTTCCCATAATGTTATTTCCTTTTTTTTAATTCAGTGGATACATTTAGGTATGATCAAAATAATACTGATTTTTATTGTCTATATAAATGCTTAATTTGACCTTTGAGGTTCCTTTACAGTTTTTTTTTTTTACTCAGATGATTTTGGTTGGAAAGTGAGTTAGCTTTTACTAAATGCTGCATCTGTAAACTTTATTTTTTGTTTATGGTAAATCTTCTTGGTTGATAAGTTGCTTTTTTTTTATTTTGAGATCAAATCATTATTTTTTTTATTTATTAATATCGAGATCACACTATTTTTGTAAGTAACAAATGAATTAAAGTATCTAAGGTTTTTTACATTTCTACGATATTTACAATCCAGGAATATTAAAAACAAACAAATTTAATACAAGATTACTTAACGTGCCATTTTATTAAACATTATAGATGCCTACTACATTGGCACTTGAAAGGTATGTAAAATTAGTTACCTAAATAATACATGAGACGTTTCGGAACTTCATTTCAGGTTCCTTCTTCTAGTCTGGGTCCCCCTTATCTTTGAAGTTTGTCTTTTTGATGGAACATGTCGGCTGTGTCATCAAAAAGACAAACTTCAAAGATAAGGGGGACCCAGACTAGAAGAAGGAACCTGAAATGAAGTTACGAAACGTCTCATATATTATTTAGGTAACTAATTTTACATACCTTTCAAGTGCCAATGTAATAGGCATCTATAACAAACATATTTAACTTTAACATCTTTTTCCCAATATTTGTCACCTGCCTGCTTATTGGTAGAACAGATGCAATTCCATCTCAAAATAAATATTCCGACACAATGCATCACTTACGAAAAAAATTATTCAAAAAAGAAGTTTTCTGCCATGAAATGAAGAGCTTTTGTAACGTAATACCATTCAGAAGTTTTCATTTTACATTGAATATTTTATCTTTATTGATTAAAATCCAATTTCACAATGTAAAATTTCTCTGCATTAACACTGACATATATGTTAACAATCAGCAAATGCATTAATAATAAGTGGCAATATGAATCATAAAATATTTTAACAATATTATCCTTTAGTTGTTTTCATTTGTTTATTAATATTACTTTCCTTTCAGCATTGGACATTCGTATGTTAATAATATGATAGAAAATAAAATAGAATTCTGAATTCAAAACTTGTCACTATTGAAACCGAATACATTACTGAAAATTAACCTCGATTTCAATATTGAATTTTTTCATTTATCGAGTGCCTTTCCGAATGAATGACAATTACTTAAATTAAAATTGAATATCCATTTTAAAATCCAACAAATGCATTTCAAAATGAAACATTTTCACTTTATTGAAATTTTTTAAATAGTACTCGATATTTTTACTTTTATTCTCACAAGATGAACGCAAACTCTAAATCTCATAACAGTATTGTATCGCAAAAGATTCTTTAGCAGTTTTTCCAAGGTTTCCAGCATCTTAGGGATTTTAGTCGTTCTGTGGAATATAACAGGATTACTCTGAATGATTACCAAAAACCCAGGATACACTGGATTAAGAAGGAACAAGCAGAGAAAAAGATAGACAAAATCAGTGTCACTAAGAATTCAGTTCGGTTTTGAATTACTTTTCGTTCGCTTCTCTTAAGATTTAATGAGATGATCTTGGAGGGACTCATTAGTGTTATTTAACTTTCCATTTGCAATTCCTTACGGCAATCATGTATTATGAAAGAGAACAAACATTCAGTACCTGTGGATTTGTTTTCAACAGAATAACGAATTAGACCTACAGCAAAGACAGAACAAATCTCATACGAGGGAAACAATAACTGTACTTTCTAATGGCCAACTAAACTGAGAATTATTTTAATACAGTAGAGCCCCGATTATTCGCGAGCGGATGATTCGCGGTGCGGATTATCCGCGAGTGCCGCGAAATTTTTTTTAAATTACGAACCTCAAAAAAAAACAATTATAATCCAAGCCAACAACAGGGAAAGCACAATAGGCCCTACAGTGCGAAGGTCAAAAATTACTGACAGGTTTAATGTGCATCGTAATCCTATAGGCCTTCTCGGAATTTGTGGATGAGGGGCAGGCTCTTGCTCTGCAGAAAGGTTTCTGCTGTACTGTACATATTTTAAAAGTTTTGCATATTATGTTTTTTGTATAATAAAACGTAGTTTTTATGCTGAAATATTTTTTTTCGTGTTAACACCTCATTTTTAGTTTTTTTTCGGGTTATCCGTGATTTTTACTATCCGCGGTACCCTTGCCACCCAATGACACGGATAATCGGAGCTCTAATATGTATTCTAATGATCAAAATTGAAGAATATTTTGAAATTATATTTCTTTGTCCTACAGCTTTAAAAAAATGTAAAGAAATAAAGCACAAATTTGCTTAACCCTTCTAACATAGAGGAAAGTTAACATCCTAACATAATGGTAAGCAGCCCCCAATCATAAGAAGACCAATTATATGTTCGGCTGTGCCACTTCTACTAGATTCTAATAAATCTAAAAATAAATTTAAACTTTTATTCTTTAGTTTATATCTTTTCTTTCTTTATTTGTTTGTCTCTTCCTTATTTAACTTATATTTAACTTTGAAGTTAAGAAGGAATTGTATTAATCCATTCTGATTTATGTTTTGTTTAACAGCAAAATCAGTATGAAGCAGTTGTTCTGAAGTCCTATTCAAATTACCGAAAACAGATTTAAACATTTGAAAAACTTACAAAAGATTTTTCAAATCTACAATGCTTTGCAAATTTAATCGTATCTTAGAGCATTGCTTGCAGGGCCTTAGCATCTCTATTTGGTGCATGGTGCGACGTAATTTTGATACTTTCGCCTCTTTTCCTTTTTACTGAGAAGAGGTATTAGGGTGAAAAAAAAAAATCGTCGTTTTGAAAATTTCCAAAGGGACAAGTTACGGAACTGAAACGCGCTTGGTGCCGGGCACCATTCGCAACACCGTAGCTGTGGCGCTCATTGCTTGCAACTGCAAGCAATTGCAATTTCTAATATTTATTAAGATACTTTTCATTTGCCTATATGTTTTGCATTTAAAATTCTTCATATACCGGTATGTCTTAATTTTTCACAAACCAAAATGAAAGTATGCGAAAGTATATTATATAAATTAGAAATTACTGTTAGTGAAAAGCAATGTTGTTTGATGTGGTTAACTGTGTAAGTGAATTAAATATTATAAATATTTTTGCAAAATTGTTGATTTTATAAAAAAAAAAGATTCCTTTTCAATTGTAATTAATTAGTAAAAACTTTACTTATCAACTATTTGTTTACTATCTTATTTCTTTATTTCTTTAAGTGAAACTAAACATTACATTCAAAAATATAAGCTCTTTTATTTTTGACTTAAACATCAGCGATCTTTTGACTCTCTGTGAAATCATTAAAAAAACATTACTTACATACGTGTGATACTAGGACTTAAAGCGTTCGAACTAACTAACTGAGCAAAACTAAGTATGACCCCTTTTAACATACAGATATAAATACTGTTGGATATAAGAAGAAATACTCACATCTTATATACTAATCATCCAACGAAAATGTAGACAATTCCTGTGGATCAATCTAAATGCAATCATAAAATCTGGGGGCACGGCAGTGCCCCCGCCAAGACGAGCCGAAGGCAGGAAGGGCACTACGTACCTTTTCTGGAAGTGTTTCGTCGTATTTTCGAACCCTCATAGCTTCGGCCTAGATAATACTAGAGAGCTCAAATTTTCAGGATACGATGCAGTTAGCAGACTAATGAAATACGCTAAGTTTCATTTATTTAGCTTTTATACTTTGGATTTTATTAATACCTAAAATACGTCGATTCCGTCACTCACTCACTGACTGACTGACTGACTGACTCATGATCATCAAAACCTCTAGGGTACTTCCTGAAGTCCTAAAAAGCTGAAATTTGGTATGCAGGTTAGGATTAGCAGACAAACAACAAAAAAATTAAGAAATCCGTAACTTTCACATTCCAACCCCTCATAAAGGGGGGGTTCTGGTTATGTATTATCGAACCCTCATAGCTTCGGCCTGGATAATACTAGAGAGCTCAAATTTTCAGGATAAGATGCAGTTACCATACTAATGAAATACGCTAAGTTTCATTTATCTAGCTTTTATACTTTGGATTTTATTAAGATCTGAAATACCCTCAATGCTTCGGCCTAAATAATACTGTGTAATAATGTGATTTCTTCCAAAGTGCAAACAGCTTGTATATACAAGTTGACCAATAGATAAACAGAAAAGTAGGGTATTGAAAAAAAATCCATTTTCTAAATAATCTTAAAACTAAATTTAGTTGTAATAGATAATCCCACCCAAAACATTTCATGTAAAATAAGTTGCCAAGATTCATATGCTCATAACGCTTTCACTGTTAAAAAGTTATCAGATCTCATCTTACAAAAAGAAATGAAATCCCACCCAAAACATTTCATGTAAAATAAGGGGTTGCCAAGACTCGCGTGCTCATAACGCTTTCACTGTTAAAAAGTTATCAGATCTTATCCTACAAAAAGAAATGAAATCCCACCCAAAACACTTCGTGTAAAATAAGTGCCAAGACTCACATGTCGTAATGCTTTCACTGTTAAAAAGATATGAAATCTCATGTAGAGCCAAGCCCCTAACTCTACGAGGCCTAACTCTACGAGGCCTAACTCTAAAAACCCTATATCTTGGTCAAAAAGTATGGCTTGGCCGTTTCATGGAACTATTTCATCTCACCCAAAACATTTCATGTAAAATACGTTGCCAAGATGCTCATAACGCTTTCACTGTTAAAAAGTTATCAGATCTCATCTAGAGCCAAGCCCCTCACTCTACAAGGGGGCCTAACTCTAAAAACCCTACTATCTTGGTCAAAAAGTGTGCCTTGGCATACTCCATATCCTTTACATAACTCCATGGGATTGTCTGTGTGACAGCCACGAAACGGCCAAGGCATACTTTTTGACCAAGATATAGGGTTTTTAGAGTTAGGGTTTGTAGAGTTAGGCCTCGTAGAGTTAGGGGCTTGGCTCTACATGAGATCTCGTATCTTTTTAACAGTGAAAGCATTACGACATGTGAGTCTTGGCACTTATTTTACACGAAGTGTTTTGGGTGGGATTTATTTTATTTATTTAGTTTTAAGTACTCTATTGTTTCCACGTCTCAAGTTCGTATTTTTCCTTTACTCTGAAGGATCTATCGTTTTAGAATTCTTTTCGGTGCCACAGACAGAGAAAGAGAAGAAGCAGACAAATACAGGAAAGAATGCAAACATCCAAGCCTACGCCGGGATTCGAATCAAGGTTCCGAAGCATCTGCCTCTTGGAAGACCGCCGCCTAATCTTCTAGGCCACGACGAAACGGTTAACATATTTCCATCAAGTAGATTTGAACCCAGTAACCATCTCACCATAGGCCAAAGTTTAAACGCTGAGACACATCAACATTCATATTTATTTTTTTTTTTAATTGAGTTTTATCTCCATTTTAAAGAAAAAGAAAAATCTTTTCTCACATAAAATTTTATGTAAAATGTTGCAATGCCATTTTAAATAGATGTAAATATTTATAAATATATGTAAAAATATATGGGGGTTTGCAACGTACGAAAAGCTTTACCTTATCGGAAAGATATACTTTTTAATAAATTTCAATATTTTTGTAACATTCAAAGTTCAGAATTTTACTTTTTTTTGTTATAAAATTATATCCTTTAGTATCAATTTATTAACAGCGTTATGACATACCAATATCTAATTAGAGCAAAAGAGTTCCTTAGTTTCAGACGACGGCGATGAAAGTTTGGCAACAAATATTAAATTTCATGAACTTAGTTCAGATACGAATTGTGTCATGGAGATAAATGAAAATACAAATATTTCTTGTTTGAAGCACCAGCTTTAAAATGGCTTGAAACACTTTCATATGTTCATTGTGATTTAATTAACAAATCTGTTGGAATACAGAAAGTGGAAAGAAAATTATAAAAGAGATCATTTGGAGTCACTCAATGTACAGATCCATGACGCTCGTCGTTCGCGAAAATCGAATCACTAAACCAAAATCGAGAAATCTTGTCATACTCTGTCCATTACTTCATTGTAAACAGCACTCATTACAATCATTGCCGTGATTGCAACAGCCTCATTACAATGACCAATCAATTGTTATTTTAAATATGGGTAGATGATGTTATTCCCGAAATAAGGTCGGAGCTAATTTTGCGCCACTGTTACACAGTTTGAAATAGCTAATTGACATTGGTTCTATTTGCCATCGATAAAATTGCTGTAATTCTACTCTTGGAAAAACAGGAATCAAAATGTTGATGTACTATTTTGAAGAAGCTTTGACGAGTTTCCTTCAAGTTGCTAGCAAATGTAATTGTAGTTTTTATTGTTTTCTTTTCATAATAAAGTAGCGATAGCGATTAGTAAACCAATCACAATGCTTCGCAACGGCTTTTGATTAATTTATGTTGAATTATTGCTTTAATTTCCTTTTTATTATAAATGTGATTGCTAAGAATGCAAAAGACGCAGTTGTTGCGATTATTGTGATTGTTGTTATTATTGCTGAGTTGTATTATACATGTGATTGTTGCGAATGCAAAAGGCCAATTGTTGCGATTGTTGTGATTGTTGTGATTGTTGTGCTTAATGATAATTTAATGAGATTTTAATGATACTTGTCCAGGACAGACGGACAAAGCGGGATTATAAGGCTTCCTATCAGAAGCCTAAAAATCAGTCAAAAGGAAAACTGATCAAAGGAAAACTGACTATATATATTTATATATATTTATATATAATGCGTAGTGATATTAAAACATAATTAGTTAAACTTTTGTTATCAACAATACATACAATCTATGGATTAAAGTAATAAGTAAATGATCTTAAAAACGTTGCTTAATTACTTGTTTAATAAAAACATTTAAAAAAAAAACTAAATAATTCTGACAAGTTATTCCTTGTTTAAAATTCCCCAGTAATTCATTACTTCCAGAAATGGGCAAATATAAACCACTCTTAATATGCAGCAAATGAACAGACAGGGAGAAAAATATCTTGGCACTTTTCCTTTGCATCTTCCTGTGAATCAATAAAATCTACGAAAACTCAGAATGAACTATGGTACAGAAGTTACTTCAACTTCGCATTCGAATCTTAAACACCAATTCTTTTCCTTCAGAGAAAGAATAAATTCAAAACCTCCTACTATGTTTTATCCGAAGATAAAAAGCCCTTTTTTCTTTTCTTCTCCCTCCAAAGTGTCCTTTTTTTTCGGCTGGGGCATCATCAGCACTATGAAAGGACTTTTGCCACTAAAGAGTTATGGAGGCCTATTCTTCACAGAGACAGTTTCACCAATCAGCAACGGCCTTTCCCATTCGGAGTCAACCACGCGAGTTGTCCACGTGATGCCTTCTGGATTTCATAAAGGATAAACATCTCTCTTTCCTGTCTACCCTCCCACTCTTCTCGAAAAAGTTGGCTTTGGTCCAACATAAGAAATTAAAGTGAATCTTTCCCCACCCTCTCACAGATTCTACACTTCTCCGTCTAAACCTCTTCTAGTGGAAATGGCATCGCATCTATAAAAACGAAAATCATTCATCTTCAATTGCATTTTTTTACGAAATCCTGGAAGTTAACAGCTTACTTTATTACTTTTTATCATATAAAGACTACTTTTTTAACTTAAAACGTATGGCAATATTTGCATTTTGATGGCAAAGTGTAATATTTTCTAGTTTCTCTGCTATTTCCGGACATCTTCAAATGCTGATATCTGATGCTGATAAAATGTTGATGAATCATTTCTTTTACAAAACTATCATTGTTTCGGTGTTCCCAATTTAGTTAATCCCAATTTTCTAAGCATCTTTGTTGAGTGACTAATAATAAAATATATTGCAGTAATATAACAAAAAAGCTTACTTCAGGAATTTAGTCGCTTAGTAATGGGACATTGAATTGGAAACTGACTCTTGATGACTCTTTTGTTAGTAGTTCAAGGACTGCTGAGTTATGATTGAAAAACCTATCTCTGGATCAATGTTATGCTGCTACTTTTACAGCAATATATGCGTTAAAACGCTGTGAATAAAGTTGCTGTAAGGAAATGGTACCAATTCGGGGCAGTGATGATTCAAAGTAGTCAGCGACGTATCTTTAATTCCGCACACTAACATACGAAAAAGGAGTTTAAGAAATATGAATTCTAACCATTGAATTAGATGTGGATGACTAGCAATCTAACTACATGAGACTGAGACAATTTAACAAGTTATAAATAAAGCAGGCACTTATTCAAACAACATACATTGATAGCTCGTCTAAGTTTAAGATCTGTTTAAGGAATTTTTAGTATCCTATATTTTTTTTAAAGATTGCCATTTACGTTATATTTTCTTATTAAGAATTGCAGTGTATGACTTTAGAGGATGAATATACAGTAAAGAATCTGTAAACAACTAGAAAATCTGTCAGAATGCAGCTTCATCAAGGTTCAAACGGGGTTTAACAAGAAATAAGACAGTGCAAGTATCAGTGTTTAGTCCAGTTGTAGAACTGTGATTAGGAATAGGATTGAACGTAATTACAAAGAAATAAACTATTGATAGTTATGAAGAAGAGACGAAAAACAGAAAATCTTCAAAAGTATTTTTTAACTATTTAGTAATGGATTTTACTTAATGAAAACACAGAAGAAGGCAAAAAAGTGAAAGGAATCAGCCGAAAGATTTTAACGTAAGATGAGAGGAGAAATGGAAAAAAAAAAAAAACCAGAGAAAATCTTGAGAAATAAATCAGTAAAATATTTAATAGAGTATTTTTCACCGAAATGAAGATGGACAAATGCTTTGGATTTGATGAACGAGGCACCGAAAATGCTGATAGATTGCATACTGAAATCAGGACAAAGAATTGTGCAGCATCAACTGCAAGATGGATTGATGAAATTCAGAAAAGAGAAGAAAGTGGATGGAAAGGCAAGGGATAGAGAAACGTGAGTGAAAATGGATGAGACTTAGCTCTGTGATATCCAAATAAAAGAAATGAAACGAAAAAGCAAACATCTAAATGCAAAAATTTAATTTCTCTTAATTTCGTAAGAATATAATATATTTGAAAACAGCTATAAGAGAATTCAACTTAAAGCTTAAAACATTATAACTGACACATTTAGGACTGTTTAACAAAATAGTTTTGTATTTTTTTTCCTACATGGTCTTAGGATTTCCACGTATTAGAATGTCTGTGACTTGCAGAAAACGCAAATATCCTATAATTTTACATAAAATTTTAGAATCCATTTGCATTTAAGTCATTCATTATGATTACTTCCTATTCACTCCAGATGTAAGACTAATGTCCAAGTGCACCAAACTTCAATTAACTTTGACGGCTGCATTGTGGACATAGCTAAAATTAGTGGGGGGTGCTCCAGAAAAAACTTTAGCCTTCGTTTTAAAATTGTGTGAAAGGACATACAATTTAATACAAACAAACATGTATAAAAAGAAATTTATCAAGTTTCTGAATAAATTTTCTGTTTATACATGTTTGTTTCCTTTCACAGAATTTTAAAGCAAATGCTAAAATTTTTCTGGAGCAGCACCCCCCCCTCACTAATTTTAGCTACGCCCACAATGCAGCCATCAAAGTTAATTGAAGTTAGGTGCACTTGGCCATAAGTCCTTTATAAAGGACAGAACTTGAAATCTTCCATATTGAGATAAAATCCTCATAAGTTAGAATTAAAAAAAAATAATTTTTTATTCAGAATAGTTGACAATTGAAATAATTAACATCAATCATGAAATCTTTACATCATTATGTTTAAGCAGAAAAATGCGAAATATAGGAATAGAGACGATATATCGTGTGTATTTGGGGTAATTAGCGCTAGAATGCCACACACATTACTATAGAAAAATATTGAAATATTAAACTATTGTTTTAGCAGTTTTAGCATTGTTTCATTGTTTTAGCAGTGAACTTCAATCTCTTTTTAGTTAATCCATTAAGGCGTGACTTGATACGATCCGATTGTGAGAACCGATTGTGAGAACTTAAGTAACAAAAAAAAATTAATTCAATATTTCTTACCATGTTCGTTATCAACATTCATTCAATTTTGAATTTTGTCTCTTGTGAAACTTCTATATAGACAATTATCCAAAAGTATTAAATTTTTCCTTACTACAAACTTTTTGTTAAACTTTTCCTTTCCTAAGTTATATTTTACTGAAACTGAAACTAAATTTCTAAAATGAGACGTATCAGCGTCAGAAGGTAATAAGAATAATTCCAGAAAAGAATGCCTTTTGAGTCGAGCTGATACAGTGGGACAGCCGTTTCGAGCTTATTGGGCTCTCCTCAGCCAGAGCTAATCAGCCAGTGCAAGACTAAAAAGGCGTAAGAGGGGAAGATTTCATCAAGAATTTCAGAATCTGTTCATTTTATTTTGGTTGCTTTCTTTTTTTGCTTCAGAAAAAAACTTCTATTGTTAAACTAAAAGAAATTTATGAAATTAATGATCTTTTTGTAGGAAAGACAATGCAAAGGCGCCACATTTTCTTCAAACTGTCCTAAAACTTCAAGGTAATGAAAGCAATTGGCAGAGTAGCCAAGGAGAATCTATGCAACAAGATCAACTTTGCACTGTAGTCAAAAAGTTAGGCCTTACAGAGAAATAGTGAAGACATCGTCTTGTCAATTATGCAGCATTGAAAACTCCGAAAATCAAGCGTCGTAGAGTTGAGGAGGAGGTTGGAAGGTTGTGGTATAACTCTTTTGCAAGAGTTGAGTTGCAGGAACCAAGGGAAATGTGGTTGCAGAGTTGAAAAAATTCTCCGGAATTCTTCTTTGTAACCTCCCAACGCACATAATTCAGGATCAATCTAATGAAAAATACATGGCATGAATACAATACACTTCCCTTCCCATGCGTATTGCCACTGTGGCGCAATGGATGAAAAACTCGCTATAACGAAATGGCGCCGATTTCTTATCTGAAAATTTATGTGCACAAGGACCCCTCCTTGCAAGTGGAATTGTAGCTCGGATCAGCAGAAAGAGAGGGCGGATAGGAACTGCCAAGAAAACCCGTCTAAATGAGTTACATCTCTGGCTCTTCCGGACACTGCAATCCACCCACAAACTCCCACAGTTATCAGACACGGCTATTTTTGGTTTGGGCGGGAGAGGGCAACATCCAGAGAACACTAATAGTTTCTAAAGTCCTCCTTCCACTAAATTTTCGTGGAGAAAGAAATTCTTGGTGGTGGTAAACTAAACCTTCAGGCATTTTTTCATCTTAATGAACAGAACTTTATTTCTAATAAAGAACAATACAAGACAATACAATTCCCAATGCGAGTAATGATTAAAATCTTTAAGTTAAACACATTCAAATACGCTTTTTGCTGTATTTTAAGGGAAATGCCTTCTATTTTTTTCCGTATAAATAGTTATTTAAGTGTTAGAGGAGAAAATTTAAATGGAAGTGCACTAGACTACAATAGCTGAGAAAAATGGTGAAGTTAGATAAGACTGGAAAATGCTGTAAAGGTTTTCAAAAGAAAAGTAGTACTGATTTTATTCTAAACTGTGTAGCAATTCTCCAAGGATTACCCATATTGTTTGGCGAAAGAATATCTCAAAGAGCAGTCAATATTTAATATTTGTCTTTTGAGAAAAAGAAAAATAATAATAAAATTGCCTGACTCTTTATGAAATCTGAATCTCTTTTTAAATCTTTATCAAATTCAACTTTAAAGTCAACTGAAATCAGAAATCAAATGAAAAATATATTGGATCTAATGAAAAAATTATTTAACGAAATCAAACAATCTTCAAATTATATAACAATAAGCAAAAAAAAATGAAAAATAGAAATTAGCAAATGTTTCTTAAGAATTAAGCAATGTTTATTCAACAAATATTTTTCGGTAATGTAAGTTTTAAATCTACATTACTTACAGCAGTTCCACTGAAGTATTCGGAAACATTCATGAAACTGATTAAACTATTTAAATAACAGTCATAAATTATGATTGAATTGCTTTAAAATTTAATCATAACGTAATGTTACTCCTACCAAAAAAAAGGCAAACATAATTCATTCGATCGAATTCACGAAATCATAATTAATAAAATGTGAGTAGTACAATCTTCAAACAACATTTCCCTTTGAGAATGTTGGCATTAAGAAGGAAAATGTAATACAAATTTCTATAAGATTACATTACTTCTATTATAATTGTTTGCACTAGAAACATCATGAAACTATATCAAACCTCCTTCTAAGTTCACTCCTCTTCAAGTTAATCATGGAACTATAGTGGTAAGCAAGTACGCGAAATAAAAGGTTACTTCCAAAAAATGAATGACATATACAGTGAAACTTGGATAATTCGAAGCTGAAGGCACCAGAGAAAAAGTTCGAATTATCCAAAAATTCGAATTACATATATTCTCTCAAACAGAAGAGATAAGTAAAAAAGATTAACTCCACGATCAAAGATTTAACACAAACTTTATCTAAGAATACTGCTACTTTTTTTTCATTAAATCAAACATTTTTTACTAGCTTAATTATTCATCTCTTTCCAAAAAAAATAAGCAAATATTTTTAATTGCTTCATTAAATGCAATCTTTGTGTCCTAGCATATGATTCCAATCTCTGGGTTGCCAGGTCCTCTCGTTCTTTTTCTATTTTTTCCATTGCCATTTTTGCTGCTCAAGATTTTATCATTGTTCTTCAAATATGTCGATAATGTGTTGGATGGAATTCCAAATTCCTTGGCGATTTCCGATTTCTTTTTAAGGCCTTTTTCCACTTCCTTAATCACCGCTACCTTTTCAGCTAATGTTAATGACTTATAAGGAGCTTTAGCTTTTGACAATGGCATAGTAAGAGCATAGAAACAATACTTAAAGCACAAGCACAAAAACTAATGTATATAACAGCATGAAATCATTCACAGAAAGCGCACGTGACTCTAAGACCGAAGGGGTGTGGGAGGGGGGAGGGTAACAATAGAGGGTGGACAGAAAAATCCTCGGAAATCCCCACATAGTGACATTCCAATCCTCGCTTTGTTTTCCTTAGAAAGACCGTTAAAATAAATAATGTATCTTAGCTGAGAAGTCTCAGGAACAATTTTTACCGTAATATTTTAAGGACAATCATACGAAAAATTCGAATTATCCAAAATAAAATTCGAATTATCCACGATTTTTTAACGTTATTTTAATACAGAATTCTAGGGACCGAGCAAAAAATTCGAATTAAACAAGTTCGAATTATCCAAGTTTCACTGTACTTCCAAAATTTTAGTTTATTTGTAATCCAAAAATGTGGCGAAAAAATGTAGCCAGATATGAAAGGATGCTCAGCTCAGAAACTTTCATTTCGTTTTTTAAACAGAATTACTGATAAGGACAAAAAGGCAGCAACATTCGGCAATAATATAATGCCTAAAAATTAAAATTAGCTTTTAATTTTTCTGTATCCACTTTCCATCTAGCTTCAAAAATGATCTACTTATTAATATTTTCTAAATCGCTTCCAAGCATAATTTGAACATTCTAGATAACTATACTACGATTAGTATTTGTTACTTGATATTAGTTAGTTACGTACTAGTGTTATTTAATGCTAATGTCAGGAGAGGTAAAATGAAAAGTTTGAATCAAATTAAGCTAGCTAAATGAACTAGTAGTTGTTATTTCTTCCATTCATCAATGGAACTATCAATGAAAAATCATCTAAAACAGCCTAAATAAAAATAAGATTTGCCTGTCTTGTAATTCTTGTCTAAAACTAGTTAACACCTTTTTTTTTTTTCTTTTTTGCCCATTTGCTAATTTCAATGTGATTAGATTCCACGACATCAATTCATGAATTCCTTTGGATTTCAAGCAATTTGTTAGTTCATTACCATAATAATCATAGCCCATAAATTAATCTGTGGCATGAAGAATGCCTGCAATCATTTTCCTGTTACGAAAGCCATTTAAATACGATAGATAAAAACATTCCCTTTTCTACCTTTTTATTTTTTTGTTCCTTCTGTCTTGTAATCAGAAATCTATTAAGAAACGATTCATTTTATTTCCTCGTTTCATAGGAAAAAAAAAAAAAAAACGTTTCCGCCGGAGCAGATCCAATGTGACGGGGGTATGGTAGTAAAAGAAATTGTTTAAGTAAAAAAGCCCACTTTGGCAATTTAGATTTAATGGAAAATGTAGCTGCAGCCCATGAATCATGCAATTCTTGTGATCAGATGATAGATTCTTCTTTGTTGAAACCCACGTTCCTTTTCCTCCCTGAGAGTTCCTGTACGCCACTAGAGATAGTTCGAAATAGAACAATGCTAAAACGCAAACAGTGTTCTAAATTATGAGACTAAATGTCCTTTTGACGCATTAAGAAACAAGAAGAAAATAAAACCATCCTTCATTATATTTCCCCATCTTTGTTCGCCTTCCCTGCTTTAATTTCCTTTTCTTTCTGTTTCTCGATTTTTCGTCACGAATATATTTTGGAATATTACGATGAACAAAAAGAAATCATTAAGGTTTTCAAACTATCAACCGCATATCAGTACGCTTTCTACAAAGATATAGATTAATATTCTTCAGAAAAGAAATACAACTAATCAACGAATAACTGCAGTTAGTTTACTAGTATTTCAGTCTTGTTTAAGAGCAAACCTTAAAAAGTCAGTAAAATAACAAATAATAAATACCAAACCTAATAAATTATGTCTTGTAAAGCAAAATAACTTTAAATATAGTGTTTTTCTTGTTTACCTTTTTACCATTGATGCTGTTTCTTCAAACGCAGAGTATTCAAGTTTTCTTACCTAAAAAGAAAAGAAAAAGTGTGAATTGCGTTGCATAGAATGGAATTCTAATTAATAACATCACAAATCCAATTGACTAAAATTAATTTTTGTTTTTTGCTATACCGATGTTGTTATTTAACTAGCCAAGCATTATCTTTTTAAGCCAATTAAAAATCTATGCTACTTAACGGCGTAGAATAATAAAATTCAAAAATTTTGGATAGAATTACAAAAGTTACTACCAAGTACTGTTAAAATTATCCAGCAATGAAGTTAATTGATAAAAATGTATAAAATGGAAACCTTACTCAACCTGAATTGATTATCAGTGAAAACTTCAAAATTACAGTAGTTTACTCCGAAAATTGAAATGAAGTTTTATCAATGTACAGTCAATTTCAAATTTTTCCTCATTTGACTTTTTTAAGGAATTCCTCTTTGGATTCTGTATTCCTAATTTGTAATGTTATTGAGATATTAAACAATATCTTATTGTATTATTAGAAGAAGAAAGAAATCGTCATTGAGAGCCTAATTTTAAGATACACTCCTAAGTAGAGATGGGCAAAGTCGTTCTATTTACTGAACTAGTTCTTTTGAGATAGTTCTTTTTATTGAACTAGTTCAAATGAACTAAGTCGTTCTTTTTACACTTAAAAAAAAAAAGGTAGGTTCTCAAATACTTTTACAATAAAACAAAAAAGGTTCTCAAATACAAAATAAACCAATTCCAATAGCCAATAGTGGAAGGTAAAAGATCGAACTAGTTCATTTGAACTAAG
>JAFIDM010010028.1:36349265-36361481 GCA_023159025.1 Thereuonema tuberculata | reverse complement strand
CGCGAACTAAGTCGTTCTTTTCATGAACTAGTTCATTTGAACTAAGTTGTTGTTTTCATGAACTAGTTCATTTGAACTAAGTCGTTCTTTTCATGAACTAGTTCATTTGAACTAGGTCGTTCATAAACTATAGTTCTTTTATATGAACTAGTTCAATGAACTCGTTCGTTCACGAACTAACCATCCCTACTCCTAAGGAATGTTAAGTCTGATTGTGTATCAGTATATTTTGATGAATAAGAGTCATTTTATCTTTTGTATTAGAAAATTTTCTCATACGGATCCCTCTGGAAAATCCCTCTGAAACTAACTAAACTTCCCAGAAACAAGCTGAATAAGTGAAATGCTTATCTCTTTCAGAATGACAAGCACAGAATTTCTATCAACATTTTTTTGTTGTAGTTGATTCATTTTTAGTTTGTGGATGCTTTGATTTCATCCAAAATCTTTCTGTAAATTGACTACTTTTAAATGAATCAAATTTAAAGAAAAGATTGGAAAAAAACTTGAGAAAATGAACCTCTATTATATTGGAAGGAAAGGCTTAGATTTTTATAAGGCTTTAAATTCTTACAGGAACTTCTCTGTAATTTTAGGATAATTGGTTCTTTATTTCTATAAAAAATATAATTAAATCAGAAAATTCAGGATTAAAACCAAGACATAATAATTTAAATAATAAATTTGTATAATTGATTATTCCTAAACTATGGCGAGATAAAGTTTCTTAACTCAATTACAATTCAATCTGCATTACAAGTTAATGTTAAATTGATTCTAAAGTATTGGCCCATAGCAAAGTAGCTGCAAACATTGACATGTTTATACCAAAATGTAATTAAATATCAAATTTAATATAGATGAGTAAACAGAGGCCAAAGGAGGAGCTGTTAGTAAAATGGCCCTTAAAATTGCATTCACAAATAAATGTAAATGCAATCAGAAGTAGAGGATGAAATTAAAATCTTCAATATGATGTTTACATATGAATTCATTCCTTATTATTAAAGGTTGCTCATTCTAATGTAATATAATTTGTGAAATCGTATTGAAACATTGAAGTTGTTAACTTTAATATTATGTAATCGAGAACAAATTATGTAAACAAATTTAACGCTTCCCGATGGGATCATCTCTACCAGGTAAGTTACATAGAAATTATTTAATTCAAGCCAAGGACAATGGAAATCCCAAGGTTTATTATTGTACAAACTTCTTTATTACGTTATGGCGCCAAATGACTTAGTTTTTAATATATTTAAGTTTGTTGTCCTTATTAAATATACATAAATATACTAAACATGGTAGGGATAGTGATTAGTAAACCACTCAGTGCTTCGCAACGGCTTCTGAGTCACCTTTACTTTAGAATAGACTGCGCCGGGATGGTCTAGAAAATGCTCGCGCGAGTCTCTTTGCGACCCCATGCTATCTTAATCATCCCTATTTATATGGAATAATCGTCATTCTTAACTCATACCTTGTTAATACACTGAATTCCTAATAATGATTTAAAAAAAAAAAAAAACTTACGTTGATCAGGGGATCGAACCCACGACCTTCGCGTTATTAGCACGACGCTCTAGGCAACTGAGCTAACAGGCCACCTACAACTGAGCTAACAGAAACCGTTGCGAAGCATTGTGGGAGATGTGTCCACAGACAGACAAACCGGGGATATAAAGCGTCTTTCAGAAATCTAAAATGAACAAGCCCACATTCTATATCAGTATTGACGATTTTTGATTATTCTCAATTTTAAAAATTTTGTGAAAATTAATTAATAGTAAAAAATGTAATACTTTGGAAGAAAAATTCGAAGGAACATTAGACACAATATTAAGAGTTATTCTAACTAGGAAATTTAAGTAAAATCATTGAAAAGTAAAGTTATTCTAAATTTTAATTTCAATTACAAGATAAATGTAAAGGAAGATATAATACACAGTGAACAATGAAATGCGTTCTCTTTATGAAAATTAGTGAAGTAAAATATCATCGTATGAGTTAATTTTCCTACAAAACAGATACGATATTTTTCTGGAATAAGACTATTCTGAAGGTTTTCACACACTATTAAAGAAATATATCTAATAATATACATAAAATAACTTGTATAAACATTGTTATTTGAAAATAACTTCATGTTATTCATTATTTTTGTGGACTTTAAAAAAATTAATAACATAAATACACTAAGAAATTATTTTAAATATGATCAATTCTATCTATTTGTAATTTGAAAGATTTTGGAAACACAACTAGAACAAAATTGAAGAAATGTTGACGATACAACACTCCTAAGGACACAAAAAACGATAAAATGTGAAGGTGAAATATGTAAAGATTGGAACAAAAAATGAATTTCAGGAGCGAAAAAAAAGTATTAAGATGTCGGGAACGAAAACAGAAGAATGTGAACAATGGTAAGAATCTGAAAGAAGACAGAAGAATAGAAAATGATTAAGATAGATTGTTGGAATAGAACAAAAGAAAGAAGCGGATCATGATGAAACCAAAAGAAATGGAAAAACAAATAAGAAAGTAAAAGTTTTGAACTTTAAGAAAAAGGAAGAAGGATGGATGGGACCGAGAATCATTCAAAAACAATAGCAAAAATACATTGTGGATTCGAAAAAGGATTTGTGTTTTTTATATTTCTAGATATATAAATTCAAAAAGTTTTAAAAATAAGCTGAAAATAGATAGATAGTGAACTATGTTAGGTTTTACAAAAGAAATTTAAATAACTATATATTTTTGGAATCGAAATTCTTCAAAGTTAATTACTAAATTTCAGCTAATCTACTCAAACTTATAAATATTTCAAAATGAAACTAAAAAAAAAAAGAAATGTCCGACATTCTAATATCGAGAAGGTTTAAATTCCAAGTGGATATTTTCAAAATATCTAAGCTATTTTCTTTTTCTTTTATTTTATTAATAGCTATTTTATTTTCTAATAAGACACTAGGATTGCTGTTTCTAAATGAATAGCTTTCTTTTCAACAATTTAAAATTTCATCTAAAAATTTTGGTCAGTCGTTTTGTTCCCATCTGATCTACATTTATTCAATCGCATTTGACTAGAGAGCAATGGATAACAGCAGCTGATGAGAGTTAATGGAAACCAGAGATTTTCATACATTCTTGTAAAGTTAAAAAAGCTTAACTTTTATTAACTATTTCATTATAAATATGTATGCAAGTAACGTGTGCAGGTGATTTACAGCAAAATGTCAAAATTTCAACATGGCGTTATGGAGTAAAAAAAGAACAATTTTAATATCTATCTAAATCGTTAATGAATGGATTCTTTTTTTAAAAAAAAAATCTACAAATCGAAACATAATGAAAGGTTTTGTTCAAGTGAAAACTCGAAAAGTCAAATTGTCAAGATATTACCAATGTTTGATTTATTCTAACGTAATCGCCCAACAGAAGTATAAAAAAGGAATAAATTTAACGTGCTGGAAAATTTATAATCAAACAGAACAAGAACCAAGTCAGCACATTGCCTTTCTGATTCAATTATCGGAAGGAATCGGGAACGGCCGTTTCGTCCTGCATGGGACTCATCAGCCCGATCCAACTTGTACAAAAAAAAAAAAACTCTTTTCCTAAAGAAAGATAGGATAGAAGGCTTTTTAATAAAAGGAAATTAAGATTCCTAACAAGGTGAATTAACCCAGGAATAAATCCTATCTTTCTTTAGGAAAAGGTTTTTTGTTGTGCAAGTTGGCACAACATTTATTGTTTTTGATTTTCTTGTTTCGGGGGTCACTGCCAGGTGTGACGGTGACCTCCACCCAAGTATCTTGCCTTTCTGGGTCTTTTATCTGGGAAGCCAGATCAGGCTGATGAGACCCATGCAGGACGAAACGGCCGTTCCCAATTCCTTCTGATAATTGAATCAGAAAGGCAATTTATTCATGTGCTGACCTTGGTTCTTATTCTGTTTGTTTAGAAGTATAAAAAACTGTAATAGAAAAGTTTATTTTAGAACCCTCACTAAATTACTATTAAATATAGTAAAAATTTTAAGTGACAATCACGAATTGTTCAGTTAATGTTTCTTTTAAATGAATTTGTTTTAAAAGGCTGAAACAAAGCTAGCAAATTAGAAACTGAGTTCCGTAGCAATACGAAAAAACAACATAGGATTGGATGTGTTAAAGTTCACTTCTCTCGTTTAATCTTTAGCGGTATTTGTGCCTTTTGTTTTCTTTTTTACATTGATTGGAACAGTAATCTATAAAAATATCGAATTAAAATGTCAAGAATCAGCTTTTTAATATCTTTTTAATAACCTAAACACATAATCAATATTTAGATATTCATTTCCAAAATGATAATATAATATATTTTTACATATTACGAATTTAATAGAAGTTGAAAGCATAAGCTATTAATCAATTAACAATATCATCATTAAAAACATTGTTTATACACATTAAGAAGCAATATTAAACTTCTTTCCAGATAAGATTACATTATTAATGTCCTGTTCTGTTTCCTTTAGAATCAGCAAATTGCCGATTCACTTACTTCAAAACAATTTAATTGAATTCATTAGGAGATGTTCTAGTATTTTTTTAAAAAATCTTCTATAATTAATGAAGGGAACATTTAACAAAATAATGATTTTTCTGAATTCGTGCAAAAGTGCATTCGTGACATTTTAAGATGTTCCGTTGCAGTAAAACGATCGGACCATTTTTTTCCTCCTTCTTCTTCTTCGTTTTTTTTTTCTCTTTTCAAGACGAAAATATGTCTCCGCAGTCCTTACAATGGTTCATTTGGTTTTGTGAGCATCTCTGTAGGTGGCAGCATTTCAGATGAACGACCACTGCTATTGATTGGTGTCGTATGCAAATGGCAGCACAAGGGATGGAGGTATTGCAGGTAAATCGATTCACGCTACACTCCTACGTTTCCTGAGAATAAAAAAAGAGCCCTCACACATTCAGAAATAACTCCATTGACCGAACATTCTAGTATTTCCATTCTTTTATTTATTCCGTTTTCTTATATAATTAATTCCTCAAGGCAATTAAGTACCGTAGTTTCTTTTATGTTCTCTATTATCTCTATTTTTGAAAAGAAAACAGGGAATAATCATAAAATTACAAAAAATATATTAAAAATACAAATTCTAAATCAAAATAAGCATGTCTGTCCGTCCGTCGGTCCATCCATTCTGTAATCTCACTATACATCATAGAAAGTTCAAAGTTTAAAGATGGTTAGGGGTTGATACAAGGTCCTTATTGGTTCGGCACTTATCAAATAATATGTATTACTTGATTATTATTATATTATTATTAAGTAGCCAACAAGCAATTAGGGACCAAAAAAAAAAAACTTCCGTCCATCAGTGATCAAGTGAGCTGAAAACACTATTTGTCTACAAAGCTAAACTTTCCTATTAATTTTATTGGAAAGCTGACCGTTAGCCTAAATTCTCATGCTGCGTGAATGAACAACTCTTGAAGGAGAAGCTCCATTTATTTGATAGTTTTTATTATTTTATTTGGTATGTTGAATATAATGAAAATTACTTTCAAGGTGACTATTCAAACACTCCTTTTTATCGTAATAAATTTTCTATAAAAATCAATAATTTATTAGTAAATAATTTTTACTAAATATAGGCTGAGACAAATAATGAACATGAGATAAAAACATTCCAGGCATTCCTCATGTTTTATTGCATTATATATATTTTCTTATTTATAAAACAAAGTTTTTATCTAATGTTGGTTGATTTTAAAAATCAAGTTTTAAATCAATAGTAACATAATAATTATTTTAAAAAATTCAAATATCAATGATTGAGATCTGTCGCGAAAAGAAAGAAATTACTTTTTAATTAAAGTCAGATATTGTTTTTAAAATGTTTTAGGCTAATTCTCTATTGCATAAGACATTTCTTTGTTTGTTTGAGTGTTATTAGCTGATTGCCAGAGATCCTAGCGGCAATTCTCAATATAAACAAAACTGTCTAAATATAAAACAATAACAATAAAAAAAATCCTTGCAACATTCATAATTAATTACAAATTTGCTATATCCAGATATCCAATTGCTTTTAGGAAAAATTGAAAGAAATTAAAAAGAACTCCATCAAATACTATTGGTAAAACTATAAAAAGTGAATATATAAATATTTGTTGCTTGATGAAATCTTGTTAGGAAATATTATTCTTTTACTTTCATGCAAACATAAAAAAATGTCTTTATTTACGACTCACCTTAAACAAATGTCAGCACCAACAATAAGGAATTTAAATGTGTTAAATTAGAACTGATGAAATTCACCTCTGTACGGCAAATAAAGCTAGGCAGGTAATAGTTGTTTATATTAAAATCAATGTATATTAAAAATGATTAGACATGATGATCATGTTTAAACATGAATTAAACATGATTAAGGATTTCTCTTGAAAGTCAAATGAAATTACAGTTAATTACCAGTTGGTCCATGCAAATGCAAGATGATCTTCATGCGGTTATTTTATTCATCCGTCTCCGTGGATCAGGCATTAATATCTTTCTATATCTTCCTATTCAACAACTGATTTTTCACAATACTGTTATATTATAAACGTTTTTGTAATCATTGATTATTGTTCAGCTCTCTTTCCGAATAGTCAGAATAAACTTTCACAATTTCAACTTAGAAATAGGCCTACATATAAAGTACTGAAATCTAAATAACAGTTAAAATATAGAAAGAGAAAAAGATTTTGTGGTACAAGTTCACATAGTTGAAAGAACCACATTAAAAGCAGATATAGCAGAATAATGATGAAACCATCACACCCGTAAATCTCCGAGTGCTTCAAAGAATTGTTATAGATGCAATGGAGAGACTCTGCATTTTGTATCGAGGGAGAAAGCATTGCTACCCCCTTTAGCTCTATTCTAATACTCACATTTTGAAAGCATAACGAAGCGTATCTTTAAAGAAGAAAATCTATGCACATTTGGCCTTTCAGAGTCAAACAGAATAGGTTATGAGATTCCAACTCTCTTTCGAAGCAACCCAGGCGTCGCAGCTGTACAAGGAGGACCTCTATCGGCTTGGCATTAGACAAATCTCCATCAGCGAAGAACAGATCACAGAGAATATTTAATTCTCGCATAAGGACAAAACAAAAACATTGTTAATCAGATTTGTCCAATGATTTTTAGTTTTTACCTGATAAAGAAATCAATTCCTCAGTCCCTTTATTTACTTGATCTTATGACAAAATCCTGATTAAACATGGAAGATTTTTTTCTTTTATTTTGAAATTAATTTTTAA
This sequence comes from Thereuonema tuberculata, assembly GCA_023159025.1. NCBI lineage: Eukaryota > Metazoa > Arthropoda > Chilopoda > Scutigeromorpha > Scutigeridae > Thereuonema > Thereuonema tuberculata. The sequence goes on along the minus strand of JAFIDM010010028.1, from coordinate 36,354,171 downwards.
CTTACATAGCTTAACTCCAGAACTTTTAAATGCTACCTTTGACGGTAAATTTCAATAATTGCAGAACAAAGGAAAGTTTTAAACTGTTTAAAAATCGCATACTATCCTGAACGCCATTGTTGCATATTCAAATCCCAGATTCTTAATCATAATTCCCTTGCTTCCTAAAATCGCGAATTTCAACTCGAATTACAAGAGCTTTCTTACAATGCGATCCAAACAATGGATTGCACGAGTCAAAATTGATAGCATCGAAAGCTCCTATCGAATTTCTCATACAACTGCAACAATAAGGACATTTGGGCAACCTATAAAACTCATTTATGTATTCGTGTTCCCGGTTGCCAATACATTTTTTTGCAATTGTTATGCATCAAATTATCAAATCAGTAATATGTAATAAAAAAAAATAAAACCAACTTGTGCTTTTAATTTTCTAGACTTTTACAATTACTTTTTCTTAAATGTCAGAATTTGAACTAAAAATCAATTAAAAGAAGTTTAATTATTCTCATTATCCTATCTAAAGAACCTAAATACAGGGTGATTCGCAACGTTTTAGCCCCACTCATGCAATGCATCCTGGGAGTCATTTGAAGCGAAAAGTTCATGTACAGTAAATATAGATCCTAACTCAATATTAAAGGAGTTACATTAATGTGAAAAGTGGAGTTATGAAAACATTGTATTTTAAGCCTACACACAGCTTAAAAACTGTTTTTAAACTGTGTGTAGGCTGAACTTACGACTTACTAACCAATTTCACACACGTAAAAATTCTATTGAGACAATCCAATTATTTAGGAAAGAACGAGGATGGATCAAAAAAAAGTTTACAACCGCTAGAAATTAAATTTATGTGTTTGTCATAAAGCCGGTGGTTGCTGAAATATTCTTTAGATGGTTGTACTCAGTGCATTCTTTGTCGTCTGTGTCATTAAAGGTGCGTGCTGTCATTTGAAATTTGACTCCGAGTGATTTCATCTGTTACTGCCTTAAAAGAGCGCATTACAGGTCGACGTTTCACATACAAAGAAAAAGTTCAACTTAATGCAAAAAAGCGGCTACAACAGAGTGTCCCTGATTTTATGAGTCTGGGATGGACAAATGTTGTGACAATACCTCAATCGTCAAGGTGGCTTAGTAGAAAAATAGGGTATCTGTGCCACTTAAAGGACTCCATCTCATTTTCTTCCAATAAACGTTTGCTTTTCGCACACAAGCTTTGTAAGTCTTTTTTTCTGATCAACCTACCTATTTACAATGAAAATATCAATCCACTAATAAAGGTTTAAGAACTTTAATTTGGAAAAAGAATTCAGCAGATAAATGATTTCATGCAAAAGGTTAAAAAAAAAACCTAGTAATTGTTATTATAACAACAAGCTATTTCTTCATACTAGTTGATCCGTGCGAATAATTCCATGGTATCTTAATCAGTCACCGAATGGTAATGTAATAATGTGGAAATAAGTAAATGCAATTATTTATTATTGAAAGGTATTTTATTTTGAAGAGTAGTAATAAATATCAGTCTTAAGGGCTGCTCCGTCTCCGTTATGTTTCCGTAACGTAATTGCTTAAGTGACGTAGTTATGTCTTCAGGGTCACAAGAATGGGGAACAAATACGTGAAATAAAAATCACATTTGACCATATATTTATATTAATCTATATTCAAAAATTTACCATCCTAAAAATTTCAGGTAATTGTTTCTCATTCTTGTGACCCTGAAGACATAACTACGTCACTTAAGCAATTACGTTAGGGAAACATAACGGAAGACGGAGTAGTGCGTATAGTCCTTTATTGTAAAAAGTCGCTATCATTATACACAATAGGTTTAATTGCAAAAACATTTAAAAAGCAGATATTGGCTTTGTCAGATAGAAACTTATCATATGGCGAACCAACTAAAAAATACCTTTGAGAAATAATAAACAACTCCAACAGCTGTCATATTAGTTAAGCAGATTATCAATAGATGGCGCCTTCTATACTTTTATAAAAAGGTTTTTAAAATAAAGTTTTTTTAACAAAAACATTAATTATAAACAATTTGTTTATTTTTCGTCATTAGCGATGAACGTAATCTTCAAAGTGATGTCTCAGTCATTGATTTTGATGAAGTATTAAGGGAGATATGGCGAACCGACAAAAAAAAACACCTTTGAGAAATAATATATAGAGATTAGAAAAATAGATGGTTGTAATAATCTTTTTGGCAAAAGTTAATTAGATTCCAAAGTCGATCAAAATTATTTATTTAACATTTTACTTTATTTAACACTTTATTTTCATTTAACATTTTACTTTTCTATAGTATTTTATTTTTATTTTTATTTTTGAATTTAAAAATGTAACCTTTTATTTTATACTTAGCTGTTATTATGTTAGAAAATGATTAATTTAACCATCAGCATTAAAATATACAGGGTGTCTACAAATGATTCGAGTGGTTTCATGATTGTGCTGTGGGTGTATTATTAACATATCATAAAAAAAATTGTACAGAGAATTAGAGAAACTCTCCAAGTCTTTGTTCCATCGTAAAGATGCTCGATCTGTATACCGCTAGTTACTATATACACATCAACTGTGTAATCAAGTTCTTCCCCACACTCGATGTAGCATGTCACTGTCAATTCCAGCAAAAGCATTGCAGATGCGAGTCGTAGTTCTGGCAGATCAACCGGTAATGGTGGCACTGTATCTTTCACATACTCCCATAAAAAAGTCACAAAGGGTTACGTCAGGGGAGTGTGGAGGCCATGGCAGCAGTGCGTCATTAGTGGTATGACCAATTCATCAGCACCATCTTGTTGGAAGATGAAGTCCATTCTGTCTGTCTTCAGTTGTGGAATAAGCCAATTTTATCCAGATAAATGGGTCCTGTTATGGACTTCTCGATGAAGAAATAGGGGCCGTAAATTTAAAATTTTGAGACCGCACAGAAAACATTGATTTTTGGAGATCCCTGAACATGGGGATTGTTGGTTCCCCTGATTCGCCCATTGTGTCTATTCACATACCATTCAGGAAAAATGCTGCCTCATCGCTGAAAACGAGTTATCACAGAACTTGTCCTCTTCCATAAGCTCTTGAAATCGAGCACAAAACTCGAAGCGACGCACTTTATCATTAGTCAACAATGCTTCCAACAATTGTAAACGGTGAGGCTTCTGCTTCAATCGTTGCCGTAAGACTTTCCAAATGGTCGATCGTGGAATGTTCAAATCCCTGCTCGCTCTGCGAGTTGATTTTCGTGGGCTACGCACGAAAGTGTCCCGCACGCGCTCAACTGTTTCTTTATGCACAGAAGGACGACCCGTTGATTTCCTTTACAGATGCATCACGTGATTGTATATTGTTCATACCATCGTCGAATGAAGTTTGCGCTAGGTGGATCTTTATGGAACTTCGTCCTGAAGTGATGTTGGACCGTTGTGACAGATTGACTTGCATGGAATTCGAGGACAACATACGCTTTTTCTAAAAATTCTCTTTATATCGTCGCCATTTTGCAACTGCAACGTTCTCGTGGTGGAAACATGCCTGCCGGGTACTTCAAACAAAACTTTGAGACGTTTGTCTTAAAATAACAAACTCGATCAGCAAAGCTCTATGAATGTGGCCATTACAAGGTCATGAAACCACTCCAATCATTTGTAAACACCCTGTATTTATTTGTCTCAATCCTTTATTTTTAACTGAAGGACCACAAAAATTACTTTTTATTTCATAATAAAGCTTTCCTTATTTTATAGTTATTTTAAATAAATTTAACCTAGAAGGTCATATATTGAAAAAGAAATAAAAAATATAATCATTCTTTAAATTTTGAATTTTCTATCTGTGATAATTCGAAAGTGAAATATAGAATGAAATAAATAAATTTATCTCGAGTCATGAAGTTAGAAGCGAGAGAATCTGAAATGACTTTCGTAAATTTGAATTCCCATATGGACGATATGAACCCCAGCATCTCCCCTCCACTGTATCAGTTTGCAACTTCTCGCCCTTGCCTTCGCCCTAAAAAAACCCCTATAATTCTCCACCGTGTGACTGTACCTTATTCGATTTGCCGCTTCATTTAGTTCGCTTCGAAGCAGGGATGTGTATTTTTTTTTAGTGGGGGTGGGGAAGAGGGGTTCCACATGAAGGCCGCAACCCTTGCAGTCAGAATCTCTTCCAATTCGGGAATGATTAACTTCACGCTCGATTGGGAGAACGCGCAAGCCAACAGAAACGGGGAAAAAAAATATCTCTTCGTAAACCAAATATTTTTTCGTATTCCATCCGCCAGTCAAATCTTCCCGGTTTGTATGGTTATGGAAATTGGTGCCTAAAGTAAATAAGCATCTCTCGAATGCCACCAAAAATTTTACAAAAAAAAGACAGTTTCTTAAATAACTTTTCTTGCTGAACCTGATGATAATGGATAGAACAGTAAAAGAATTTAAACATATCGACAGACATTGGCTATCCCCGTGAAATATATGAAGAGGCACAATAAGAGTGGTGTGTCTAGTTGTTTGCAAGGAAGATGTTGTAGACCTCTTGTCCAACAAAAGCAAACATTTCTTTTAGTGTTAGATCCCATTGTTGCTAAAAACATTTCAATTAAATACTTCAGCAAAAAAAGCATTTCCGCAACTCAATGAACACCTACTTCCAATAATTAGTTCTCTGTAATTGTAACATTCATTATCCAATCGACTTTTTTTGTTGCTACTCAGAGTTTTTGCTTATTTTTAAATGATTACTTGATTTTCTGTTAAATTATGCAAAACTTTAGACAAGGTAGGGTTGGTATCCCTGCAACTTATCCTCATTAACAGGAGTTTAAGGAACAAAACTGTGAGAAATTCAATTTTTAATCCCTGATAAAATTAAATTAAAACTA
>JAFIDM010010028.1:36283467-36349255 GCA_023159025.1 Thereuonema tuberculata | reverse complement strand
TTGTGTGGAAATAAATTGACAATTATTCTTTTATAATCCTCCCACAAAAACAAAATGATAAATTTCCAAAAATGATTTAGAATAATAAATTTACAGTAATAAAACAAGTCGAAAATGATGATTTCAAGTTTGTTAAATAGGCAGGATGAGCCTGGGACTGCTTTGGAAAATAATTAAAAGTAAAAGAAACAAGTACCAGGGACCGTTTCCTAAATGGTAAATACTCAAATCTTAGCATGTCTTATCGCCTCGCCTGACTTCGTTTTTAGATAAAATAGATGTAAATTAGGTCAGTAATATTAAATTAGGAAAATTTAGACCTTTCATAACATTTTAACATAAATCAAGTGAACATAAATAGCTTAGTCAATATTCTACTCAATAAAAAGAGGCTTCAAAGGCTTCAAGAATAGTCAAAAGCATTCATAATTTCATAATCTCTTTTCCTGTATAACTGTCTTTATAACTTCATTTTACAATAGGAATTATCAGACTCACTGCTTCCAATAATTAGTTCTCTGTAATGGTAGCGTTCATTATCCAATCGACTGTTGTTGTTTTTTTTTGCTACTAAAGAGTTTTTTTTTGCTTATTTTTAAATGATTACTTGATTTTCTGTTAAATTATGCAAATCTTTAGACAAGGTAGGGTTCATATGTCTGCAACTTATCCTCATTAACAGGAGTTTAAGCAACATGAAATAAGACAAATGAAAAACTTAAAACAGTTTCTTTGTTATTCTCTTCATACGTAATAAGAAAGAATAGTAAGTATATGGGTAACAAATGAATACAGAATATTGTTTCCTAACACGTCGAATCGTTTTAAAACTTTATGTAAAACAGCACGTAATCTAAATTTCCATGTCTCGATTTTAAAGGAAATTATACGTCATTTTTTCCCAAGACTGCTTTTTGAATGATGTCTGTATGTCTGTCAGTGTGTGGGAGTGAATGCGCTACTGACACTTTTTTAAGAAGGATAATTAATTAAACGATCTCCACCGAACTTCATATTAATAAATACCTAGATCTGATTTGATTGAGAATAAAACGGAATATAATAACACCTACTTTATATATTGGCAAAACACTGAAGCTACATAGCTCCAAAATTAAGTAATGGACCATCTACATCAAACTTCATATTTATGAGTGCTATTATCTAGATTTGGCTATATTTTGGAGTATGTAGCTCTAACGGAAAGGATTTACGTTCCTTAATATAGAGAAATTTAATACTTTTATTGCTCTTTATTTTTTGAGTTATTTTAAAATACAGGAAACTTACAAAAAAATTCTAAAAATGTAAAATCTATTTATCATTTTTTAAACTATTTTTGTAAGTTTTTTTTTATAACTGAATATACACCTGCTAGTGAGATTTTTCTCACTTTTTTTTATACAGAAAGTACCTTTGTATTTTGTAATACTGCTGATGCTTGTTACATTATTTATTTGACGCATTTTGGATTCGTAAATTAGAAATTAAAAATTTTAGTTTCACAAAGAAATTATGAAGAAAATGCTTAATTAATGATATTTTTTTTCTATATTTGAGCTTTTGTCTATTAAAGCACGTGGCTCTTTCAAATGTGAGAAGGAAATCTGCGAAAGTGCTTCCTCAAGAACTCAAACATCATATACAATCATACGTATTTATTCCTTCATATAATTCGTACATAAGCATAAAATGTCTAATTCTGAAAATATGTAATTTTTCTTTTATTATTCAGTTTATTGTAATCCGAAGATAAAACCTAATCTCGCCGTAATAGGATGACACATTTTATCTTTAGTAAGGTAATTTCGTCATTACTTAATTAATTAAGTTCCAAATCAAATTTGCAAATCACAGTAAGAAACAAATGCACATTGCAATTCAGCGTAAGCTCAGCAAGGTCTTACGCCATTACATCTTAACAATGGTAACATTAGCGTTGCTCTTTAACAATCATCTTTTTTCAACCGATCCTTAAAGATGTTTCCAGTGAATGTGGAAAACTTTCGATTAAGGGTCTCATTCCAAAACATTCAAAGAAATGTTAAAGTTGTTCCGCAAGAGCTTCTTAAAGCATCGTGGAATCTCCTGTTTTCAATATTTACAAATTTCCTATTTTGTAATTTTAGATATTTAACTATTCTACTCAATTTCCCAAAGAGTTTCAATTTTCTTGGTAGATTGAGAAATTGATTTCAACTATTGGTGTAATCATTTCTTCTGTAAGAAGTTGTTGTTCAGGTAAAATGGGGGAAAGTTTTCTAATATCTGAAGCAACTTGTGTTGGCGCCGAGGCATTATCAGAAGCTGTTCCTCCATTGTTCTAAGTAGTGAGGGTGTCCCCTGGCGGCGAAACATGGCTTGGCTCATTAAGAGAGAGAAAATGGGCCGCAAATGGAGCAACATTTCCTGTTTACTAGGAGGATTAATCTAAAATGTCCGGTGCTCCTCAAAATAAATTTACAATGTGGAGGAAGGCTCAGTGTTCCAACTTCCTATTCCTCCTCATCCCCCGCCTATTTTTAATGACCGGAGAAGAGGGCGCGTCGATAACCTATGGACAAACAAGAAGGCGTTAATTTCTTCAGCAGTCTCTAGTCATTTTCCAGTCCACGACTGTCAGCCCATTTGCAATCAACCTAAAAATATATCTCGCCAACCATGCGGCTCAGACATTTGTCAGACAAAGCTTTTATACCGCTACGACAAAGCGACCTTTTGTGTGCATCAGGACAGGCAGGCAAAGTGCTGTTGTTGTGTGTTGTTGTTGATTTGGTGCCAGAATGCAAAGTAAGAGGGTGGAGGGCAAGTGTACATTATATGACACTCGTTTGTGGCACGCCCCAACCACCCTCCAATCTATTTTCAAACGGCGAACCACACGGCCAGTGTCCGAATGGCTGCATTGTCTATCCGAGGGGTTGGTATCGGCTCGGTGTAAATCACTTCCCGTGGCTGTAATCAACGCGCCTCTGTGGTTCATCCAATGCCGGCCTATCTTTGCACTAACAACCTAATCGATGACTTCGTTTTTAACCTCAGCCGAATAAACAGAAGCCTTAATAAGTTTTGCCAGAAATATCTGAATTAATACTCGTAGAATTTATCCAATCTCTGATAAAAAATATTTCAGCATAAGTAGCATTTAAAACATACGAATAATTTTTCATAAAAGATGTAAGAAGCAATCAGCCAAACCAATCAATAAATCTAAAATAATTAAAAATTTTATGAAGCACCTTCATACCATAAAAGCGCTGACCTTTCTTAGGCAAGGGTGTTTCTTCTTCCATTTCCTAAAAGTCGAAATCTTTCTTGATACGTAATTTCAATACTTTTTTTTTACCAATTTAGGTATATAAATAAAATATGATGTAGATTGTTTAACGTTAGAAAACTTTCTCTGAAGTTATTTACGACATTCAATGTCCAATATTTAAAAAGTGTTAAAAACATCTAAATCTGTATGTACTCATTACAAGATCGAGGTTAGTAGAAAAGTAAAAAAGTAAAATTTCACTATATCATCAGATAACCATTTTCAAAGGGAATTATTAAGCAAAATGTTTAATAAAACATTATTAAACAAAATTTTGATTAGTTTAATATTCTAGCTTAATGTATTTGTCCTATTTTATATAAGAAAAAATATTTAATATAAATATAAATATAAAATTTTCATAAGCATATTACTGAATGATGGAACAATGTAATAACCAGGACTTTATCACTTAACAAATAATTTATAACAAATAATGTTAAATTATATTGACTATTACTGATAATAATTACAGCTAAATAGTTAGCATCACAGTAGTACAGTGCTTTTAAAAATTTTTCTTATCAAAAAACAGTACATCAAATGGTTTTATAGAATTTTCTGTAATTTTTAGTTCATTCAGCTAAGATGAATGTTGTCCTTTGTTTTTGATACATTTGCTAACCCTTCTTCAGCATACATTACTTCTTTGTCAGCGGACACTACAATGACGCCCAATTGATACAAAAGAAATTTGTGCATTTATAAGCCAGATCAAACTCTGAGAGATTTCTGATTTCTTCAGAATATGGAATGAATAAAATTTTTTACGTGTGCACTTGAATAAAAATGTGTCGGCGTCGTTTGTTCCATTAAGATTATGAAATTGTCAATATTATTCTATTAAACTAACTTCAATTTTGGTTTTTTGCATCCTTCGAATATATAATTTACTAGTTAGCTCATGTACATTGTACATTAAACACTTCAATTAAAGTTTTTTTATCATTTTGGCAAATAAATTAATGTCAAACTTAAAACCATTCCGGAGCGACAACTTCTCTCTATCAATGTAAATATTCAAAAACAGTGACGTGCGAAATATTTCATATATTTTGACAAATTTTAGGATAAATTAACATATTTTTATCTATGGCATATAACGTACATGGCTTGTAACATAAGCTTATAACTTATGTTACATATTAACATCTCCTTATTCTAATTATTCATTATTAAAATTGCATTATTATTATTGCCAGCGTGCTGTGAATGTTACAAACATCCTGCACCTTGCTCCACTTTCTTCTTTATAATTTTCTTATTCTTCCCACCACCTGTGCTCATATACCTTCGTGAAATCTGTAAATATAACGGAAGATCTGCCGAAAACTCAACTGTTGTGTGGTGATTTGCTGATTCCTGAACTAATACATTAACTCACGCCTCTATATGTTACCTTTACATTATTAGATTTAGTGTAATCTGATTAATTCAGCAATGCCATTATAATTGCATTACTTAAACCTAATTTCATTAACTCTATGAAATTTCATTAGTCTCTAATAATGTGGAATTCTTTTTTTTTCTTTTAATAAATCAAAGGTAAGTTTTCAAAACAATTTCCTGGTTAATCCAAGCTCATTTCTAAACAATACCAAAACATGAAAACAATTAGCCTGATTTTTTTTAACTAATTTAGCTCTTTTATCCCGTTTTTAATTAATCCATCCTGAGTTTCCCAATTGTTTAATAAGTTAAAAATCCCTTATAAACATGAATTACTATAACAAACTTAAGACCTCCCTTAAAATGTTTTACTTATACCTTCTCGAAATTATCGACGGAAAAGTCTCCATGTATTTATAAATACATAGTATCTTTTAAATTTCCATTGATAAAAATGAATTATATCAGTAACTACTTACTGAAGTTGCCTAAATCCAATTAATCTTTTATCTTCTTAAAGTACGTGGAAATAGCATTGGATTAAACAAAGCATCAACATGCATTGCTAGACATTGACAAAAATTCATTATTTCCGTCAATTGTTTTCCAATTTCGACGCAGTTTCTCTCGTTATGGGCCAACTTAAAAAAAATCAAGCACAAAACTCAGATCTCTGATGGTTTCTTTCGACATTCAAAAATACTATAAATCTTTTTAAATTTACGCATGCTTTGATTTTGATTAAAATTAATTCGACTTACGGTTCAATCACTGGAAAATTTAATAGTAGGTGGGTGTTTTGTCTAGTTGAATTTTTCAAAAATATTTTTTGTTAAATGTGACTTTAAAAATATACGAGTATATAAGCAACGTTTTAATTAAAGTACACTTGAAATTCTTACAGTAACTTGTAGTCTCTTATCAGGAAATCGAGAGACTGCCATCTTAGATAACTATGAAAGCTCAAATATCATTAAAATTACAAGAACTAAATAGAACTGAACATTACAGAAATAGGAGAAAATAAGAGGAAAAACCTATCTATCCATTTTTTAAAGTCACAACTAGAGATCAACTGGTTCTGTGCTAAGATTATGGAATTTTAGGAAATGCCAGTGGTTTTAAGTTACTTGAGCTACTTTGAAATGCAGCATTAAAACTGTATTTATTAATTGAATTAATTTTATTTAATTGATACTGACCCTTTTTTTATCTATTATTTCCATTCTATCATATCAAACGAATCTTCACTAGACTAATTAGAAATAAAATTTCAACATCCTAAGGACAAATCTTCAGGAATTATAATCATAGCCTATCAGATTAATGAATGTGTAATTCTTTTTCAATGATGTTATAATTTCAGCTGCATTAATCAAAGGAAAAAAAAGGAATAAGGCTGTTTGGACGCAAGATGGTCATCTTTATGTCTTAATGTGAAATTCTACATTTGTAAAATCCATATCATCGTAGAGACTTATTTTCTCGCCCTCAACCATTTGTGGTGTCTTAATGATAAACTAAGAGACCATTTTCCATTGATGTGTGTTAATGGCTTCTTTCGTAAATCGCGAGGAAATTGGATTAATTGTGGTTTCTTGGTCACTTTGCTAAGTCACTCACAGAAGAAAGTTTACTTGCTTTTCTACGCTACCAAGCTACCTTTTAAGGCAGACGATAGCACCAGCTTCAAAAATGGCTTCTGTGTTTCGGTAGAGCATAAAATGCTTCTTCATTTCTTTTTGAAGAAAAAGATATAATATTTTTGACTTTAAGAGTTTAAGTTGTAAGCCTAAGTACATATTCGTGTGTGCTTTATCTTAATGTTTCAAAAAGTTCTTATCTAAGATAACTAATATTTTAATATTGTCGGAAAAAGGGAAGATTTCCACAACTTCTTATAATTACTATTTTTATAAGGGCAATCGAATGTTGCCATTCCAATAAAATAATTTTCTATAAACAATGGTACGTTGCTTCATTTAGCTTCATAATAAAGAACGCTACCTATACCATTAAATAGCTTTTGGCTGCCCATGCGACCTCAAATAGTCCCATTGGTCGAGAATATCTGGAGATTAAAACCTCTCGCGCTCCCCTGCAGCTGCATGGCTTGTTGCGGTGCAGTTTAAATTTTATGTAGATTAAATACCTACTGTATATAACCTTCCTCTTACATCACTGTATTCCTGAGATTAGTTTCTACAAAATCAAAAATAAAACATATCTTCATCATTCGGAGTTTTTTTTTATTTGAATCTACATTTGAATTTCATTAGTCTCGTTAGGAGCTCAAGACTCCTATCAACAGATGCTAAAGATATGTTTATTAGATATATTTAAATCTACATGAATGAAACAAAAACAAACAAACAAAAAAAGATTATATAGATAGAAATACAGTAGTTCAGATATATTAACAGAATATATATATAATATATATAGGGGGGTTGCAAAACTCGTATGTAATATTCAAACCACGTGTAGGGGCATGGCTAAGGATCAATATATTCCTAATGAACCCATGTTTGGAAACGCCCATTAAGGCGCTAGGTGGTCCTAAGGTGAGCCTTTCCGACTGAACATATCCTTTGGTACACCGTAAGAAATGTTTTGCAGGCGAGCCCACACATTGATCTGGGGGTGCTATTTTTTGTTCGTTTCAATTGAAACAAACGAAAATAGCACCCCAGATTCCTAGAACATATTCTTTGCTAAACCGTAAGAAATGTTTTGCAGGCGAGCCCACAAATGTGGGCCACAAATGGGCTCTACACATGGTTTGAATATTACACACGAATTTTGCAACACATAATATATATACATTTATATATGATTTATAAATGATTTATACATTACAAGAAGTACAAAGATACATAAATGATTGCACAAAAGTTGTACAAAGGTTGTATAAAAGGTGTTTTGGACACGTGACGGCTGCACATCATATTAGGTCTTTGGCCTAGGCCCACTTTTTAATCAGAAAATTTGGCTATCAATGATGGCCTTTATAAGAGTAAATAATTTAGAATTTATGATCTTGAGTAGAAATATATCACGAAATGCTACGAAGATCTAGAATGACTAATCACTCTTTTCACAACGTGAAAACTTTTCTTTTTTTTTATGTATTTTGAATAAAGATGTAACTATTTAGGCTTCTTATATTTCCCTCTAAAATAAACTGTAACATGGGAGAAAAAAACTGTTTTTTTTCTTCGCAATCATAAGATTATTACATTTAAGGTCTTTTGCCTGGGTACTTCAGTTAACTCTTTTAACACACACAATACTTTTAATAGAAGTACATATAATAATATTATATACTGACTATGACAATGCTTGTGAAAAATATGACTTAATTAACGCATATGATCAAAAGACTCAAATCAAGAATTCCATACACCCGAGCTAATGCAACTAAACCAAGGCCCAGGACAGCAAAATTTTAAAAGCAGCAAAAACTTTGATGAAAAACAAAATTGCCATTACGTGACATTTAATTGCTGAATTCGATGCTAAATCACAAGAAAATCATATCTGAATTTTAAAAAAGTTAAAATAAACTTTAATGTTTCGTAAATAAAGAACAAAACAATTTTATATTTTTCCCTAATGCTTCTGTAATTATATAGATAAAATGAAATGTAAGTTTAATTTATATTTAAGAAGAATTCTTACAATTATTTTTCCTGTCAAATGTTTCAAGTGCATCTATTGATTGCTGACAGAAAAAAAAATGAATTCAGTCTAGGGCAGGATACTTACTTGTAAACATAGGAAAAAAGTTTATTAAAGAACTTATTTCTAAGAAAAGAAACTTTTTTCAGTATTTTTCTTGGTTTGTAATACCTGCTATACACAAATCAAGATTTTTCAATATAAAAATATTTCCATTTGATGAAATTCAGTTTCTTTCGCAAATAGTTAAGTCACCCAAATGCAAATTAATAAAAATAAGTTTCATTGGTTCAAGAGTTATTAAGGAAAAAAAACAACAACTAACAAGCGCTTAAACATCCAGAAAAAAAAATAGATTAATTCTAATTTTTCTTAAGTAGCTCACATAATGCAAAATAACACAAACACACACAAAAAAACGCTAAACACTTTTTATTCAAACTAAAAACAAGATAAATTAATGCTTTTTAGACAGTGTCAAAAGCAAAGCGGTCCCATAATATACACAATTTTATAAACAAAATGTGTTCAGAAGGGTCGATATTGGGGGGACGTCTATCGCCGTTTTCCTCTTTATCGGAAGCGACCGCTTCTAATCCCCCACCCCCAAATTCCGGTCAAGGAGTGGTCCTAGAGATCTGATTTTTTGGACACAGTCACCTATTTTTTGATGCTGAACACAATGGTGAAGGTTGCATTCTAATATCTCTAACCGTTTGGCCACTACAGAGAGTGACATCCAACAAGCATAAAAGCAAGAGTGGTCACCTATGTTTTACAGGCAAGCTGTAAACTAGGTGGCCGTTAATTAAATTTAAAAAAAAATAAAACTATGGATGTTTTACAAAACCTGAAGCGATGCTCCTCGAAATTTTAATAACGCTTTGTTTCATTTCGCTGCTCTTTCTAATAAATGTTTAAACTGAAAAAAGAATTTTCAAAATCTGAGATGGTACCGAAACTTAATGTTTTCTAACAGAAACAATATTAGTAAGTAGTTTACGCTGAAAGAAATTCAAAAGCTAAATAAATGTGGATGATGAATCCACATACTTTAGTTACACAGTAACTAAGAAGAAACAATAAAAAATAACAAGTAAGAAACATTAAAAGAAATAATGAGAGAATTAAATTCAGCCTCTTCACCAATAATGGAATTCATTCAGTCCAAATCATTCCTGTGTTAAGACTCTAATCAGAATGTTCAGATGGTAATTGCTGATAATGCGAAATACAATTTAATCCAAATAGCTAATCTCTGATTAATTAATGCTACTTTGATTAATATGTAGTCTAAACTATGATCAATAATAAGTATGGTTCGCTCAAATAATCTAAATGATTATTGCCAATAATTACAGGACATCTACTTCTCTGAATGGTAAATAAATTGATATTGATAACAATATATTTAACTTTATGGTTCTGTTTACCAATTAAAATGTGATATTGCACAGTTCCAAATGTACTAAGCAATTTTCATTTCAAATGGAATTAGGATTAGCTCAAACTGAAAATGGAAATTACGACATTAAAGAAGAAATTCACATTCAATACTTTTTCTTGGAAAAATATTTTAGGTCTTAACAATTCAAAAATTTTAGTAATATTTCTAGAAACAAGACAGTAAAGAAGTTTGGGCTATTTGGTGCCTGTTTCATTTAGAAACATATTAAGATATATATAAAATATGTTTCATTTCTTACATAACTATCACTTCTCTTAGCAATGAACGATAGACTGCTGCCTGTGTGGTTGGTCGTGCCTCCTACAGAATTATAATAAATTCTTTTATCGATGCACATCGTGGTCTCGTGACTTAACTGCAACTGCAGCTGACCCCAAGACTTTTTAGCAAAATTCATATTTGGCCTCATAGATTTTGAAACATCAAATATGTTAAATGTCATGTATTACATTTCATACATTTAAACGCAGGAACTGTTCCTTAATATTACATGCAGTACTGATGGAGTATCTGATAGCCACACATTTGTCGAAATCAGCTTCTGATGCAGTTCAAGAAGTAACTTCTCACAAAGCACTATTTAAGAACTGAAATCACAATGAAATCTCATGAGAAGACATTTTCTATATTTTGAATATAGTATGAGTTAACTGAACACAACAGACTACAGTAAAAAGAAAGCCCTTATGCCTAAAATCTTAAGGGAAAAGGCACCTGGAAACAATCCCCATAGAAGGCCGATGAAAAATCCTTTGATTCAGTGTACATGAAGTCTTACTACAGATACCAATAGAATTGTTGGTATCTGTGCAGCCTTATTCCGGCAGAGAGAATTGAAAACAATCCTTTCGGAATTGTTAATTGGGGAGGTGGCATCATAGACTAATTCATTTTCAGGGATCAATTTTAAAATATATTTAAACTCTTGCTTATCTCTATCTCTAAGGAGTGGACCTTCAGACTTTCTCCCTGTTAATAACTTCCAGAATATTTTGCAAGAGATCTGTGTAAAATTCAACGGCATAGACTACATCACTATTGATTTCGTAAAATAAAGGATAGAAAGTGTTATGATTTTTCTATTATTTATCATGAATCTTAGTTACTTGGTATTTTAAAATAAATGCTTATTTTCTTTACTATTAATGAATAGTAGGGCAAGGAATTTGATGATTTTGCATCTTTTTTATGAAGGTTGAAACATGGCTCTCATACATAAAAATTTGTAACATTAAATAATTGGTTAAATAAAGGCAATTCGTTAGGCATTTTGTTTTGCATTTTTCGGCATTTTTAGGATATTTTTGGCAATTTTTAGGTCATTTTGACCATTTTTAGTAGTTTTTTGGAAGGCAATGTCATTTTTTTTATACATTGAGATTTTATTTATTATTCAGTATCTTTGCTTGTCCTCATTTAAGCCAACAAATTTTTTTTCCAGAAAACAAGTAGACCTTTTTTTTTGGTTGTCAAAGTTAAAAAAGGTAAAAAAAAGGTTCAAAGTATTAAATTCAAATTTTTTTTATTGAGCATTTTTTTTTTATTTTTCACCCGCTCCTGAATATTTAATTAACCATATCAGATATATAAAGACTGGAATTTTTGTATTGTGTATTTTGTATAGAATTCCGAAGATGATAGCTTCAATGCTATCGAAATCGATAAATTGTAAGTTTTTATGATATTTTGTATTTAGTATGTGCGTTGGCCTTGAATTTTCTTTTAATAAATATTACGTACGCACGTTAAACTTCATGTTTATTTGTCATTTATTAGCAAATTATAGGTCATTAAACTCCTTGCCTTAATGATTAGATTTTGTTAGTATAAATTCAGTATTTATTCAATTATTATTAATTACATTAAAAATAATAATTTCTTCTTTTATTAAAGGCTTGCTCACTTTAGTTGTTGTTGCTTAAATAAACAATATCCTATTTGAAAAAACTCCGGTATTTTATTAGCGGATATTATTTACTTTGGGGTTTTTAGTCATTTCTTAAAAACGTTAATTACTTCTTACTTTTTGATAATTTACAATTGTTATTAAATAAACAATGTAAAAAGATGTCGGAAACTCTTAAAAGAGACATAAGTATTACTATTAGTAGGTTGGCTTTAATTCATCGATTTTTCGACTGTAGGGCTAGATTTCCAATGACCACGACAGTTGGAGGAAAGAAGAGCAGAAGAGGAATGGACGGATGGAAGGATGAAGACACGAAAGCAGAGAAATCAGCATTTCCAATTTGGTGATGTGGCAGTCGTGGGTGGTGGGGCTTACGGAAGGAGGCAGATTGCTCACCTCAGCGGTCGTAGGCCTAACTTCGTTACACGAGATTGGAGTGAGCAGGTTTGCCGGCGACGGCGAGGCGGTGATGGGACCGGCAAGACAGCCGTAATGCGAGAAGCAAACATACAGGGATCCTCCGTTCTGGCTTCTTCTACGCTGCTGCCTTCTTGGAGTATTATCTGTACATTGAAGCCAGCCTGATGAATATTGACACTGTGAAAAGTGATGAGTAACGAAGAAAGAAGAATCAATCCACTGACTCTGGACCTCGAATTAAAACAATTCAACTGGAAGTCAAAGACGATGATATTTCACCCACAAAAATTGTCGATATTACATTTTATATTAAAATTAACAAAAAAAAAATGTTCGAAACAATATTTTTGTATCATCTATATTGTGAGATAGCAATCAGGTTTTATAAATTAATATAACCATATTACAAAAACTATACAAAATAACCTGTAATTTTGAAAAAAATGTACATACTTAGGATAAAAACAATTACTAGAGAGTAATACAAATAAATACAGATAGAAAAATAAAATTCTGATAGTCGAACATCTTTTAACAATCACAACTCATACTTAAATAATAATGGCATATTATGTAGAAGCAGTGTAAATAACATACATAGACTGAAATTATAATAGCTTTCTATATAAATTTTTAAAAAGAAAACACGAAAGAATAGAACAGAGTACTTCAAACACAACAGCAAACGATATATTATTAAAAGAAGGTATTGTGACAATGAAGGTATATTGCAAAAGTATTAACAAATGATTATTTATTATTTCTCAATTTTAGGAAACAATTAAGAGAGAGAGTAAACCAAGTTTTATGAAACTATCTACCAAGTTACTATTTGGTGAAGAAATGATATAAATTAAAAAATTAGACAAACTCTTTGCCGTACACTTAGAACAATGTAGGTCATTAGAATTAAACGTACCCAAAAAAGCGCTAAATCACGCTAAATAAAGCAAAATTAGTCATTTTCTTGTAAATAAGTGTAAACTCATCATTTCAACAATGTAATTATGCGTGTATATGCCTTTGTCTATTTCTGAAACTGCAGCAAAGTTTATTGAGGAGGTGTACGTATGCAAAACAAAAGAAGCAGTTTCCTGCAAACATTCTCTAATGTACTATAAATTTTCTTTATTACTGCAATAATATAATAGGAAACATAAAAAAATTGTTTTCAATAGAATAACTTCTTAACGAAAATTATAAGTGTGTGAATGTTAAATGGGTCACTAAATTTTTCATCAGAATCATGTTAAGTATTTTAGGAAAAAGTAGAATAATACTGAATTTAATCTGATTATCTTCCAGTTCTAGAACTATATATATTTATTTGAAATTGCTGCAGAATGACGCATTATCTTCTGGCTGATGCGTTTGGTTTAAAGTCTACTTCTGGACGCTTTCGAATACCTTTGGGAGAACAAAATGCTCTCACAAGAGACTACACCATCGGTAAATCAATTGCGGAGAAATGCTTTTTTTTTTTTTTCAAGTAATATTTTTGAGAAAAAGAAGATTACAGTTTGTCTTTTTTGTATCTGAGAAGTAAGTGGCTCAGCAAGAGATACGATGGTCTTAAAAATCAATGAAATCAGAAGAAAAAAAAGCACTAAATCCTTTTCATCTACAACAAAATCAAATATAAGAGTTTAAATTGTAGGATACTCGCTAGGATGTTGAAAATCTGCTGCGGAATCAATTTTTACAATTTTCTTTTTCACTACTAAGTTATACCGCGAACTTAAGAAATTACATTATTAAAGAATAACTTGGCATTTAAACACTTTCTTTTCTTAGTTGTACTCATTAGAAAGCAGTCAGTAAGAAAGTCTTAGCAAACACTGGCCCAACAAGGACAAAAATTGAGATTGATCAGAGAGTCAAGTAAATTCTCCTACTCCCCCTAATCTTTAACGTCTGGAATGAAACACAATATTTTCTTACCATAGCGTTGAGTGAACCCAAGAAAAATAAACAGGTAATGACATCGATCTAGGCAAGAATTAAATCTTCTTTCTCAATTGATACAAATCACTATTTTGAAATTTCGTATATACCTAGAGGTATTTCGAAAATATAATGTCATTAAAGCTAACCCAATGCATTCTAAAAATTATTAATAAATAATATTTACCAATTAACTTCTTTTTTAGTTACTCATTTTTTAAAAAAAGAAAAGGAAACAAGTAAAAGCAATAAAAGCATCAAATTCTCCAAGGTCAATATTTTCAGTAAGTTTTTTTTTCAGAATCTTGTCATATTTCTATATATAATTTTTTATATGTAGAAATATGACAAGATTCCGAAAAAAAGAAAACTTAGGGATCATTTGGGTGGGGTTTTTTCAATGTCATGAAAACAAAACAAAAGTCATTTAGTATTTATTTCCGTCTAATTAAATTTTCAGGAAGCGTATTTCCTTTACAATACAGACAATAATAAAACAAAATTTAGAAAAAAAATGACAAAAAAAAAAGAAAATATAACAGAAAGTTTTCAAAGAACTCAAAGTCTACTTTTCATTGGTTCAAAGAACTCGAAATTCATTGGTTTTTCTTTGTCCAAGTGACGTTCTATAACCCTCTCACTTAAAATTCTCGATTCTAATAATAAATCACATAGTTGGTTGGTTATTTGATTTTAATGGCACAAAAGCATCTTTGACTAAACTGCACCAAGAAAGTTAACAAGATAAATCGATTCTAAATAAATTTCAAAAAGACATTGAAAGGTTCTCAATTTTATTTCGGAATAGATACACATATTGATATGCTGAATATTTTGCTTTGTAGGGCGAAAAATTAAAGTTTAATGATAATCCCGTGTAGTATCTTTCTTTATTCCATGCAAGTTGCCTTCAGATCTGCTTATTAAGAGTCTATTAACAGCATTCACGTTCGACACCAATCAAAGCGAAATTAAGGGGAAAATTATCCAACCTCCACTTTATCTCGGGAATGGAGAACGGCACGTTCGCTCCAATCCAATCGTTATCTACAGCCAGATCAGATAAAGAGTCCTACAGACTTCCGCATTGGATCGGAAGCATTGAGGCAACATTTCCGACACAGCCTCAAAATTACAACAATATCTGCTTCTGTCAATCGAACCGATGAGAAAAGCTTTTTCATCAAGTAAATTTAGAATTTAACTTTAATTGCGAAAAATTCATCTGAATTTAATGGTATTATAACCACTTTCACTACCTTTAAATAAAAGGAAGAGAATCCAGCAACAATTAACAATAGGCTTTGGAGTGAGCGGTCACAAGCAGAGATTCAGAAATTTTTCAACCAGTATCCCATAGTAAAACAAACACACGTCTAATACTAAGTTATTAGTATTACCTCGGTTGTTTTTCTTAGACACTGTTGTTTACTTCTTAAGCTGGGCGAACACGCGGCAATTAGCGGCAATATTGTGGGACAATATTGCCCCTTTTTATTGCTGACAACCGTTGTCAGTTCAGATCACGCGCGAACACGTAGTTTTTCCGAAACGAATATTGTCCTGACAATGGATGGTTACGGCGCTTCTCACTAGGGAGAGCTAAAGAGAGAGCGTGTTTTCGTACAGAATTGCTATAGTATTAAACGCCGTCCCTCTTTAGAAATCAATTACGATTCTTTCAGTATCAATTGACAAAATGTTGTTGTTGGAATTATCTGTTTTGGGCCGACCCATTTTGCTGATTTTAAGCCTTGTTTCTCAAAGAAAATGGCCGGCGTGAGTGACTGAATTTCCAATGTTCAAAGTCCCGCCTCCTTCGACGTCAGCATTGTCACGTGATTTCATCCGTTCATGTGATTCGCTATTGTTCCAGCAATACGTTGCGACTACTGAAATTGTTCCTTTTTTTCCGACAATCTCAATTGTCTTGAAATGGGCAATATTGTCCCACAATATTGCCTGAAATTGCTACGTGTTCGCCCAGCATTAGACACTGATTAGCGATGTCACTTTAATTCTCAATGATTAGAAATTAGCAACAAACAAAAAGCACATAAAAATAATACTTGAACTTTGGATCTGTTGTCAGACAATTCTAAAAAAAAAAATATGTTCTCTTAAATAATCATAATCATAAAACATAGATAAAAGCTTTAAGTTTTCTAGGAAAGGCAGGGGACTGGAATCTTTATGGCTATTGTACTTCATTAACCTACAAATTCCGGTATAAATGTGTATTCATAATCACTGAATAAATAGAAAAAAAAACTGTACTTAAGTAATTATATTTGATGTTGACATCAGTTTATTGTTAATATAATATCATTGTTAAAATTTCGGGTATGGAACTGTGGGTTTCAATTAAAAACAATTAAAAATTAGGATATTTTTAAAATATTCAATACATTCCGGTGGTTCACACGTTTGGTTACCCTTTTTTTTGCTTGACGTTTTAATTTCCAGAACTTCTTCAGTTCGTAAATGAAATCTAGAAATTTTATATAAAACAATTACAGATTTCATCCAAACATTATAAATTCCGGTATTTCAAGTTTTTATTTAGCCTTTTTGTTTTTTGAAGTTTCATAATTTCTAGAACTTCTTCAGTTCAGTTCAAATGAAATAAGTAAACTTTATATAAGAAAATAATATACTTCATCCACACATTGTAAATTCGTGTATTTCACAGTTTTTGGTTAGCAAAAATTTTTTTTTTAAAGTTACATAATTTGCAGAATGTCTTTAATTCCTAGATGAAATAAAGAAACTTTGAAACATCTTAAAGTATCATCAAATTGAATTGTTACTAATTAAAATCTATTGATTGCTCTAAATTCATTATTTTACAAATAGGTAGTATTGATTAGAAATTAGTTTACACATCAAATATTATTCTATAGCTACTATGTTGGCATACAAATGATATTGCTTCAAATATTATTATGTAATTCCTATATATAATCATGGATATACTTTCCATGCTAAACAGTATTCAGTTAAAAGAAATTTTGGAAATCTAATTCTTGATTCATGTGTCATAATCCATCTTGGCATTAATGCTACTACTGTTTCTCAATACGAACTAAGAACTTTTGGACTAGTGAAATTCTTAAAACGTTGTCTGTGTAAGTTTATGTGTCCATCTAGGTCTTACAGAGAAAATTTTCCGAATTGGTTTCCGTCGAGAAATTTACTCTTAGATGTGACTAAAATTATAAAAGCTTTAAAAGTGCAGCAATGAATTTCAATCGACAAATCAATTTTGAATTCGTATTAATCCTTTTAGTAATCCACCAATTTGCCGGTGCTTTAATGTTATTAAAGTTAATTTAATTTCGGTAATTGAGTAAGTATTTTTTGCGGATTTAATTAATTTTTATTAAGTTTTCGTATTATAGGTTACAAATATGAGTAGCCTTTTCTTTATTTTCATGATATGGCAGAAAAGTCTAAAAAATTAAGAAAAGTAAGTTTTATTTATTGAATTTAATTAGTAAATTTGATGTTTTATTTAATTAAAATTTAACAGTATGAATATAAGATAACATATAAAACTTTAATTTAGAAGAATTTATTACATATAAAACTGATTTCATAAGAGAAGTTCTGCATTTTTACGAGAACATTCTTCAAATCTAGAGACCTCACCAAGATTTAAATCAACAAGACAAATAGAAAATACAAGAAGGCATATAACTCAGGCCAGAACTGCCTCTTCCTGTCACTGGTATCTTCAGTTCAATTTTAACTGAAGATTAAATTAGATTTCAATGTGGTTTCAGCATCCATCAAGTTTACTCTATTGGAAAACTGAATTAGGAATAAAATATTATTCAAACACTGTTTAAAATAGAATTATTAAATCACTCAGTTGTAAAGTTGTTAAGTTGTCGTTAAGATAATAAACAATTGTGGTCAGTTTTCCAAAAGGGTCAAATCAACATTTATATATATATTAAATTATAATAAAATATAAAAGCACTGAAGAAAGAAAATTATTAAATAAGTACCTTAATCGTAATTGAAAACAGAAGCTTACAAAAATCCGTATATCTGCGTCTTATAAACTAAAACCTTTGAGCAGGTAAATGGAAGTTCTTGAAATTATTTAGCTTGAATATTCACAGACGATCTAACTGGTGAGCACTTTTTACGTGATTAAAATTAATTAAGCTTAACGACTTGATTAATTATTTGCATATATAACTAATTTTTTTTTAATGGGAAATTTGAAGAATTTTATTCAGTAACTTACGAATAAATTACGAATAAATGACGACTTGAAACCAATAAAGAAAAAAAAAATCTCAGTATTTTAAGGAACCCTAAGTTCAAGTGCTTTAAGGAGCTTCTTATTGTTAGTAAATTATGATGGTACAAGATAAAAGTAATTCACTGACTAATAAGATGTGATTTTCTTTAGCTAGGTAATAAATATTTTAGAAACAATACAATTTGATTAATGACAAAATAGAGAAATAAATGTAAAAAGTTATTCAGTTAAATTCTAATCAATTTTATATTTAACAAGACATTTTTGTCTACAAGTTTTTATCTACAACATTACAAGTTTTACATTAATGTATGGTTTATATTAATATGATTATTTTACTTATAAAATTTGAAATAGAAATCTAAGTAAATTTTTTATCAATTCATAATACATTTCAAATTGACTGCGATAAGAATCAAAACTTATTAAAAATAACAGATTTTGAGTGAAATTCCTTTCTGGAATTTAGTGCAGATACATGTATATGTGTGCAGATCTATTGAACCGTTGGATAGACCTTCTTGAAACCCTGGCTTCTTTATTTAATGACGAATGATGATTTAACTGTTATATTTGAAATTCTCTGTGAGTCCTTGTCAAGAAATTACTGAGAAAAATCCCCATAGAAAAATACTGGAAACAACCCCATGATCGTAACAATGGATTTTAATATTTTCAAATAGTGCAAATTTTCCATTTCGTGAAATAAATCGTAATTACTCACTTGTTTAATTCTGATTTATTTAATCATATCAAAGAATTAAAGAATTAATTAAAAGAATTTAAAACTCATTGTTATAAGACAATGAGATATTAATAAAATGGGATATAGATCCATTGTTTATATTCCAATGCTTTATTGTGGGAATTTTGTCGCCTTTTCATGCCAAGATTTCAAATTTAGATAGTTCTTAATCCTCAAATGTCCATACCAAGTTTCAAGAAAATCAATCAAGAGCTTCAAAAGGTACACACACAGACATCAGACACACACACACACATATTGTCCTCCAAATGAAAGTTGGCCGGCGGAAGTTTGAACTGCGCAGCCCTTCCGGTAGCTGATCAATTATGTTTTCCTGTCACAATGGACGATGGCGTCTGTTTTCACTGAGAAAGACATGTTGATAACGCCAAATTAAAACTTCTCTCGACTATTTAGCGTTATTTCAATACCAGTTGCTAATAATAAGTATTTATATAAATAAATAAATATATATTATTTATAAATACAATGCTCTTTTGCAAAGTAACAAGCGATTACCATAATGGCGGCGTCCTGTCATAAAATCAGACGGAAGTGCCTGACCAGACTAATCGATCATACATGCGCAGATCGCACAAAAACAGGGCGGCCATCTCTCATTTGGAGGACAATATACAGTATGATTGATTGATAAGCCTCATTTTCTTTTGGAAAACAGGCTCAAAACAGTGAATTTACGAAAAATTAATTTAAAAATTAAAGTACTTTAAAATACTTTAAAACATAGAAAAGAAAAAAAAAAAGCTTATTTTTAAAGATTTTTTTTCTTTTCTGTGGTTTTCACAACAAACGAAATGTGTCATTAATATCTTATCCTCATATTTCTAACATGTCTTTAATTGGACTCACTGGCTTTACTTTCTTTTACTGGATTTGTCAGCTCTTCACCAAGGGATTCTAGAAAACTTAAGATCATTAATGAAATCTTTATTTCTCGTTTTACTCGTTTAAAAAGGAGTTGAGGTGTAAAATGGAAAAAAAAAACTTTATTTAGAATTGGTCAGGTTTGGAGCTTAGTTTGGACCCTTGTCTATAGTATTACAGAAGTCAATTAAGTACAATTGACTGCTACTTATTAAGAATAAAATTTCCAATCTGACGATGTTGTAAAGAAAGTTGAGTGAATTTTTATTTTGAAGGCTCTAATAAGACGAAAAAGTAAGAGAATTAAAAAAGATTGACTCTATAAATAGAAAAAGAAAAGAACTGTGTTATTCAACATCAGACATTAATAGATATTGATGTTTTTTTCTATTTGCTTTTAAATCTTTCCCTTACTATAAAGTTTAATTGTGTTCAATTATGAATAGTGTCTAATTTAAACTAAATACTTATTTAAAGTGTGCTAAAACATTGAGTCTAACTTATAGATATTAAAGAAAATCTAAGGTATTTCAATAATTTCTGTTTTCTTAACAGTCTGTATTATTAGACTCTTTCTAAAACAGGAAAGATGTCATTAGCGTTACAACACCCATGATTGTAGGCTCTTTATTTATTATTCCCCGTTAGAAATCACTTGGAATCTTTGTTTTACTAAAGTAAACCTTGAAATAAGTTTCAACTTTGCAGGATACTAATTTTTGAGTAGCTTCATTACAGAAGGAAGCGTGTTTTACTAAGCAATTAAAAGTGTTGTTTTAATTATTTTATTTCCTCTGTGATTCATATAAAGGAGAGTTACAAGCATTTGACAAAACAATAATACTTATAAGGTAGATGTTTGCTCTGTGTATAATGAGCCATTTGGAACTATCTGATTCCAACTATGGATACGAAATAAACGGAAACAAATCCATTCTCACAAATCTTACGAAAGGTGGCGTTACAAGAGATAAGATGAATTTTCCAAACTCTCGTGGCAAATTTCAAGAGAGATAATCTTCCGATAAGAATGGCAAAGCAATCCCAGTGCCTTTTGTTGTCTGGGACGAGATTGTGGAGAACAGTGTCAAGACAGAGATGCGTCTCTGCTTAATCGCGCAATACGAGAGCTCCCTCCCCCAACTACCTCTCTCTACCATCTTGGATTAGCTGTTAGCGCACGTGATGCCGATCCGATCCGACGGAGTGATCAGCTCCCGGCTCACGTGACCTTGATCGATAGCCACGTGACCTCCAGGCAAGGGATTAAAGCGTCATTGCAAGGTAAAGCTAACATCGCCGTGAAATGGAAACGATGCCGTCAACTGACCGCGCCACTCGCCTCTGATTAGTCGACTGTTTGGCCGGTCAGAGCCTGCATCGTTCATCCGTAAGAGCCAACTAATCTATGAACACAGAACATGGTTTAAAAATCATTAGAGTTGTTCACGAATCTAAGTTTTATTAAATACAGTCAAATATTCAGTTCGTCATTTATTTCAAAACAACTTCAGTTCTTGTTAAACTTCAGGTAATTCCAAAATTTACCGAATCTAAATGAAAAACTATTATCTTTAGCTTTCAATAAAATAAAATCTACCTGATTTAAAACTAGTGGACAACTTAAGTTTTTTTTTTTGACATATAACTTAATTACCAATTACAATATATGTTTTTAGCAAATATAAAGGCTACAACATTCATATAAACATTATGTGTATCTCTCTGTTTCCTATGCTCCCCTTCAAGACCCTTCCCTCATAATAACAATTAAGTCAGTAAATGAGTCTTGAAACTTGGAAGGCAACAAGACACGACCTATTCTTTTCTTTGACAATTTCTCAATGTTGATTTTTTTGTGGAGAAATTTGTGCGTGACGGTATCTAAAAATTCTATGAAAAACATTAAAGGGAAACAATTAATTTAAATTAAATAAAACAAGAAATGAATTCAGCTAAAATTAATTTTCACTCGATTCCTTTCAACTTCCAACAAAGCTGTACGCCATGATTATTTTAACAGTTCGAATTCTAACTGATTTAACATATAACGATTTAAAAATTGGAGATTCGATGATAAAATTGCATGCAGGTGTATGTGAGTAGAGATACTAAATATCGTTTCTATTATTTTTATCATCCGAGGTTCGGTTCTCATGTGGGTTTCGTGATGGTGGACGATCCGCGCTGGTCAGGTTTTCCCGGGGTTCTCCCGTTTCCCCTGCGAGTCCCCCACCAAACTTTCTCAGTCTTTCTCTCCGTCTGTCCTCCTTTTCGTGGGTTTGCACAACAGATTTTTCAGGTCGGAGTGCTTGGCTTTCCTGTCACCCATATTTCACCCCAAGTAATAATAATAAAAAGTAATTATTTTTATCAATAGAATTTTAGAATATATATCTAAGAAAAACAGAATTCTTACTAATTTAAAGGAAAGTTGACTTCATATTCTTTCAGGAAAACCCTTTGTTATGTAAGTTAAATGAGATCCTAATCGAGTCCTATGAAATCTAATTAAAAATATCCTATTTTTATCCTTAAATTTACACAATAGTAATTAGGACTTGTTCTACCCCTATGTCATGCCAAAGATAATTTTTTTTCTTTTGAAATTATTTGAAGTAATTTTATCAGACTATCACTCCTATTCAAATAACGTTATAACCTGGAGCCCTTCCGGTACAGAATGCGATGTGTGCACCGTACATGAGCGTAGATATTTTTTCGATATGCTTCCTATTTTTTCTCATTGAATTTAATCAAAAAAAAACTAGTATTAATGAAGGTCGTCGGGAAGCGGAACTTTTAGAGTCAGAAAACTGCTGCATTTTTTTTAAATTTTTCCTATTTTAACCATTATATAATATATTTACACTATTAATTTAGATTTAAATAACTGTTTGATAACTAGTTTTATAAGACAACTATCATAAATCCTCTTATTACAATTTATAAAAATAACAGTATTAATGTATTCCGTTTTAAAATAAGTATGTGTACTGCCTAAGTACAAGTTTATTTGTTTTGTTTTTATAATCCTTTTGACACCTTGTATCGCACACGGGCGCTGGTACACCGGGGGTCGACTGTTATAACAGGCCGAAAATCATGGCGTTCAGAAATAACAATAGTTTATATTTATTTGTAATGCACTTTCACAAGGAAATTTTAGAAATGCTATTGATATATGCTATTGATATACATCTATTTTTAGCGATCCATTTAGGAGCTATTGCGTTTGTCCAGTACGTCCATCCGTCCATCCGTCCATCCGTCGCTGTCCGTCCCTAACAACTCCTGAACGGAAGGTCCGATCGGCAAATGAACTTCCCCATCGTGTTCAGAGGCCAAAACACCGTAGGAATGGGGTATTTATTTCTGTCTATCTGGAAAAATGTGGAGACAGTCGACTGCTTGTTTCCGCAAGTTTGGGAATTTTTGCTCAACAACTACTGACCCGATCGACTTGAAATTTGGATATGCTTTAGTTTAGTGTGTCTACTATACAATCTATATTTTTATTTGATCGTATCTATAATAGTTTGCGGACACAGTCGACATTTTTCCGGATTGATAGAAATAAAAAAATATCCATTGTATAGAAGACATTCTAAACTAAAGCATATCGAAATTTCAAGTCGTTCGAGTCAGTAGTTGTCCAGGAAAATAAATTTTCTTTTCACTTTGGCGGTCATCAACCTGGAGCAGTCACCAGTAAACAACGAGGTCTTAGTACATTGTTGTTCATTAATAATTCAATGCGCAGATTAAATTTTTATGCATTAAAAAAAATCATTGAGGCCGGCGGACTGCTTTTACTTGAATTTTCTCATTGAAAATTACTAGTTTTTCATTGAATAAAAAATCCCCACCACACCAAAATTTGTTAAAAATCATTGTAATAAAATTCAAAAATACATTACGGAAACAAGGAGAGCTTTCGGCATCTCATTTAAACACACGTTTAACTTTTACTTAGTTTTTCATTAGTGAGTTTTTGTATTCTTTATTTTTTATTTGAGACACCACTGCGCTTCCAACGATCTAGTTGATATCTTCGATCGAACAACGATACCCTCAAGCAGAGTTATTAAACAAGCTCAGTTAAACTCAAAGAAAGACTTACTTTGGAAGAAATAAATGAGGTCATCTAAGAAGCTCTCCTTACTATCAAATATTAAGTCAACTTAGAAACAAACAAAAAAAACAAAAATAAACATTTTTAATGTAGAGGTGGTTATTAAATTGGATAGGATTTATCAAAAAAAGATAAATCGTTGCTTTTTCAAATAGTTTAATCATTTTTTAACAGACGTGATTAACAAACAGGATTCATTTCTATTAAATCTCTATCGACCGTTCTTATTCTATCTGAAAATTAAAAATTAATACAGAGAGAAACAAAATGCAAGGTTGATTAATCTCTCCTCCAGTTTCAAGTTGACAGGTTGTACGGGGTTAAGCCCGGTTGTACTCCTCTGGAGGTCGTGGATTACGCCTGGAAGCGGTCATGTTGTTCACCAGTTTTCATATCCTGTTACACCTGCGAACGAAGGAGAAATCGATATTTCTAATTAAGCACAATCAAAAATAACAACAAAGACCTCAATCGCATCTCGTCTTCAAACTCGCAAGAATGACATTTCCGATGCTTCTACTTTCTTTCGTAATTTATGAGCGCAAAACTAATCAATATCTAATTTTCACTTCTTGGGTTTCCATAGCTAATGGCAATATTCATGTGGTTCCTGATGAAAAATTGTTTGCCTAAATTATCAATAACAACTAGGTGTCAATAACAACATTGGTTTTTTTTCCCCTCATAAATTTATGCTTTTGTTTTGCAGTTGGTTGTCTTAAGACGAATCATATTGTGACTTGCTGCTGACAAAGAGTTCGTTTCGTAGGTTAACATCCATCACTAATCAAAATGTAATAATTATAGGGTAAAATATAAGAAGTTCCCAAAAGAACTTAACGCTACTTTCTTTAAAGTGTTTTTTTAAAATAGTGAAATCAATATCAGAAAAAAGTATTTCTAAAAAATATGTATAAAATGTTTTTTATCAAATTCCCTTAGAAAAGTGATTAAATCCGAAAATGATTAAAAATTTCAAGAAAATCCATTCATTAAATCAAAGTTAGTAGGGTTGGGACTTAATGATACGATTTACTGATGTTTTTTAATCCCAACCTTTTTTTAGCAAAATAAACTAAACACAATACACAGAATATGACCAAGTTTGAAATTTTAGTTAATAATGCAACAATATTTTTTTAAATGAACTATTACCAAGTAAACTGACGTTTAGTGCAAGAAGATTTTTTTTGTCTTTAATGAAGATAGAGTCTGTTAATCTCTACCTCAACAAAACTGTTTGATTCCATACAACACTTCCATCTGATTTTTTTTTTCAAAAATCAATAAATAAAATTTATGTAAATTACAGTCGAACCTCCATATATCGAACTTCCACATATCGAAATTTTCTATATATCGAACTATTAGCAAATCCCCATGTTCATTACATAGAAAAACTGTTTCTATATATCGAAAAAATCTCTATATATCGAAATTTTTTTTCAAGACTTATTGGGATAAAAGTGTGGATAAAGTTGAATTGCTGAGGAATGTAGATAGCGGAATGCGCAAAAAAGACATTTCACCTAAATTTGGTATTCCCGACTATTATAAAAAATCGGAATGCCATTGTTGATTATCCTATAGACGAAGACATACTGAGTTCGTCTCATGAAACTGAAAAAGAAATCGAAGAACCAGAGGAAGTAAATGAATCTGAAAACATTTCCAAGCCATCGAAAAAAGAAATGCGAGAAGCGTTTGAAACAATACGTCATGGACTTCATCAGGAACATTTTCCGCGAATTGAAGTTTTTAGTGGACTGAATAAAAGCTAACATTTCTTTGATGAACTTTCCGCAAAACTGGCTGTTCAGCAAGATATTCGAAGTTTTTTTAACAAAAATGTAATTGTGATCATTGTAACCACTGTCTGGATTATTGTTTTTTTTAAAGGTATGTAGTACTCAATAAATCTTTCATATTAATTCTTTTTTTAATTACCCGTATTAACTTTCATTTAATGTGATTCGCGTATAAATTAGAAATTGAGTTTCGTATATGAAAATTAGCTTTCATTTTAATGTTTTAGGAGTAATTATGATAAAATTCTGTATATCGAAATTTCTATATATCGAATTTTTTTCCAGCAGTTTGCTACTTCGATATATGGAGGTTCGACTGTAATTCAAAGATTCAATGAAAAGAACATTTCTACTTAAAATTCATAATATGGGCCTATTTATATACCTTCTTTATTATTTACACAAATTTACATCTAAACCAATCCTTCATCTATAATCATCTGAATTTAATGTATGTTGCAGAATCTCATCTCCTGAAGCAGTCAGCGTAATCATTTGTGTGTTCCCTAGTGGTACGTTACGTTTCTCTAAAGAGTTTTCTAACAGGTGTTACAAAAATGTTTACAATTTTCTTTTATATTTCAGCTAACATAAATAGCAAAAAGTTCATTGATTTTTTTTTTACTTGTTTATAATTTAATAAGAAGTAAAAATATTAAGCAATTGTAGAAAGGCTTTTTGGGAATGGGTAAAAAGCCAAGACTTTAAAAGCTTTACACTAAGTGTTGTCTTAAAGAAGCTTCGAGAGCTGTTAAATAGATCGTGAAATAAGCCAATTCAATACGAAATCTTCCATAGATGTGGAACGAAATGCATTACAGTAAAAGTCGGGCTATCATTTAATACCGACAACATGGATTCACTTACTTACTTCATGCACTGAATGAACTTAAGAAAATGTATTTAAAGGAATTGAAGAAATACAAAATATAATTGACATGTCAACTTTCGAATATTAGCAAGATATGATTATAAAAAATAAAGTCGATTAAAAAAAGCTAAAACAATAAAAAAAGAAATAAGAAGCTGGTTTACTGACGAAAAAGGAACTAACAACTAAGAAAAAGGAAATAAGAAGACGTAGAAAACAAACCGTAGATTGAGAAGATTAGATTAAATGAAAATCACCAATACACAAAATTTCATTTAAAAATATACAATAAAATCTGAAAATACGTTATAATAGCTTTCGGAGACCTTGTGCGGCTCCCTTGTCAATTGGAGATTCCAATTGTTTTAAGATTGAGAAGAAAGAAAAAAGAAAAAAGGTTTTTTTTTGTTTTTGGAGTATAGCGGTTTCGAATCAGTCCAATAAAATTCTAAAAGGGATTTTCCTTACCTAAAACCTTTCATTAAATTTTCAGCTTTATAAGACAAAAATAATTTTTGGGTTCTTGATCAGAGACGAAAGAACCATGGATCGATAACAAATTTTCACAAAATCGTTATTATCTATCTTAGGGGAACTAATTACTATGCCAATAAAAAAAAGCAAAAAAAAACAAAAACAAATTTGAAGAAGTAACATTTTTTTAAAAACTGGTTGGAGTTTATTTATTCACTTACAGAAGTTTTAATTTTAAAGATAATTTTCAAAGGGATAATTGCTAGTAACATTAGTGGAAAAACTGACCAATACATTTTGTACAGCTAATTCCTTTGATGAAAGGATTTAATAAGCTTCTATTTAATATGGGATGGCTAAAACTCATCCTATGTAGAGTTACAGCTCTTTTTTCCTGTTAACGTGAATTTAAGTGTTGGTCGTTAAATTTCAAGTACTTTTCGATCGAAGAATAAACCATGGCTGAATCCCTATCTTAACAAAATGGTCTTCTCTTGAATATTCATTCTTCAGCAAAAAGTTGATTTTAATGGTAGTTCAAGGCAAACAAAGTCAATCGCTTGCTTTGTAATAAATAAAACCATTGCAAAGAAATATTCTTTTTAAACGAAAATCTAAATGTCATACAAGAGAGTGTGTCACTCCTTGCTGTCAGTTTAACATTATTTTGACTTATAGACATAATGTAATCAATTGCATTCAATTTCGTTAATTTCTTCTCAATTTTGAATTTTTTTCCTTATCTATTAATTTCTTAAGGATTTTCTATTCTTATTTTTATTCGTTACGCCAGTGATTCTCCAACCGTGCTCCGTAGCAATTGTAAATGTGCCGCGAATAATACGGAAGAATATTTTAAATCTCATGTCTGTACAGCATTATTACATCGACGATCAACAAACAGCATAGTAACGCTTAAAATTATAAAATTAAATTAAGATAAATAATAGCTTTCTATAGATTGCTATTTTTTTAATAGACTAACATTAAATTAATGTTATTTTAATCATTAAAAATATTAATAATTTTTAATTTGTAAACGAATTGCGAAAAGAGATTTTTGATTTTTGCATAGCACCTAAAAAAAAAAAATGTTTGAGAACTAAAACCTTATGCTTTTTATATATTCTTTACTTTTCCCTGCCCCATTTATTATTTACTTTTGTGAACAGTTCCAGTAATCTAACTTAGGCTGAAGAATAAATTTATGCAAATTGTTGTAAATCTAACACACAATGTTATATCAAGCCACACAGATAGTGCCTGTAATAAACCTCGCAATTAGTCTGAACATTTTATATATTTTAGTTCCCGCTTTAGGTTTCTTCAGCGGGAAATGTCCCTTCAAAAAACAAACTGTGTATTATCACTCATAAAAGAACAAAAAACACAATTCGCCTACGTTAACGGTTATGTAAAATAAGATTATTTAAAAGTTCAATTAACAACAGGTTATTTATACTTCATTCTGCGTATCTTTTGAACTAGTATTAATCGCTTTTACAATGAAGTAAATAAATCTATATTTTCAAAAAAAAAATTTTGCTGTTAGGTTATTTGATATCCTGACATTTAATCATTATATACCTGATTATATTTTTTTTTTTGCCAATTAATAAAGATATTTGCTAAAAAAAAAGCTGGCATCCTTTTATAAGCTGTAACTATTCCATCCCTGTCGTAAATCCGATTTTTTTTTCGTCTTTCCCAATTATTGTAGGCAATTTTTGTAAAACACCCCCACGGTGAAGATGCGGCTTTTCTGTACAGCAGCAAAAGTATACAGAGAAATCCAACATGTTGTAACATGTTAGAATATGTTATAACAAAACAAACAAAAATAAATAAACACAAATCTAGTATTTCTGTGTCATAATTACTAAGAATATGGAATTCCAGAAATGTGATACGAAGTACAAGAACATTGACAAAGATTCTGTCACAAAATAGGTACATCAACATACAGTGAAAGTTGCTGTACCTACAGTAATAAAGTTTTGAAAGTAAATCTCAAAAACTTCGCATCCATAAAAACTTGTAATCTATCAGATATCCGCAGAAACTTTACTCCTTCTACTAAAAAAAGAGAACGAGAAATCGAAAGTACCCTTTTCTTATCTGAAACAGATTTGTATTTAAATGCAAATTACGACCAAAGCCATTCTACTGGCGAAAAGCTTTAAAATTTTAAAGGAACCTTTTGTTATTCATGCTCGGAATTTAACCAAAATAGGAATCAATAAGTGCGTCTCGAATACTACACAGTTGAAAAAAGAGAGGTGGAGGCGGAGGGGGAAAAGGACCGAGTTCATTTCCGGCGACGTCTTGTCGTTTTGGCGACCGTCTTTCATTTTTCCCGTGACTTGCCCACGCCCCCTCCTCCCCTGCGGCCACATACAGCCTTTTAATTAACTTCTCCCAAGCCTTTTATTACGTCAATAGTTTACCAACCACACGCACACATCCTATGGACGGACACGTACAAATTGTGCGCTTTTCAATTTTCTCCCGTTGGCCTTCGGAGGCGGAAAGGAGCAATTCTTTTAAATGGGCGAAATCTTTCGCCGAGATGAGTTTTCCACTTATATCCGGAGTCCGATGCAGCAGGCTCCCCCCTATTCGTGCCGCAGCTGCCGCCAATGCCGCTCGCCTGACGGACTTCTTCGCTACACGTCCAACATTTTTATCAGAGTCGCAGCGGAATTTTCTAATGAAAGGAAACTTGACTACTACAACGTTTTACTTACTGAACTGGTATCAACAACGATTATAGAAAAGAGCAAGAACAAGCTGAAAACTTCAAAATTTTCCAAAATCCATCTTTTTAAAGTTTCGATACTATTAAAGTAAAGATGATTATCACAGAGAGTAACAATTAATTTTTAGAAATTTAATCAATTTTTTTGTTTTAATATATTAATAAGCAAAATAAATTTCAATTCCATGAATTTCTTATTCCTACAACGATATTTTGCGGAAGCTATCATTCCGCTTTGTCAAGTTTCGCAAATAAAATAACAATAATATATACTAATAATAATGTCAACAATTTATACGCATTGAAGTTATTTAAAAATTACTTAAAAACAAATAATAATTCATTTTTTTTAACAAATAATTTTTCCATTATTAAAATTTCTCTTCTTGATGTCGCATTAGATTCTGAAAGTATGAATATCGTTATAGGAATTTGAAATTGACGGAATTTGAAGAAATATATTTTGTAGTTGATGAAGTTATTGTAACAAAATAAATATTATTATCATTTTTTCTGTTGTAAAAATAGTAAACTCCCGATTATCCGCGGAATTGGGTGGCGCGGCAACCGCGGATAAGAAAATTCCGCGGATAATTCGAAATAGGACGAAAATCAACACAAAAATGCTTTTAACATGTTTTATTTATATTAAAATAGCAATACATACAGTTACAGTAGGCCTACATACATTATTAACAATTATTTAATTTTAAGTTATTTTATTTATTTTTAAATTTTATTATTACGGGAAGGCTCTCCCGTAATTTAGTGTAACCAGTCGGCCTAAGCTCCGCCCACAAGGTCGTTCTTTAAATTATTTGTCTATAATTGTCTTCACTTACTTTGTTAGTCTCTTTTATTGTTTACTTTATTCTAGATTTTTTTTTTTAATTCCGTAATTTATTGTACAGTAAAAAAAAATGGAAACAGAAGAGGTCCGCGGATAATCGGGAGTTTTCTGTATATCTTTTAAAGTAGTTTTCCTTTGCCATAAGATCAATTTTGCTAAACTTCATTTTATCTTTCTTTCAAAAACACTTTTTTGATCTTTTAAGTATAGAAAGTAAACGAACATGAAATATAGGGACGAAAATACTTGGAAATGACTTTAGAGCCTTCATCATTCTTTTATTGTGATATTCTAGAATAACTCGTGATTTAATGACGCTTTTGAAACTTTTCAACGCTGTTTGTGACTGAAATAGAGAAAAGTATTCTAAAAGTAAGTACAGATCAAATAAATATTGCTTGTTTTCTATTTTATTTTTAATGTTAATGACTTTGATCTTATATTAAATATTAAAAATTTCAATAAAATGAACAATGGCTTAACAGTGAGAAGCAAAATTCCTTTGAAGAAATGTAAGAATCATAATAAACAACAATACAATGGAGCTTATTTTTTTTTTTTTTTTTAGTTTTCCAAACACCATATATTAAGATTCCACTTTTAGCTCTTTCTTTATTCTCATAAGATGGCTTAGTAGGATAGTTTAAAGTTTTCTTGTTTTAATATATTCGTTTAACAGAAATATATTATGTTTCACAACAATTTTTCTTCACTATATATTTCTCCGGTGTAGAAAGAACAAACTGCTACATGCTTTCACTTCATTTGATAGTTAAAGTTAAGAAAAAAACAAACATCATTTAAATTCATTGGCTTCTTTTGTTTGCATAAGGCAGCAATTCATAATAATATATAATTTATTGAGTATAATAGTTACAAAAGCATGTGTTGTTTACAAATAATTGTAGCCCGGATGCCTATGGGATACAATTATTTGTAAACAACAAATAATGCCTATGGGATACAGTTATTTGTAAACAACAAATAATGCCTATGGGATCCCATCGAGAAGACAAAGGATCTAGTGCTGGGGCAAATAACAACTCAAACAAAACAAAGGATTACTAAAAAAAAAATAGTGAAACAAATTTAAAGGTGGATTAAAGTTTTTAAACAAATATTTGACTAAGTTACATTTACTTTTGGAAATTCATTTTCATGCAGTAAATTTTACAACATATATATATATATATATATCACTCCGATTATATATTTTTAGGATAGATTCCTTCTATGGGACTATTAAGAGCATGCCCAGATAAAGAAAAGAGAAAGAGAAGATAATAAAGATTATTATTACAATGTACCAACAATTACTTTCCGATTACGTAGAATGTTGTGCAAAAGATGATATTAAATGCATAAAAGATTTTATTACGACTACACATTAAATTGAGAGGAGATGTTGAATTTTCTTTTCAATTGGGATACAGAAGAGCAATCACTGATTTCCTTTGAACTGTATTTTAAATTTGAGAAGCTAAATAGCCAATGTCTCTTCATTGGAAGTTCGATGTTGTTTTTGGTATTAATAAATCACGACTGAATATTTATTTTTTTATGTTATTGAAGGAGGCAGTTTTTTTATTGATTTGCTTTGCATGTGAAAAGTATATCTGAAGCTTATGATAGAACGGGATCAGTTCTATGTTTTGCCCAAAAGGGATCGGACCAAGTCGAGCTTTTTTATCCAGGAATCTTAGAAAATGTTTGTAAGCTTTAACTATCATTTTTTTCATGAAATTTATTCAATTCTGTCTTTTAAATATCAGCAAAGATTAGTTGAGAAACATTTTTTTTTTTATTGAAGATGCATCTTGTTAAAGTTTAAGCTAATTTTTTAGTAATTGTTCAAAAAAATATAGAGTAATAATAAAATAATATTGTACCGAATGTATATATCATTCAACTACTAAAGTCAACTTATTCTAAAGATAATTGTCTTATTAAAGATAAATTTTCCAAATAGACATTACCCTACTACACCAAAAAAAAAAAAAAAAAAAAATATCAACAATAATTTTGAAAGGAGATCAATGAAAAGAATATTCTCTTTGTCTAAAGAATATGGAAGCAGAGGAATTTCGGGATTGAATCAAAACTCAAGGACGTAACCGATAAGCAGCATGTAGAACTAGAGAATGAAACATCTTTGTGTTAAGCCCACAACTCAATATTACTTCAATGGAGTCTATGTCATCTTCACTTTCTAAGAGAATCTTTTTTTTCTTATTATTAAGATGATTGAGCAGAGATCCTACAAAAGATGATAATGGATCGCAAGGAGTTCAAAGAACAGTCAAAGCCACTGGTAATAAATTAAGATTTCCAACCATCAACAACGAATTTAAAGAGACGCTGTAAATGAGATGCCTGTGCGCAGCTAAAACATAACAATATGATTATATAATAAATTATACCTTAATCCCTTTGAGCTAATCTATTGGTGATTAAATGATTAGATTTTATCGCTGAGCTAATTAAATTGTTAATCTACTTAAAACTGATATTCAAGAGGACATTGACAAAATTACTTTATAATTTTCAAAATTATACTGATAAAGATAGATAGATACAGATAATGAGAATCTTCACTTTTAAAAAAAAATATTTTTTAGTTTATAATTAACCATTATTCAACTGTCACTAATTTGTACAAAATTCACTAACTGTGACCACAAGACACAATTTTATAAAAGTAAATAAAAAAGGCAAACTTCTTCTAAACAAAGTTTCTAAGCGAATTTTGTACAAAAAGAATTTTAAAGTACAAAGAACAAGTACTTGGTTTGAATTTGCAAATTGAAAAGAAGTTTATACTCTTTTTTTTAAAAAATTATCATGAATTCTGTTATAAATCTTGGAACCGTAAAATAATTTGTATTTTTTTAGAATTAAGAAAGTTCCAGTTCTATATTAAATCTTTTAAAAACAGTTGTAATGTTTGCTTTTAAAAGAAATAGATTTGATAATTTAATTTAAATTTACTTTTAACTTATTTTCTCAACTTTAAGTGAAATGACACTAGATGTAATTAAGCTCATATATAGAATTGAAAACCATAAAAATGTATAATTGTGTGTAATATTATCTTGTACAACAGAAATTGCATAAAATGGTTTTCTTTCAATTTACTTTTTAAAAGGACATGTAAGTATTAATTAAATATGGCTTTGTATTGAGGAAATTTTTAACGTGCTAAAATTATTAATTATAAAAAATGCCAACCTACAAATAGCACATAGAGAACAAACATGATAAAAAATGGGAAAGAACTATGTACGTTTCGAACCACAGAGAAGGAATAATTATTAAACTTAGGGAAACGTGATAAAGGACCCCTACCGAAGGGGTCTTTATTTTAAAAAACATTAAATGATCCATTTATCCCTTTCCAATATCATCACAATACAATCGGTAATGCTTGAACTCCCCCCCCCCTCGTGAATGCTTACGTTATACTTGAACAGCCTCTCTCCCCATAAGAAGCATCTAGGAAAATAATTATTACTAGGAAATATTAAATGAAAATTTGAGTAATTAAAAAATGGTTTCAGAAGTTTTTAAATTTCACTTATAATTCTTAAGCTAATTCCTCCATGTGGTAGAAAAATGAAACCATTAGCATTGCATGATCCTAAGACATATTAAAAAATTTGATTATTTGTAGTGGTTTTTTTTTATGTAATTTGTAAATATTTCGTCGAACAATAACAGGCATATATTACTTTTCTTAAGAAGCAGCTGTTATTTAATCTTTAATAAAGAAGTTATATAATTCAACTGATAATTTCTAATCTGTTTTCAAGTTTTTGAGTTTAAATTAAAATTGATCTCATTTCTGAAATCTGCAATTTTTTAAAATACTATATGAGTTTTAGTTCATTTTTAATATATTATTGCATTTCATTCACTTTAAGCAAACTATGAAAAATATCCTAGAATATAAATTTATTATTTTATTTCTCATTATCGCAGATTGAAAAATTTAAAATAACCATGCTATTACAGTGTAACAGTGTTTTAACTCTGAGGTTTTGAATGAAACTACATTTTTGAATTGGTAACTCTTACCAAAAAATCTTTGTATATATTCTGATTTTTTTGTAAGGACATTTGACTTTTTAGTTAAACCAAGTAAAAAGTCGATTGCCATTGCTTTTTTAATAATGATTTGTAAAACAAACAGAATCTTGCCATAACTTTCAATAGAAGTAATATTATAAATTAAAAAGACAAATACATATATTTAGGTACACAATTTAATGTGTGTGAAATATCTTATAATTGTAGAAATAAGAAATTGAAATTGAAGAAATATTTAACGTGTGTGAAATAACTTAAAATTGTAGAAATAAAGAAGCCAACACACATATTAAAATTTTTTTTTAAAATTAACACATTAAAATGGTAAGCTACAACGGTTTCGGCTTGCCTGCAAGCCGTTGACAAGTGATCAGGTGAGCCGAAACCGTTGTAGCTTACCTATTTAATGTGTTTAAAAATTTTAATATGTGTTTTGGCCTCTTCATTTCTACAATTATACATATATTTACATATTGTACATATACATATTTAAAAGAGAACTTTCAAAGTCGATAATATTCCTTGTTTTGATAATAAGAAATATAAAACAAGAGATGAAAAAAAATATTATAGATTAACATGATGTTATTCGATAACTCGTAATTGTTGATTGATATGTAAAATTAATTTTTGTATTTTGATTAAATTAATGAATTATCATCATTAAGTAGAGCTACTTAACCGGAAATTCTTGAGTTAAGATTTACAATAAATTGCAATCAATAATGTTGTTATTTAATGCCAGTATTAACTTAACAGTCTTCGCTCAGAAACAACAGTAATAGAAAACTATTACTGTTGTTCCTGTTGTTTTTCTTTAAATATACCCTTTAAAACTGCTTATATTCAGGATCACGATTTAAGATAGTTCAATAGATTTTCTTATTTCTGTCAGGATTATCTCAATTCAGTAACCTTTCACCATCGAAATGCTTAGTTATCTTGGTCTACATTTTTGCTAAGTTAGGCAATGGATTTTCGTGGCTGCCAGAAAACAAGAAAAACACGATGACGATGAGAAGGCGAAAGAGACGAAGTCTGCAGACACAGTTGAGGCCTTCGTCGCGAAGAAATCGATGGCCAAGCAAGTATCATTGTCAGCTGGATCAAATCCACATGACAGTGCATTAGATTGCGTCCGAATAGAAGTAATGTAGTTACGGAAAGGCCACAGACGATGATCACATGGACAGTGCTTTTGTTTCTGGACTGTCTTTGTCTCTTTTTTTTGCTGCATCTATAGTAATCCCACTTTATCACCTCCCCTTCACCAAAAGGCGACAAAATGTATTTGGTGAAAAAGACTGATACGTGCAGCCTTGCACTTCTCACCGAAACGGACAAATGTATCACGAGTAATTCAATATCACTGTAAAAG
The DNA here is from genome assembly GCA_023159025.1 of Thereuonema tuberculata. NCBI lineage: Eukaryota > Metazoa > Arthropoda > Chilopoda > Scutigeromorpha > Scutigeridae > Thereuonema > Thereuonema tuberculata. Next base: position 36,312,859 of record JAFIDM010010028.1, on the reverse strand, counting down.
AGAGAGGGGGAGGAAGGGAGTCAGACAAAAGGGGAGTCTATTCTTCAGACGAAGGACGACGACCGTAAAGGTTTTTTTTTTCCAGAACGAAAACTAAAAACACAAGACGGCAACATGATCCATACACAACTGCGACAAATTTGAAAGCTATTGGAGACCAACTATCTTAATACATCAAAAGAATTGGAGTGTTTTGAAGGAGTTTAGAAAAAGAAAAGACTTTAAAAAAACAATGAACAACAACAAAAAGAAAAAAACATCATATCGTTAAATCCAGTTAAAAAGGCGAAAACAGTTTATCTCTATTTTTTATCTTTAATCGCTACATTTATCTGCAGTTGCGGCTTAAAATCAGCTTACAAGGATTATGAACTTAAGTTAAAAAAACAATTTTCCACTTACTTTGCCATCACTGCTCTAAAGAAAATAAGAAAAATATGAAAAAACTTAAAAAAATATAAAGATTTATTACTGCCTTGTATGTTATTTCTAATCCTTGTAATTGTTACTTTGTTTATAAATCCATTCTCTTAATTAAAACAATTTATCATTTCTTTACTTTCTTTCTTTTCGTCGTTATTTTACTTCTTCTCGTTTTTTCTTTGGCCAAACAAAACAGTTTTATTTCAAAAATAAAGTTTTAATTTTCTCGAGTTGATGTTTTTTCGATTAATATAAAAATCGAAAAAAAAATTTATAAATATAAAATTAAAAATTTAAAAATTTGAGATCTTCTATTAATTCGTTTCAGTTAATTAGGTTATTGCTACTTTTTGGTTTTAAATATTAGAAATAAAGATTATAAAAAAAATAAAACTTTATTATCTTTTTTTTGATTAAATCTATAATCAGAATTTTATATATATATATATATATATATATATATATATATATGTTAATTATATAAAAAGTTTCCAGAATGAAATGTGGAAACGTTCTTTACAAGAAGAACAAATAAATTAATCTTGAATGTTTAGGGGAGACCGGGGCTAGTTGGCATAGATTTTGGTTTTTGATTTTTCTATATTTTTGTGCAATAATTAGAGGGATTCTGGTGAATGCGGCGGTTAGCATAACTTTTTGACTACAAAATTATGTAGGACCCATTAATTAACTCCGTCTTAGGTAACCCCAAAAACACTTTTCCTAAAAGCTTGCAAATATGCCAACTAAGTGCGGGGTTAGTTGGCATACCCCTAGGGGTGAATTGGCATAACGTGATATGGATAGGGGTACTTGAGCAGAACACAGCAATTTTCGAGAAAAAAAAAACATTTTATTTTATCAAAAAAATTATTTTAATAATACTTGAACAAAAAAACAACTGTATGATAAATTAAATTAAATATGTGAACAAACAATGAATTCTTGGCTACCTATAGTTATTATTTGATATCAAACAGAAATGTAGGAGTTGGGCGCTGGCCTATTTGAACAGATGGGTTCAATTTTCGCAGAACTTTAGTTTAGTCGTACCAAATTGAGTGTTCCTCTTCTGGCCATCTCCAGTTTTTCTCCTTTTTTACCATTTGTCATAGCTATGCCAACTGACCCTTACCTAACTATGCCAACTAGCCCCACAGGGATTTCCAAAACAAGATGGATTCCACACATTCCCAAACATTAGAAACAAAAGATTATGATATATGCATGTAACCACAGTAATCCACTCTTTCTAAAACCGCCATCAGCAGCACCTCAATTCGATCTACATGTTCACCAGAACAAAAAAATTTACGATGAAAAAATTTACTCATCAGTCAGAAAAACGATAAAATAGGAGTCGTTCCTTCGTGACGCTTCCAAGCAAACTAAAGTCACGGTGGATGGTGCATCTTCACATACACTTCCCACTATCAAGATGCCAGCGCTCTAGCTACACGGTGGCAGGAAATAGAAGCTGTGTGCCAACTAGCCCCTTACGCCAACTGACCCCGGTCTCCCCTACGATTGACTTGCAACTTGATGAGAGCATGGTCGACTTGTTATTCTTGATCGTTATTTCTTAATTAGCCGCCAGTTTAGATGGCTAATAAATGATAATGACGTAAATCAATGCAACAATGGCTTTCATCTTGTACTATTTATTGTTTCGTCGAAAGAAAATATAGGACACTGTCACTGTAGGCATCAACAATTCTGATATCAACAAGATATCTGAGGCGGAATACGAATTATCTGGTTAATGCTAATAAAAATTTCCTATCAAATTTCATGAAAACAATGTTAGTATTTTTCAACATACAACCCTTCATGATAATAAAGAACAAATAGTTAATAACATTATCTGCAGTACTGTAATGAAAGTTAATGTCTTGTACGTAGATTACTATTTCAAGTTTAGGTAATTATAGGTAATTATTTTAATCCATGTTATTCGGAAAACTGCCTTAAAATTAGACAAAAACAATAAATCCTCATCCACACACATCCATTCCATCCCACTAAAAACGTTTATGATGAAACGATACCATTCATAAAATTCGGAAAAATTAAAACAATAGTGAGAATAAAAATACTATAGAATAGGATCCTACCCTTTGAAGCATCTCTATGTACAGGGACCGCCAGAAAAATGTATACACACTTTACAGAACAAAAACTATTTGTTATGTGTTTGTATTACATGTAAATACTGATCAGAAGTGTAGTACTGTCTTCAGTTAAGCAAATGCTTACTTAGATGTTCAAAATGTTCGCCGTTGCGTCCAGACACATTACGCAACGACGAACGGTCGCCCCAGCTATGGCGGACAATGTTTCAATGGAGATCGCGGCACATGCCGCTGTAATTTCCCGGCGAAGATCCTCCACCGTTCGCGGCTTCTGTCGATAGACCTGATCTTTCACAGTTCCCACAAGTAAAAGTCCATAGGGGTTAGATCTGGCGACCGTGGGGGGAACTCAATGGGTCCTCTTCTTCCAATCCAAGTTTCTGTAGCTTGTCGTCCAGGAAAGCTCGTACGGCTAGGTGGTAGTGTGGTGGCGGTCCGTCCTGTTGGTAGAGGACCTCATCATCAGCTTCGTAAAGTGCCCGTACACCTGGTAAAATTGATGTGCATAACATTTCCAGGTACACTTCTCCAGTGACATTACCATAAAAAAAGGGTCCTACTGAGCCCCTAGATGATAGTCCGCTCCAAACATGAACCCCTGGTAGATTAACCGCCTTATCCACAAGAACATGCGGATTTTCCGGTGCCCAATAGACGCAGTTATGCCGATTCCCTGTTCCATTAACTTTACACTGGAACTGATGCGATCTTCATTAAAACATTGTCCGCCGCGACCGCTCTTCGTTGCGTAATGTGTCTGGACGCCAACGGCGAACATTTTGAACATCTAAAGTAAGCATGTGCTTAACTGAAGACATACTACACTCCTGATCAGAATTTACATGTAATACAAACACATAATAAATAGTTTTTGTTCTTTAAAGTGTGAATACATTTTTCTGGTGGACCCTGTATATTGATAATTACTCTTCATTTGTATAATCACTTGGTTACTGTTTGTTACAGTAATTCAATGGCGCTGATTGGGTCAAAGTTATTTAGAATTTCAATGATGTATTTTCATTTAATTCAATTGTTATTGATTTTACTGATAACATTAATTGCCATTCACAGTAATTGAATTAATAGATAGTTGTCGATTGCTGAATAATTCGTTAAGCCTGTTTAAGCTTATCTGTATTATTAAAATTAAAATAAGTTAAATTAAAAGACACAAAAAACTCATAAAGTAGCAAAGCTATTAGAATCTTCATTTGCCATTTCCACTAGATTATGTAGCCAAATAACTGGGCTCTAAGTAAAACCGTTTAATGCTAAATAGTTGTAAGCAATTCAATATAAATTAAATATTAAAATCACATAAAATCTCGATCACAAATTAATGAAATCTCTTACCAGGTTTTATGAAAATATACTCTCTAAGTTTCTGTAGAGAAACTCAAACACGTTGTTGGATTGTTGGGATTTTTCTCTTCGGATTCTTGACTTTAATAAATGAAAAGATTTTAATAGGACTTTAAAATTAACGTAGAGGTGCTTTGAAGGAATATTCTGTGTTAATATGGTACTGATGCATCGTTTAATGAAATAATTCATTCTCTAAACTACATTCATGATAAGAAAATGAAAACTGGATACAATGTTCATAAAATATTGTTCAGCATATTATTATGTTTGTGGAAGACGACGTTACAGAACCCACAAGTCAAATTTGATTTAAAACTTTGTTCTGGGGATTTTTGATAAACTTCGCTTGTGGAAAGTATCAATTAATAATGCTGAATACTAAACCGACGCAAATGACTCAAAATACTTGTCAGAAATCCCGAGAATAAGTAAAATGGATAAATATTGCTCATTCAACCGTATTAGTTCTTCTGTAGGTCTAGAAACACAATCCAGTTATCACTATTTACTTAATTGATAGGAACTGTTGTGGTAACGAAGACCCAGTTAAGACCCTTGAAGATAATCATTGTTTACTCTTTACATTTTCTTTCGCATTACGGTTTATTTCTTGTTCTGCATAGTAATCTCAACAACAAAAACAAAAATGAGGAGTTTTGATAACAAAACAGTGTAATATGAAAATCTGTATTCCAGTTAGTCTTGTACTGTTCATTCCTTTTGCCAAATCGCAAACCAAATTTGTTTGTCACAGTTCTAAAATTAAAGCTTGATTGCGTTCACGGATAGTTAACAAGAATCAAAGTCAACTTTGAGTGATTGAAAGATAAAATGTCTTACTTAGTTTCGCCACAATCTGCATATGTATTGAAGTAAGTAAGTGAGGTATGAAGTAAGTCATATAAATATCTTGTTAATATTATAAGAAAGCTTTGTAAGAAAGATTCGCTTCATTTTCTACAACTTGGCGGATTCAATCCATCTGGAATCAGAGAAAAAATGTAGATAGGAGTTGGATTTTGATCATGCAGAGAAGCTCCAGTTCTTCTCCAGTTGAACGGACGGTGACATGGGCTTGGCCGTATGATCATCTGCTACGGCGGGAGACTAATAACCCCCGACACCCCCGCTGGTCCATCCGGCGCTGCGGCCCCTGGGTCACCGGCAGACGAAGCAGAATTGGCGTCCCCCGCACACGGTTCGCCGCCTTTTCAATTTAACCGCGATGCTGCGTCTGTGAAATGGTAGATGAAGCAGGGAGGGATCCGTCAAGTGGAATCGCCACCCTCGCATGGGAAATTGCAGTCAGCAAAGCGCAATCGCATCCAGCAAATGTTCTATTCAATATAGAACTTTAATAAAAAAAGAAAAGATAAAAGAAAAATTGGATGCAAGCTTCGTTTTAATTTTTGAAAATAGGAACTTTATCATCGTTGGTGTTATTATTATCTGCTGTTACTTACAGACAGATCAATTTCTTTTATATCTATCCTATTCTTAACCATATGGTCTTGATAGTTATACCAAACACTATTAGTTTGTTAAAAATCCTCTTGGAAAAAAAATAGCTTTAGATCGAAACATATTAAACAGGCTCCTTGCCATTATCGATGATCAAAAGAACCCAAACACTGTTTTCCTAGAATCACTCTATTATATTCAATTTTCTATAAAAAATATACTCCTTGACTTAACAGATTAGATTTAAAACAGCTAAGATCAGAAATACGGTGACATAAAGAATACATAAATTATGGTAACTAAAGAATACATAAACTATGATAACTAAAGAACTATTCAGATACTAATTATACCGAAATAATATTAAATGTTTAGTGAAATCTAAACAAAATGAATAACTACTGCCTCTCTTAACCAAGCACGCAGCCAAACTCTCAGGCCAAATTCATATTGGGTCTTCTTATCAATTCGCCAAATAAGTTTAATGGCTTAATTCGAACAAAAGTTGGTTACTTCCCAAATTTGCAAGAAAAACTTACTTCATTGCAATTTACAGCAAAGGTCCACAGACTAACAGATAACGAGACGGATTTTCATTTAAATTAAATCTAGGATTGTATGAAACTTCTATTAAAATCTCGTATTCCTCTTATGCGTAATCTTCTGGATTAAAACTTTCATACCAGAAGACTCAAAATTTACAGTAAATATGGACTACTCAATGTGGACTTCACAGTGCTCTGACATTGCTTGTTTTAGATCTAATTATCCTCTCTGCATTATTGTTTTTACAGAGCATTTAATTAATCAAAGATTTTCGATGCTAACAGCTAATAAAACAATGCCAAAAATTGGACTATATAAAATTGGCTTTCTTACCAAAATTATCGTATTTATTTCATTTATGTGTAAGAATAAAAGGAGAAAAATAATTAAAGCTAAAAAGAATTTATTTATTAAGTTTATTAATGAATTCAGGCTTTTTGCTTAGTTTTATAATCATTTAATTTATTCATGATCAGAGCATGGATTATTTGTTTCATTTTTAGAGTTTTTTTTTTCTTTTTTATTCTTAAATTTTTGAAATGTCGCACCTTTATTATACAGATTTACGAATTGAGAGAAGACGACTGATAAATACGAAACAGCTGTCCTTTTTGAAAACTAAGATCTTCATTTAGTAACAAAAGAGAATTGCTTAACGCTTTACCAGTGATAAACTGGTATAATATACACAAGTGTCACGCTGAATGTAAAATTACCTGAATTCAAAATTTCCACAATTTGTTTTGTCGTAATTTACCGAAGAGGTGTATTAGATGCCACTAGCAAACAGGACCACTAATTTTTATTAAGCTTTAGATACAAATTTTGTGCAAAAAAGAAATCCGCTCGTAAAGGGTTAAATTAAAGCGTAAAGGCTAATAAGGAATACTTTACAAGAAAATAAAAAAATGGTTTCATCATTATAAAAACCATTAATAAAAATCATTTACCAAAGAATAATTTATAGAAAAATGTATGACATGTCAATATTACTTAAAAGGTTGGCACCAACTTCAAGCGGACGTTCGACAGTTCCTAGATTAGATTAGATTAGATTAATTGAAAGTAGGTGGCTTGACAGCCGAGCACGTAGACCTGAAAGATCTTTTGTACTATCCCACGGAAAGAAGGACAGACGGAGAGAAAGACTAAGAAAGGATGGTGTGAGAAATGCAGGGGAAATGGGAGAACCCCGGGAAAACCTGCCCAGCGCGGATCGCCACCATAAACGAAACACATGACAACCAAACCCGGGACTCAGAGGTGAGAGACCAGTGTCTTAGCGACATCGCCAACCGCGCGGCCTTCGACAGATGTCCGTCTGTTACTCAAAGGCATAAAAGAATTCGAGAACGATTATTATCAATATATATCATAATAAAAAGCAAAACAGATATTTTGTTAAACTTTTCATCTAATGCTATGACCAAGTAGATCTTATCTCCATCTATAGTATAAATATATATATATATAGATGGGCTATAGTATTTTCTACTTTTATATGGTGAACGGTTTAAAGTAGAAAATGGTACTTAAATGGTAATAAAACCAGCGCTGTGGTTTTATTACCATGCAAATTATCCATATTTACGAGTATAATGAATGAATTAATAATTTCATACCATAGATCTCTATACGTTCACTTACCTCCTATGTCGACATATTTGTCTTCATTCTCCAATTTGTACTGCTTTCAGTTGAAATGAGAACCTTTCTTTAAATAAACGAATGATATTCAAAAGCTCTGTGCTAATCTCCGTCCCATTTGGTGAAGTCGAACGTAACGACGACTGAAGCGAACAGAATTTCGCAGAGAAAGAGAGAGATTAGAGGAAGCCAGGAAGAAGAATAGGCAGCCATTAAGTTCTATTAACTGAAATTTACCGTTTGGAATTGATTGGAATCGACCAGATTTAATTCGGCAATAAGTAAAAATCGATGCGAAATATGAACCGAAATGTTTTAAATGAACACGTAATGATTTTCGAGGTTCCCTTGCCATTTCGAAAATTCCAGCTTTGTATGTTAATTGTATTTAATCGTATTCTAAAGGTTAGAATTTCAATATTCTAATGATTACCAAAGTTCAAACAGGTTATTGAATGTGTCATCTGTTATTGGGTAAGTTAATGCTTTTGTAATGATAATTGGTTTTTATCTTTGACATTATTGAATATTTAAATTGATTTAAGAACTAATTAACTAAAGTTTTGGAGATTTGTGAGTAGGTTTTCTTTTTCAAAAATCAATTCTGAGAACTATAAAGATTTCTGGACGTGAAATAAAATCTTCTAACCGCCTTAAATGGGGAAAACTTTAGATTGGCTTCTAAGCAAATATTTTTACGAGTTTTGAATAACTCTGTAAAAAAATATTGCATTAAGTTCATTAAACTTAAAATGAAAATGAATCGATCAATTTTCTTTTAATAAAAGAAAATCTTTGGATGAAAACCGAAAAACATGTTTTTACATTTGTTAAAATCTAACGAGTAAGAAATCTAACGAGTAAAATCTAACGAGTAATTTCTTCAGAACATTTAAAATATTGTATTAAAAATATAACTTTTTATTCCGTTATTTCTGTAAGCAAACTATACAAACTTCGAAACTAGTTTAATAATTTAAATAATTATAAGTTTGGCATTTAATAATCACGTATTGCTAGAAATTTTGGATCAAGATAGAAATTTTGGATCGTTGTAGCAGGAACTATACTCTCTTTATTTGCAGATTGTTCAATATCGTTCAATGAAACCCACGAAAGAAAACAATATAATTCAGTGCTTCAGCTTAGCGTGTCTTCGAAATTTGCAGTTGAGAAAATACATTGCACACATGCTGCATAAAAACTATTTTATATTTACAATAAAACAGAATGAGCTATACGCTTCATTTTAATTGTAAATATAATAAAGTCTTTTTGCAGCATGTCTGTAATGTATTTTCTCAACTCCCATATAATTACATGAGAAATAAAACAGAAACGTACAAGAGTTCACTGAGCTGTTTTTGGAAATTGTGATACCGGGAATCCACTTTAGCCTATTCATCAGTTGGATCCGCCCAGTATCTTACATCTCAGTGAACTCAGAAAACATATAAAGAAAACAAAAGTTAACACCACAATGGCCCTTCATATTAAAAAAAACATCAAAACCTAAATAAAGAATAATAAGGCCAATCAATTAATCCCTAGCTAGCGATCGCTTAGCATGTAAATTATTCCTCTTTTTATTCTGTATTTAGGTTTTCAGGTTTTTTTTTAATTTTTAAATTTTTTTTTTCTTTTGGCTTTCAGTTCACTCAGATGTACGATACTGGGCGGATCCAACTGACGATGGGCAGGAAACCTGTATTAGGCTATCTTGTATTCCCGGTATCACAATTTCCAAAACAGATTAGTGAACTCTCAGTCTTATGTGTTTCTGTTTTATTTCTCATGTAATTGTTTCCACGCACGTAAAACTTTTATATATAATTAATTCTCTGTTTTCAAGTACCTCCTTAACCTAAGAGCTCTGTATGATGAAAGAATTGAAATGTTATTAAAACGATAGCTGAGAGATAGCGATTTCTTCAATTTTATCAACTTTCAGAATAATTGTGACCTTGGATTCTACGTTTTCTAACAGAAATGGAATTCGTGTTTTATTTATTTTCTAGATAGTGAATACTAGTAAATGATGTCACTAACAAACTAATTTCACCCAGAAAGGAGGATAAATAAAAGACATATGTTCTGTGTTGCAGTTGTGATATTTGAGTTACTTTACGCATTTTTCTTTTAATAATGGCGCACAGAAAATGGTCAATTAGTTTTATATCTTAAATATAATTTTTTTTTTTTTAGTCTATCACTTCTAAAACTGCAGTTTGCTTTGCAAAAGAAAGCTCTTCTTTTAAACATTTTCTTGAATCCAATATTAAAGCAAAAAGATCATTGTTGACTGCTAACAGTCGACAGTCGTATCGCCCACCACTCATTATTTACGATGAATGTTTCTACTTTCAGTGGACCGAAACTTTACAACCACATTTCAAGGACATCAACTGAATTTAGGAAGAGTGACGAAAGACATTTTCTGAAATAATCTCTCTAATAGCGGCAAACCTACTCTAACCATAACAAAGCAGGCACAAGACTAATAAGAGAATTTAAAACTGTAGTAAAATGTAATCCAAAGAGTATTTCAACTAAACAAGTTCCGGTTAAGGTCGAGTAAATATGAACAAGAACGTAAAATACTGAAAATTAAAGGAAATAAAAATAGGTGTTATAAAAATTATCATTTATTTAATACAGTGAAAACTGGTTTATATGTATTTCAAGGGGAAAATTTTAAATTATGCATAACTGAGAATTACTTATAACTTTATTAGTAATTAAACTAACATAAGAAAACTCGTAATTAACATTTGTGTATTAAGTACATATTTTTTCAGCTTATGATATGCATAACTGTGAATAGAGTATTTTGAAATTGACAGTTTTACTTTATAGAGGTTTTCTGATTTCGTATTTTAAGAAACTTTAAGGAAACAAATACTGTATACCCATTACACAATTACAGTTCTAAGGTAAATGAAAAGCAAATTCACCTAATTTTTTCTAATTTTCCATCACATTGTTTCTCAATTTTCTGTATCTGCAAATTTCCCCTTTTGTTGACGGTTGCGCTTACAGATTTTGAACCTAACTTTCAGCATTCTTCTAACAATGACTCCTACTAATGACTGCACATAATGTAGTGCAACTTATATTTAAGCTGCTCGCTATTTCTCCTTTTAATTTTTGCGGGTTGTCTTTCCTCTAAAGAGTAATTTTTATTCCTTCTATTACCCATGACTGCAAGAGCATGAGACTGAAGTAAATGTAGGGAACACATGTTTCATTCATGCGAAAATTCATTCAGTCTTTGTCTCTGACCGATCTTTCATTAACAGCCGTCCAGAAACCTCATGAATGCGACGATTTCATATCGATACAAAACACGGAGCTGTATATCAGTGTATCTAAGGAATATCTATAGTTGAAAATACGTATAATTCAATCTCGTCTTCAAAAATATACTATATATAAAGGCGAATGGCATGTAACTCAGTTACGTATATCTCAGAAATAATTTATATGTAATTAAATATAATTTTCACCAGGACCTACAAACAATTACGCACAAACCAGAACTACGTAGAACTGGGTTACATATAAACCAGTTTTTACTGTATATACTATTTAATATATCTTTGTTTCATACATTCTGAACTTCATCAAACATTCTGCTATTTCAACTAATTTCCTGAAAATATCTTTTAATATTTTTTTCACTCTTTTCCCTATTGTTTTGATCTCTCTTTCATATAATTGCAATTTGTTCTTTCATCGTAAGATTATGGAGTTCCCTTCATTCCCATCATCATATGAAATTTCCTAAATATAAATTAAATAAATAGCTGTAAAACATTTTTTTAGGAAAAAAGTTTTTTAATGACGTTATTTTTTAGTTACACAACTAAACACAATTTAAGAAGTTGATAAAAAGAAACGTGATAGGTTTTCTCCAAAAAATGAAATATATTGAAAAATGTTTGGGTTTCTTCTTGAGAGGCAGAAGAAGATAACAAGTTTTATTACACATCATTTTGTTTTCCCCGAATAAATATAACGATGGTAGATCACAGGATTTCTTCAGAATTAGTCATAAATCAAGTGACAACTATAAAAGAAACCTTGTAAAATTTAAATCCATACTGCCTCCGAAATCTTGACATTAAAGACCAATTTAACGACAGTCATGAATTGTCTTGTATTGATGTCACTTTGACTTATTCATGGACCCATTATTGCGAGAAGAATGATTTTACCATTGTTTCGATGAAAAAAGCAGCACAAAGGGCATCTGAAAGCGCCTCAACCAGTGTCATAAACAAAACCTTACAAAGAAACAGATAAGGAAAACACGATCACTGCAAGCCCCCGACTTATCAGAACCACGTCAAAGTGGCTCACAAAGCTGTAAGGACATCTCCTCGTACCTAAATGTCGTGGTGACTGAAAGTATTTGGTGTTTCTGACTATTTGGGAATATAGCAACAACAACAAAATACTGAACGTTCTCATATCCTCTAGGCGAAATCAAAAGACTAAGAAATGAAAAAACAAAAAAACAAAACAAAAAGCAAGATTTAGGAAATGACAAAGCCTTGATACTGTGTCTAATTGAGAAAGTAAACGTATTTAATTAACTAAAAGTTTCAAGTATAAAAAGAGACACTTTTAACTGAAAGCAAAGTTACCGAAGAAAACTTTGGTACTAAAACACATATTATAATATATATATAATCTATATGAAGATGTGCTTCATTCATGAACAGTTCCTTCCCTAGGAGTAAAGGTAGATGCAGTTCCTGGACGTGTTTCAGGAACTAATTGTTCCTGACAATTGTTCCTGGCTTTGAATATTGAAGGTTTTTGCTCCCTGCTGGTCCGATTTATATCAAAAGTAAATTAAGAATCTTCCTAATCAGAATCTAAATGTTGACTAAATTTTCAGATTTCTAGGGGAAACAGTTTTACGTTACTTTGATACAGAACAGTCTTACATGAATATTTTGTCTTCTAGGTATATTCTAGAACTTTTTGATCTAAGTATTTTTGTTTTTTTGTTTTTATTGCCGTTGAATTCAATAATCTTGACCACATGTAAGCATGTTGGAGGAAGCAATCACGAGGATAAAATCGAACACCATTTTTTTTTAATTTCTAGAATTTTATTATTTGTGGTTGGTTATAAACTGTGACAATTCAAATTCACTACATACCTTAAACACCTTAAACATCTTAGGAAATGTAATTTGTAGAATTAGTCAATATTGAAAAGGTAGCATAAATCTTTCTTAAATAAAGATAAATTATTTGAAAACTAAAGTAAATTGACTTCACTGTAACAATTAATAAACAAACCCTTGCATACATATATCAACCTTTAGATACTGTAACGAAGCGATATTTTATTTGCTCCAAACTTATTTAATTAAATCAAACTGATAATATTACCAAATACCAAAACTCATCTCGTCGCCACAACATAATGTAACCATGTGTCCCTGGACAACAAAGGGAACCGACAAAAGTATTTAAAGATCAATAATTTGTGTTCCAATATGGGAAGGGAGAAAATCATGGCTTAGTGTCACAGCAGGACAGCCCCCTGTGATGAAACAGCGTTGCCTGGGGCTTCAGGGGGTCCCACGACACATCATCCACAGCTTGATGGATCATAAATGGACAATCTGGCCATAGTGTAATTATTAGTTCCTCAGAGGATATGGGTAAGTAGAGAAGAATTGAAAAAGCTGTCCTGTTATAGAGTTTTGTGCTCCACTTAAATGAAAGTTTAAATTTAAATTGACTCTATTTATTCGCATGCAGGTTTGATTACATTATTTTCCTCATTTACAATTTTCTTGATCAATTAAGTATGTAGGAAATTTACTTCTCCTTGAAAACTGGGAATTACTGCTATGTTAGCTGACAAAAACTGAACTTTTATTAAACAATTAATTACAGTTTTCAAAAGATACCATATCTAAATTTATTCAGTGATTTAAGTTGTTTATTAATTATCCAAATTATACTATCGCAGAAAATAAAGCTAAAATGAAATGTTGAATCTAAACAAATTGGAATTCTCTACGACTTTGATACATTTGGAATAAAAGAGTTGCAATACTCATGTTACACAATTAGTAAAATATTTATTTGCTTTTCAAATTTGGATTTCTGTCATTTCTGTTTGTAATCGTCGTATAAATGATAATTGCTAATTTTCCTTCACAAAATTCCAAGAGAATTTAATAACATTGAAAAAAAATGTTATTTTGCACTTGTGAGATATCAGGCACTGAGTTCGTGAAAATGACTAAACTTTGCATGAGAAATTAATATCTTTGGGAGATATTAAAGTCTTTGGGAGAGACCAGAAGGGTATTTATTTATCGAGTGACCTCCTCTTATGAAAAACAAATGATCACTAGTATAGTAACAGATTAAAATCACTAAGGAGGATAAGGTGAAATTGTTTTATTATAAAAAAAAAGTTTTACTTATTAATTACAATTCAAACTTAAATTCGAAATACCACTATCTAATGTTTTCTGTCAACACTATTTTTCAGGTGTTGCTTTTTTTCCATAAAGTTGCGAGAAGTAAAAAAAGAGATAAGTCCTTCTTCTGTATCAAAGGTTTCCAGATTGCTAAATTTCGCTGGATGTTTCATGTTTTCAACAGCAACAAAAGTGCGAAATAAAAACAAAGTAGAGAAGCATAAGACTGCAATAATGTAAATAATCTTTATTTCAGATACATTATGTTGAGAACTTTTATGACTGCATGGTGATAAGTTTGATGTGTCTTTCATGCGATCCTTTGTGAAAATTGCTGCTCACTTGCATTTTTTGTTTGTTTTTATTTTCTCACTGTGTCTGTTTTTTATTGTCATTCTCGAGAACTCTTTCCAAGATTTGACGTTAGTTGTCATTAAAGATACGGTGATGGTGGTTGTCAAGAAGCCCGACTTGCAGTTTTCCTTATTTCCGTTTTTCAATAAGGTAAAAGATGAAGTTTTTCAACTCAAGAAAATGGAAAAAGCAGAAAGACAACTTTCATTCGATTATTTCTCCCTGACTTAGCATTTTAATTAGAGTTCATTCTTGTGCTATTTTTAGACTTTGATAACGCTAACGTCTGTAATATTTCACTTTATAATGTTAAGTCAATTAATATACAATGAAAAAAAAAGTTAGGAAGGAAGAGATTTTTGAAAATTAATTTCTTAAGGTGCATCGTCTATTTAAAGGTAGATTTGAGTCTTAAAAACGAAGATTCTATTGACTTTAGCATGTAAATAGTAAGCATTTAGGAGCAAAATAACTGTCAAACTAATTGCTAAACTATACTGCAACACTTCAGTAGAACTCAATTTTTTTTTGTTTAGGAGGGTAAAATTTTAATGATAGATAATGGTTAGTAAATGCGATCTCAATGTTGATCTTCCCAGAAATCGCATTCTTAGTGGTCTAAAGATACATACGAGTCTCTATAAAGCGCCGTTATCTTGATAAGTAAAAGAAACTTCACTTTTAAGCCATTGCCTCGTTTTAATAACGAGGGTCTTCATAATATGATTTCTGGGTCTTCATAATATGATTCATTTTATTTCTAAAAGTTCCCATGAAACGGCTTTGATTTGTAATTTAGTGAAATTTATTTTTATTTCCCATTCGTAAAACAGGTATATTTATTCTCTCCTATTTTTTCTTTTTATGTGAAGTAATTTCTTAAGGGAAAAAGGTCCGCATTGAAAAGTTTACCTGCATTGTTAAATTAGAAAGAAAAAAAAAAGATAAAAATTTACATAAAATTGAAGGGCGACTTTTCCATATCACATCATCATGAACAATAGAACAGTTCATTGAAATTTCGAGGAAATGTTTTACCTAAAAGAAGTCAATCTTCCAACCAGTAAAACTGGAAAATGAGTTTTATCTCTGGCTTTGTCTCTGCCATATTTTAAGTAAGAGATCTCAGATTCTATCTACTAACTTTCTTTTCTTTCTCTTAAATACCGGTACTTTTAATGTAAAATAGACTTTCTACTTTTATTTTCATTTATATTTAGAGCGAATTAAGCTACGTCATTCCATATTTTTAAATTGCAGTATTTCTAGGTTTTACGATTCTTGCTGACGAATTTTTGTTTGAATTCCGTTGATTAAAAAACCAAAATTATGGTATCGATTCTTTAGAAGTTTAGAAGAAAAGCTAAAGAACAAGCAATTATCATGGATTTACAAACTGAAATTACGCCAAACTCTTCATTTGGGAAATTGGTTTTGAAATCTGAAAACCTAGGTTGGGCCAAGTGGCAAGAGAAAATAGATAGAATAGTTCCACTTAACACAGAACGTGGAAATCATAATGAGATAATCTCAACAGCCTATGGATTGTAATGAGGATATTTAGACTCAGTAATTTAACTTTGAGTTAAGATCCAAAGAATTTATTTAAAAATAAAAAAGCAAATGAAACTTTCTGTCATCATTAAAGATATTAAAAAATTAAGAATTCATTTGAATATCTTTAGGCAATTACTATCAATTTAAATTTTCCTCTGAGTATTCTTATTCACTAACGATAAGAATATCTACAGGCATTCCTTATATTACATTAGCAGAAGAATGAATTTTATATATTTTATATTTATTATGTGTTGATCTATTATGTGTTGAAGAATGAATTTTATATATTTTATACTTATTATGTGTTGACGAAACTATGCAGGTGTCTAAAACAGTCCGTAATGAGTTACAGACTACATACAGTACTTTGTATTGTAATGCTTGTAACTATTTTTTGCATTTGATTAGGAAAAATATCATTAAGAAAATAAGAATACTATTTTCTTAATGTAAGAGAAAACAAGATCTATGAGATTTGAAAAACAAGTCAAAGCAAAAGAAATCGGAAAAATAAAAACCTCCAATAAATCAGAAACTGTTTTCATCGCTTTCCACAAACGCGAATGACGCCATGTTGATTGCTCGAGGCGGCCTCTGTCGATCACCAGATAAATTATGGCCATTCTCAAGGGTAGGAGGTTGTGGGAACACACAGTGAGACGTATGGGTCCCATTGGTCAGTCAAACAGGAATTAATTCAATTAGATGGGGATGAACCGCTTTGCTTTCTACTGCCCAGGGGAAGGAGGCGGTCATATTTCAAAAATGAAATATAGTTATCAATAACACTCTCTTTTTTTGCTCTATTGGAAACCGTAGCACTTCTGTTATCTGTTTCTGGCAATTTAATTTATTAAAGAATTTTTATCAATTGAATAGAAGCAAACAAAAAAAAAGAAATTTAATTAATGGACTTATTTTACGATAAAACTATTGCCTCAAGATCTGTGTTTATCAAACAATTTTTTCCTCTAAGTTGGCTAATTAACCAATCGTAACTTTAAGTCCTAGTCAACAAAATTAACATCAAAATTTAGACTTTTTTCTCTTTCGACAAAATAAAAGAAATGCTTACCCGTCAACTTTATTTCCTTTTTTTTTCGTAATGAAGGTAAGCTAAACAACTATTGGTTTACTTTTTAAAGTTCAAATTTCAGTAAAAGATTTAGATTCTTATAAGAAAAGATCTTATTGGTCTATATTGATCCAATATATGATAACAATCCCTCTTGTTACATAATGTTTCTATACTCATATGTATCGTATGTATCGTGAAACTACATTTATACTCCTCTCATTGTGACATCATTTAAATCACCAATTAATGATAGAAATGGATAAGAGACTGATAAGAGATAGCGTTTTCTGCTTTTAGAGTTCTTGACTTTACTGAAGTAACGTTAAAGAAGATCAGTGTAAGGAAAGATACATGTATGTTGTGGAAGAATAAAATAGAAAAATAATTTGATGTTAGATTAATGTTTCTCTTGAATTTTCAAGACGAAATTTGAAACCTTTTTTTTTTAAGGAACGACTATCTGAACTTTCTTAAGCCAAGTTTTTAAGATATTCGCCGACCCTTGAAATGCAATGTCCTGCATCCAGTGACAATTCAAGAGCCGATAACATCTCGACTTTAAAAGTTGTAACTGGGCCGAGCGTATGATCTGGCACTGGTGATAAATTATGAGCTTCATTTCGACCTTAATGGCAGTGCGAATGGGAGAAATGGTTGCCGCTGCCCCCGTCGCCTGACTGCCAAGCGGCTTTCATCGCGTCATTGCCCCGACTCACAGATTGTCGGCGAAATTCTGGCCACAGATTAATTCTATCTTTCGCCTTGGGCGTCGCGGATTTTTGTGATTTACGACACGGGGCATCCATCGAACTATATCAATAATCGCATTTTTCCAAAGATAGATGAACACAATCTTCGGCATTCGAAAGAGACAACATCAATAAACAGATTAGTAACAACAAAAATAAATCCATAACAGTGGCCAGGGCTTTAAAGTAGGTTTTGAACATTGCGTCTATTGCAATACTAAAGAACAAACTGATATTGACTCGTTGGTTTTCTATGTAATTAAAATCATACAGAAAACAATTTCATAGCTCTTAAAAAATGCATGATGATCTTTGTAAATTCTAATGAATATTTTTATTATTAATTAATGCAATACTGGTTTCATTTATAAAATTATTGTAAGAAAGCTAATAATGTTTTCATGTTGACTTGTCATAATCATAGAGGAGTATTATAAAAGACTAGCTGTACCCTGCGTGCATTGCAATGCCACTCAAAGAAAGAAAGTGTTTCTGTTTTAATTCTGTTTATGGAAATGCTTTTGGATACACAATATATTTTGTTTTTCCGTCTGGTACATACATGAATAAATCAGAAAGTTTTCCAACGCGTCAGCAGGCCACCTACAGCGGTCCATGTGTTGTCCCTGTGCTTTGTTGATGGTCATTGCAAATGCGAGTCGCACCGGAAACTGCAAACGTTGAAACCGGAAATACACTCATTTGTTGAAACGACTCGCGCACCAGATATTGTAAAATGGTTCTACTGATTCAGAAACCTTCGCGGGCGTGCGTATAACAACTCTCAAAAGTTTCATTGCAATCTGATGAATGGCATAGGAACGCATACGGGACAAACAAACAAAGAAACATTCATTTTTATATATTAAAATTAAATGAACTAGTACTTATAAGACAATGGATTCCATATCAATTTTTGGATTCGTGCGGTTACAGAATAGGTTTCTGGTCGTAGTAGTGAGATTCTCAAAATTAATTCTGCTGTGAAGTCCCATCAAACGGTAATTTTTCATGAATGTAATGAGAGTTTTAGGAGAACATGGATTGATTTTAAAAAACAAATTTGACAATTCTCAGTGTTTATAGTCCCGTTCAAATAAAAATGCATCGCATCTCCCCAAAGAATTCTCGAAGTCCAAGCACCGGTTGTCCTCCATTCTGGCAAGAAATGTCACAGCAAATGTCAATCGCTCATCATAAATCATCGTGTAGCAGCTGTTATAAGAGGCCTATCTTCTTTATTGATAAAATTGAAGAATGTTGGGGAAGACTTTCCGAACCTTGGAATACAGCATAACAAATTATCACTCTACTCTACCGGAGCTACTACTAACAGCAACGTGTCCGTCTGATCTGTAAAGAACCGCGTTTGCAACTTCCTCAATTAGCTGTGGTTGTACTGATTTCCGACCTCTCCCATATAAATACACTTAATTTATTAAATGCTTTAAATTTGTAAATTATTCAATTAAAAGAAATCTTTATCGTATGTAGTAATGGAGCAAGTCAACAATATAATGGTTAATGAGAAAGAAAGTTTAATGTGCATGCAAATAGACATGATGACGAAATTAATAATGCACACATTTTCTTCGCCCAGTCTTAGCATGTCATCGATGGGAATCTTGAACAGCTGTTCCATGCTCATTAGAAATAATCAGTTGATTTTCTTTTGCTGACAAGCTTAAACTGCACGGAAAGTCATGGATTTCTCTCCCCGCTTCTGGAAGTGACATCAAACAACAAAAACAACAATCAAAGATAGAATCAAGACAACACACTTGGGTCAGTGTTTCTTTTATTTTTTATTGTTGTTCTGTTGCTTGGAGATCACTTCCGAGAGCGGGAGTGAAATCCATGTCTTTCTGTGCTTGTCATTGAGGGTAAATCCGGCTGTTGATTCCTAATGAGGATGAAACAGCTGTTCTGGATTCCCGTCGCTAACATGCTCAGACTGGGTGGAAGTAGATATGTGCGTTATTACTTTCGGTTAATTTTCTAATTTTCAATATTTTACACGATTAAATAATGTTTTAAATTTAAAAAAATAATCTGCTTTTACGTGTACCTGCTTGTTAAAAACATCTTTTTAAAGTGCGAATGGGATTGAATTAACATAAATTAATGAACATGAAGCTAAGTACATTAAAGTTCTGCAACGGTAAAACGTATAGTATCTTTTGATAGTTACGCTTATGTACTGTTCATATAAAAAGGAGTAACTCTTAGTTCAAATTCAATTACACAATGTAAACGCTCTGAAAAATGTACGACGACATATTTTGGACTCGTAGCTGTGAGCACTGAACAGCTCCTACCACAGTCTGTGATAGTGTGGGTGGGTCACATTGGAGGGCAGAATAGTTCCTCTGAATATTCATATTGTGAAGGAAAGGAATGTTGGGATAGGGGCTTATCAGGTTTTGTAATGATAACACCTATCTTCCACAGAGCAAAGATAGGTAACCTCCAGGGCGATACTCGAAAGGCTCCACGTCACGAGTCAGGGAAGGGCAAAGAAGATAGCACGAGCTTCACTTTCCCCCAGAGGGAAATGGAAAATACTTAAGTCCAAGAGAGTAGGGATGGTGATGCGTCTTCAAGAGTTATTCCTCATCTTTGTATCATTTCCGAAAAGGCAAACAAAACGTTACAGAACTTGAGTTGTTGTTGACTAAGAAACTGGACTTTAAACTGTTTTCTTATATAATAAAGGAAAACAACATCAAAAATAAACTCTAAAAATTTGTTGTCAGAACAACTTCTCTCATAAAAGAAAGAAAATCAATTCTTCTAACAACTAGGTAAACAAAGTGCTAATCTGTTTTTAAGGTGTTAGAGATGTAGTGTTCGGATCTTTAACTTCATACGCAATTGCTTCGTTAATTGAACTTTATTGTTTCGAGTTCATTTGAAATAATCCTTAATACCATTTTCTATTCTTGCAAATAAACCTTATAATTAGATTGTAAAAATGATTATTTTAAGAAATAAAAAAAAAATCAATTCGGGATGATGCTAGCAGGAGCATTTACAACCTCTCCGAGAAGTACAAACAGGTTATATATTCTAAATAACAGGTCCCTATTAATATTAGATAGCAGATAAAAGTAAGACATTAATATATGCAACGATTCGTAAAGAAAAACAGCAGCATTCTTATACTTTATTTTTTTGCGGATGTTGTTTCCTTTTTTTTGCTAGTAACACATTATTTCTGATGCCTTTCAGGAGTTTTTTTTTCGAAATGTAAAGAATCCGTTCAATAATGTCGTATTATTTGGAAGGACTTGAATCTGAAGAGAGATCCAAGGCTGGCCATGGGAGGGGAAAAAGGAGAACAGTTGGGGGACCGTAAGAGAGAAGGAGGGTGGCGCCGTAGGGACCACAATTTACGGCTTCGTGAGACGAATATGCAAACGCTTACGGAGTGGCAAAGAAAGAGAGAAAAGAGTCAGAGTTTGAAAGGAGGAAGTGGGAGTTGGAAAGGGTCATCGTAGCCACGGGTGAAAATCGAAGACCATCTCGCCAGCCCCGAGACAAGCAGTCGAGAAAACAGCATCGATCCACACCGTTGCCTTGAAACTCACCACGCTCACTGCCAGACATTATTTCTGCATATTAACATCTTCAGTTGCTCAAAATGTCATGTTTGATCTTTAGAGCTGAAGCAATATTTTGTAGGTTGTTTTCGAGAATGTATTTCTCAATTCGAAAAGTCAATAAGTTAAGTAGAAGCCACTTTAAAATTTAACAACAGAAGGAAGCTGTGTTTACAAAAATACAACTGCGGTTTTAACATTGTCGTACATCCATTAAAAAAAAAATAGCAAGCCTTCTTTTACTTTCACATTGATATTCATGGTTTAGTATTCACATTTTAACTTTCATGATTTTTCTTATTTCTTATTACTTGTTGATTAAGTATTAAAAATATAGTGATGCGTAGATTTACTGCTGGCAAATAGTGGTTCTTTTAAAATAATGAAATTAAGATCTCGAAAAGCTAATGAAAAGATCACTATTTAACTATTTGTAGCAAGGGTCAGCGTGTGAAAGGGAGACATTTCAATTTTATTATATTTCCTGCAATTTCTTTCTTTCAAGAAAACTATTAAAAAAATAAAATAAATTCTACTTAATTCCTTTCTGTAATTTGAATCTTCTTTTTCAGAATTTACTCTCTCTCCAGAAACATTCCTGCGGATGCTTGTCACAATCCAATGTGAACAGGATATTTATTTAATAACAATTTTTGGTTACTTCATTAACTTTCTTTATTCCTTCTTAGTTTTATTGGCAAAGAGAAAAATATTTTATATTTAATTGCATTCATTAAACATCCTCCTTCAAAGTAGCCGAATACAATGTTAAGGTCAACTGAAAACATTCTGAAGAATCGGTTCAAACATATTGGAATTATATTTTTAAGATTAAAAATAATCATTAAAAAAAGTCAAAAGAACTATTGTCATAAAGTGTAGAAAATAAGATATTTCATAAAAAAAAGAAAGGTAAGAAAAAAGCCTAGAAGGATAACAAAAGAGAGTAACATTTGATCCATGATGTTATATTTAAAAAAAATGGTTTTTTATAGAATAGAAAGGGTTTTTTTTTTTTTTTTTTTGCAGTAAAATCACGAAAAGTTTAGTTACTCTATTACCATTTTGCCGTTGTATTCATTTTTACTTATCTTCAAAGGAGCATTGATGTCTTAATTATTACTGTTAAGTTGCTATGTATTATTTGTGATCTCCAATATGTCCGGAGCTCAGAAAGACTGAGAAATACTGATCTACATTGATCTAGGGGATCAGCATGAATTCAAGTCTACATTTGACTAACATTCTGATGTTATTCTAAATATTACTCATAGCAATTCAAAGTAACTAAATTTAAAATAGATTACTAATTAGATCACGTTTGATGCTGATAAAAACTCATTGTTTGCCAAGTGACAGTTCTTCAGTCACTTCTACTTCTCTGGGAAGTTTTATCATAACTCCCAAGAAGAAATTTTGAAAGACAAAACACAGCTGTGTATGGTAGGTAAATCCAAAATTCACAGTCCAAAAGTTATTTACTGCGTGAAACATATATATTGAAATAAACCATTTTTAAGCTTTACTTGCCTCACGAAATATGGCTAAAAAAAGTTCTTCAAGATAAAGCTTTAAAGTATTAAATTTCAATCATTTGTTTTCTCCTAAGCGAGTAAAATTGCTGTATAGATCCTGCTATTTAACTATTTAACTGCTATATAGATCCTTTTTTTTGAGGGATTTCCTCACCCCGGGATGAGATATTATCTCGATATTTCGGCCCGGTGCCTCGGGCCTTCTTCGGGAGATATATATATATCAATTATATCAAGGTGAGCGCAGAACTAACAACTTCCGTCGTTAGTTTCTCGGATAAGTTACTCATGTCGTTTATGACGGAAGTTGTGATGTTACTGATGGTATTTATGACGCTCACATTGATGTAATTGATATTTATATATCTCCCGAAGAAGGCCCGAGACACCGGGCCGAAATATCGAGAAAATATCTCATCCCGGAGTGAGGAAAGCCCTCAAAAAAAAAAAAAAGGATTTATATAGTATCATGTCTCACTCCTCCTTCAGGACCAAACTATGTATTTAACTTTTGGCTTCTGGTTTGATTGTGTTGTGACAAAGGCTTTGGATTTTCTATTCTTGAGTTTTGACGCTACAGAGTCAGTCTCGTTTGAGAAGCGTCAGCATTTTGGAATCTGTCGTTTTTGGAATTAATGCTGATTGGAATCTTAGGCGTTCTCTTGGCACTGAAGAGAGGAAGCAGTGCGAAGGCGGAGAAGGAACAAAAATGTTCACCGAATTCCTTGCGACATTCAAAAGCGAAGGGCGTTTCATTTTCTTCATAAACATAAAACGGAGGCCAATAAACACCATTAGAAGCGTCGAGGGCCTGGATTAGGAAACGTCTGCGCCCCCTGCCGGCAAGCGAACCAAGGCGGAAATCCCCGTTGAGACACCTTCTTCCGATAACCCTTCCCCCCGAAATTAGATGGTGAGGCTCGAAAGGCTTAACCCAACAGCGGAAAATATTTATTATTCGAAGAGATTTTTCACTTTTCATCCACTTTTCAGTTGAAGTTTTTTATTGTTTGCAAATTACCACGAGAAGTTTTCACACACATAAAACACAAATTGCTTAATGCGTTTCAATTCTCAGACGCAGACAGAATTAAAGTTCGAATTTTGAAAGTAGGTTGAAAATTATATTTTGATGAAAAAATTGAAGCAAAATGTACTTTAATGTCTACCGTAAATCTACAAATAATAAACAGTTTCGCATTTTTAGAGAGCCAGAAATGGTCTACAGAGGCCTCTTTTTAATTTTACATTAAGAATAAAATCTCCTCTGTCCTTGTAGTTTATGTCCTCATTGACAAACAGCCAGCTTAAACAAAATTTTAACATCTTAACAGCCATCTTACCGGGAACTTATTGCTGAAGAAACTAGATATGTTGGTAGACTTAAACAAAACAACAAACAATATCAATTTTACATTTAAATATACTTATATTCGGTCTGCCATGAGGCCAGTGTGCTGGTACCCGGGTTCAAATCCCGATGGAGAGCATGTATGTTTCAAATTTCCATTCCTGTGTTTGTCAGCCTCTTTTTCACTTTCTCTTCGGGTCTGAATTCATTCCATAATGGCGTCTTGAGGAAGTCAACGGGAAACCATCTCAGTATCTTTCCCTAGAAATTCTCGGGAGTCTTCTAGGGGTTCGCCATATTGGGAACACTAGCGCTCCCGGGAACACGGAGGCTTCGCTACGAATCTCGCACTTCGGTGCGTACCGTACCAAAAACAAAATACTTATATTAAACTATTTATATTATATTACAACTATAGATATATTGAAAATAAAATTGATATTGAACCAGAAAAGCTTTTTACAAAATTTCTTATTTGCTATAATCAGCGGAAACATTTGGATTATTGTTGACTCTCCATCTCAGCCACTACCTTTTTCCGTTTTGAAGCGAGCGCTGTAAATGTTTTCCAAAGATTCGCAACGTTATTGATCAGAAAATGAAATCTAACCCTTAAAAAAAAAAATTACAAAATTACAAAATCCCCAAAATTATATTTGTTCAATTTCATTGTCCCGATGGCAACAGAAAATCTGTTTGTTTTTATTTCGAGGCGAATTTCTATCCAATTGCCTTCTTCTTTTTAATTCAGTCTAAGAAAGTTTCCGAGTTGCTTGGCAAAACTTTTATATTGATATATCTAAATATATATTCCTTTTTTTATTAATTCCTAACTAGTAAACCTGTCAAGTAAAATTTTTAGTGATCACGTGACTCTGAGGTCATTTTCTCAGTCACGTGATCTTTGATCGCGACCGGACTACCTGTAAAAAGTTCATCGGAATGAGAGGCAACAACTTGTCTCTTCATTTTTGTCATCTAAAATGAACGGTTTAGAAGTTGACCTTTGTAACATGACTTACGGCTGACCCACGTCGATGAAAAATAAAATGTAGGCAATCTCAATATTTACTTAACATTTGACACATTATCTATGTTTGTGAGTCTTATAATTTCGAGGAGTAGTGGGCAAAAAAACCCCCAATATTTTCTTTTATATATACAGAATAACTTTTATACTATATAGATAGATGACACTTTTAATCTGTAGCTTCGCTAGAGATCGCGATGATAACTAACCATAAATCCTACTGAATATAAGTAATTCAGGGTTAATTACATCAGCAGATAATGCATTTATCGAAAAACACCGAAATCTATTACATGAAAAAAATAATCAAACTATAAAACTGCTTCATATTCAGTTAATTACCCTATTATTAAGAATAACCAAATAATATGCCCCTTGTAACGCAACATGCGCGCGAATATCGGTGTTCTGAAGCTTTCAAACTCTAATTAAAGTGATTTATAACCCAGAGGAGCAATATAGACTTTTAGACAATTATCATTGATGATCAGAATGACCCTAAAACGATCAGGATCTTGATTTATCGAATTGGACGCGAATGTAGATAGATTCAATAATAAATTAATGATCCTATTTACGGTAAAGTAATTTGAAGAGATTTTCGCAGTCCGTTCGAGCTTATTCGAGGTTTTTAAAGCCTTTTAATTCCAATGTAAGCAATGGAAAGTTTCACAAACCACGTTATTAATAAATCCATTAGCACTGCTGGTTTTTAAAATTTAGAATTCAGATAAGAATAGGTTGATAAACTATTTCAATTCAAAAACAAATTCAAACTTAAATAAAATACAAACTTAAAATAAATTTTAAATACTCATTAAAAATTTAATGGTTACGGATTGAAACTTCTTATAATCCATTATAAAAATCTACAAAATAAATACTGCCGTATAATCAGAGCTTAAATACAAAACAGTATCGTTATAAATCAGAATTTATTTTCTAAATTCTTTTGAAAGTATTTCGAATTTATTAGCTAACGATTCGTTATTTTATTTATTTAAGTTTTATCAACAACAGAATCTGTCAACTAATGTTATATACAAATATGAGATCATTGTTTAAACTTCTTCTGATTGGCTGAGAAAAGGTGAAGTAACTTTCGTTTGGTTATTTAGTAGGACTCAAAGAACAGTTGTAAAACGATAGAATTATCAGCAACAACTAGGCATTACATCAGTTTAGTTTAGTTTATACTAATACAACAGAAGCACAATGGTTTTTCGTAATTAGCTCCTGATATATATTAAAACGATTCTTTAGTACGTTGATGCAAGAAGAAAACTTATACGTAGCTGTTGCAACTGCGGCTCCAGATCGTTCAGGGCTGAATCTCCTTCCCAGCTAGTCCATACATTTTCAATAGGCGAAGAATTCGTGGGATAAGGAAGGGTATCGGCAGCACTAAGGAAATCCTTTCTGTATGTGAACGGGCATTATCTTAACATTATCTTAACAACATGGACCGGTGTAGTCATTCTAAGAAAAGAAGCACATGCGGCTGTAGATTCTTCTGAACGTACCGTAGCGCTGTCAATGTTCCCCTGATCTCTATCAGCGGAGACCGAGAATTTTAGATGACTCAACACATGGCGCAGTCTGGCGGTGTGTCGCTCAACAATGAATTTGTGCGCTGCCCAGTGCTTCTCCATACTCGAGTTCAGACAAAACCTGGATTCGTCACTAAACACAATTCGTTGCAAGTCAAAGTGTCTATGCCACCCACTCGCTACACAAACTGCAAACAAAGAACTGATGGTGGGGTGTTAATGACAGACATAGTAATGAGTGCACAGGATTCAAGTCTCTTCTACAACTCTCCTCGCAATCGTGGCGAGGTTTCACAGAGGTTTATAGCGATGCCGCTTTATATCTCTGGATGGTGGATATGGATATCCTTGGATCAGTTCGTGCCTGCCGGAATATAACATGATCCTCTCTTCTGGTAGTTCCGTAGATCGTCTACTGCCTTTCCTGCGCATGTGTTCTCTCATGTTTCCACTGTTCCGAACACAATCGCGCACCACAATCGGCACGGTTCGACTGAACGACCAGTATGCCTCCCACAATTCAACGATACAAACTCTCAAACTGTGAGTTGCTCAAAAATGTGTTGAATGTGCCGTCGAGGCTTGATTACAAAGTACACAGCGGTCAAACGATGAACGTTCACATGATCACAGCCTTAGCGATACTAACGCTCTGGTGGCAGTTTTCAGCGGGCAATCGTAGCCCCAATGTAATCAGTAGCACAACTACCTGTGACGATGCCATATACTGAGTTTTGACTTCCCCGAATCATTCGTTCTGAATACGCTATTTTTTTTTATAATTTAAATGAATATATAAGAGCCTGCTTGTAGATATTTATTAATAATATTTATAATCAAACTCTTATTAATAATTATTTAAATCTCTGTATTTAAAGTACAGTAAAACCCCGTTATTACGCTCGTCAAGGGACCATGACCTACAAGCGTAATAAGCGGGATAGCGCTATAGACGGGAAATGATTTATGAGATGGGGAAACATTTAAGACACCATTTTACAAGAAACATACTTGATTCTGAAATAGATATAGTGCAAATATGAGCTTATTTCCTATTGAAAAAATCTTTGATTGTGGTTTGCCGTGTGTGTGTGCTACTGTTATGGATTATGACATTTTCATTGGGTTCAAGTAACTATTAACATCAATTGATACAGATTTAATGATTTAATGCACTGCCCGCTATTTCACGCGCCTTTTCTTGAATGATTGGGCCACTTAATGGCACTGATGCATCACGGGACTGATGAATCCATTCAATTAAAATTTCCTCGTCATCTTCATATTTTCCACACTTTACTGTTTTACGTTTGCAACCACCCTTCGCTGCATTGGTAATTCCATTCTTATTTTTTATTATTGTTCTCAGACTGGATGACGGAATTCCTAGAGATTCTGCGAAATCCTTCTGACTTTGTGTAGAATTCTCGTCGTACTTACGGTGAATTTGCAATTTTGCACTTGTAGAAAGGGATTTCTGCTTCGACATTTTGCACTAACTTACTTTATCACAGACCCGCACTTCAAAGATTCCCTCCTACCAGGGAAAGAAAAGAATCTTTACTGTGTTACATTTCTTTTCGATACAAAATTTCCGATATAAAAAAAGCGCTACAAGCGGGATTTGAAGCGTTATAAGAGGGTAAAAGTATACAGAGTTATATAGAAAATTCCAGGGACCGTAGGAAAGGAGCGTAAAGAACGGGATAGTGCTATAAGCGGGAGCGTAATAACGGGGTTTTACTGTATTTAAACTCATCGAAATTAAAAATTTTAAGTTTGAGTTTTACTATTAATAATTAAGTAAGAATAAATATTCGTCTTATTACATTTACTTCCAGAACATTTGAAACACCTGAAACTCCTTAATTATGTAACTTACTTATATTTCAAATGTCTTTTACTGCAATAGAATCAATAAACAGATTATAAATATAGAACTTCGCTGATATTCTGTGTCGGCTGCTTATTTTATAGTGAAACGTTTTGTAAGCGTATTACATTTTGTACACATCAAATTCTATAATTTCAGGAGAGATGATAAATAATAATAATAATAATTAATTGGACAAATACTGAAAAGACAGCAATGAATAATATTAAGAAGGAATACTTTAAGCATAGAAACTGAACTTCCATCTACAAAAAAAAACAATGGTTTTAAAAAGCAATTTAACAAAAAAAGTTAATAAATAAAAAAGAAATTGATTGAGAGGTTTTTGTAAATATATATTATTTTCTTAAATATTTAATTTTAATATAATTTTGCTCTTAAACAAACAGTATCATTTTAATTTTTTTCAATAATTTTCTTTAATTTGTTTAAGATTTTATCAAACCATTTAATTCTATCAAGAATGTCTTGCTCTTTATTTTCATAAATATTATCAAAATGTCGTAGTGTCAGTGGGATAAAAATGAGCCTATGAATTCCATTCAGCAATTGATAATGTTTGCTAATATTATATCTTGTTAAAAGCATCTTTCATAAAATTTTTAAGTAATTGACTCATTTTAAACCTACAAAATAACATAACATTCTTTTAAT
>JAFIDM010010028.1:36251202-36283457 GCA_023159025.1 Thereuonema tuberculata | reverse complement strand
GTTGGTTCATATATGTTTAGCAAAACTAAAAAAATGTGATCAGAGTAAATTCCAAATCTAAGCATTTAGTTAAATCAAAATATAAGTAATAAATGTAAATAAAATACATATTAGTCAAGGGAACGAAACAAATAGTGACCTAGCCTAAAATTTAACAGAATCTTTATTAAAGAAAATAACTATAACATCATTATAACAAAACCCAATCTAAAAACAAGAGGATGTCAAAATGATCCTTTTCATTAGATTGAGTTTTGTTTTAATAACTTTTGAAGTTTCTATTTTTATGTCTTTTAAATAAATGAAACGTTCTAGTTGGAGTGAAATATTAGGAAAAGAGTTTTGAGCTAACGCAGAGAAGTGGTAACTCCAATACTGAAAAGAAATGGAAAGAATTTATTAATTTTCTCAAATTATATCTCAGAGCAGTAGCTGTCAAGATCAAGAAAAACGTGCTGAATATAAGATAAAAGTAACGAATTTGTAAAGAGCTAGAAGGATTTTTTTGATAGAAGAGCTTTTGTTGTTTTTTGTTATGTTGAAAATTCCATTATGTTTCTAAACCAAAGGCTTATTTATTTAAGCAAAGATGTGATTTCGCCGTCCGAACTACAAACATCATTTAGCACTAAACATGGCAGAGCTACGACCACATGCTGTTCTATTTTTTGATGCAAGAGTATTTTTTACCACAGGAATATGGCATATTAATAGTCTTATGCAAAGCAAAATCATAAGGAGTGTGAGGATAGTTAAACCCAGATGACAAGTGTCCCAGGAACTGCATTCCCCACAAAGTGTTATTTCTACAGTTTGACAAAAGTTCCAACAGGATGGAAATGTCAGTCGACGCTTCAACACTGGACGCCCAACGATTACAATGGCAGAACAAGACTGTTATTTGTCACGAACTGCCAGATCAGACAGAAAAGGACCTTGTTAGAGATCTTTCATCACAGACAGGGAGAACCATTTCCAGGGATAGCGTGAAATTAGGAAATTGCGTGAGAACGGATACAACATGCATCCTTAGAAGAGTCCGTTTAGTCTAGTTTAGAATATCGTGCTTCGACAGAGAACCCGTAGGGCTGTGTTTTGTTTACGGACGAGTCCAAGTTCAGTCTGCAGAATGATTCCGGCCGTGTTTTCATCTCCTTACAACCCATCCAACATCCTTGAACGATATAATTACAGTGAACTTGGTACCAGGATGTCGAGCGACTTCATGTTGAGTTTAAATAGTCTCCTCTAAGCGTTCGAACAGAGAAACCAACAGGCCTATCGTGATGTCATTCTGCTATAATTTGTCCTGCTATTCAGAGAAGAAATGAGACCTAATATCCTGTTTCAAAATAAATGACAAAGCATGCCATCTTAGAGCTGCCCTAGTGGATGATTATCTGGAAACAGAGGATATAGAGCGCTGAGGATGGTCAATTCCATCTCCCGATTTAATCTCTATCGAACACTCGGAAGTGTTGCAGGAAGTCATCCAGCATCGAGAACTCTTCAGGAGTAGAAAATGGCATTGGTGCAATAGTGAGATTCCATTTCATAACAACAGCTTGATATTCTTGTACTCAGACTACCAATGCGCTGTGTCCCTCCACATACATCATATACCACATTGAACATTTTCTACATCATCAACTATATTTGGTATTGCACGGAATGTGCATTGCTATTTAGTTCCAGAGAGATGTTTTTCTATATTCTGACCGTACCGTTGGTATTTTTGCTTTTGAGTTATTGTTTTATTGTATACAAACGTCCTATATTTCTTCTTCAACTCTTTTCTTTTGTAATGTATATCATTAAACATCTTGTACGACACAAGAAACAAATGTTTAAATACCACATTTATTGCAAAACAGCAAATTTTTAAGGGGAAATAATTGTTTTATTGCTCCATATCCTACAGGCATCCTATGGTATCCTACATGTAATTTGGTTACGACTGGTATAGTCGGAAACGACTTTATCCTTAATGAGTCGCATGAGTATATTTACAAATATTCCTTTCAGTTTACTGCCAGGTCTGATTGGTTTTGCGCCGTCCGTCTTCAGAAGTGTCATAAGACTACAGATCGCTTTGTGGCATAAATATTTGTACAGCTTGCAACCATGAAAGATATTGAACGAAATGAAACAGAACTCAAAACTCCAAACCAGTTCCAGAACTCGAACTGGTCAGTCACAGTTAGATCAACATTTGGCTAATCCCGAAAGGCCATAATTACAAAAGTACTAAATTTTTAGGATTGAATGTCTTATACAAGGCTAAATTCTTTGCTACGAATTTCGAAATTAAAAAGTACATGGATCAAATTATATGTTGCATTACAATATACAAGAATTATTAAGTCAATCAGTTGCTTGAAATAAAGTTTAATTTTGTTGCCTTTGTTTTACACTGTCATGGAATTCTCTTTTAAGAATTGAAAGAAATCCCAAGAAAAAAACCCTAGCATTTGTTTCTCTATCCCACTTCTAAACATGCGCAGTCAGGATTAGGTTTTAGGACTTTTTGACAGCAGGTGAAGTAAGGATGACAACAAAAGGCAGTAGCTAATCCACTAAAGCAGATTTTCCTGAGTCGTCTTCGAAGGAGAGGCAAGTGGTAAAAGGTCTTAACCGTAGACTGGGAGTCAAGAGGGGGAGGATGAGGATTGGGGAAGGGAAAAGAGTAACGATTAACAAGACGATGGACAGTGACCACAAAAACGGAGTGAGAACTTTAGCTTCAACATATTGGGATTTAGAAGAAGAGGCTTAACTGATTCCCAAGCGGCCAAAGCAATGAAAGAAAACAAGGAAGATCATCATAAAGAATAAGGACAATGGAGAGAGAAGAAACACAAAAATAACAATATAATATATAACAGCAAATCGTTTAATAACAATTAAGCTAATGAATTATCTGTATTTAGATTAAATTTTCAGTATCTATACCACAGGTATTTCTCTTTTAGAAATACCTATTAGGACTGATGCACATTAAAAAAAAAAAAAAATTCTTCCTAGCATTCTAGATTCCATCTAGATTTTATTTTATATGAAACTATCAATACAAACCAATAAATTTAATAATAACATACCGCAGTTCGAAAATTCTTGCTTCAAATGTATTAATTCATCATATTACTGGCGTCTTAATCTAAAAATTTCAAATCTGGCAATTTGCCATTGGCTTCTCATCTATTAAAATAACTTAACAATGTTTTCTGTCAAGTATAATATGAAAATCTTGATCAAAGTTTTGTTATACATTATCGAATTAATCTAATGTAAGGTGTAGTATAATAATTTTAATATAATAATTAATTTCATTTCCTGTTGTTTTCTCGAAGGAAAATAAAAGTATGAGGGAAGGAGTTCCGTAGGCTACTTGTATTCGGATTTTCTTAAGAATTAATTAAAGGACTATTTAAAGAAAATAGGTAAAACTCATATCTGTTGGAAAATATTGCGTTTTTGTAAAAGTACAGTGCACTAATATACAGAAATGATTGAGAAGATGCATGCCCTTGTAATGTTGGCATGTTTTCAATTATACTTATGACAGAAAGGATAACAAAGAATACTAGTAGAGAACTATAAAATTGAACTGACTGATTATAGAGAATTATTATAATCGATCATTAATGACTTCATAAACAATAAATTAAGTGAATTGATAGTGCTATTTGTATCGTTTGTTTTTTTCTTGTAGCTTAATTGAACTGTAATGCAAAATTAGTCCCATATCTGGTCGTTTATTTTTCACATTGAATTGTTATGACTTATGTACTGGTATTTTATGAACATCGTCATCCCGATAAGATTTATCGTTATCCCAATAAGATTTAGGGAAGATACTTTCAATTATAGATGATATTCTTTCAACGCCTGTTTATTTTTTTCGGGTAGATTCCAGAAATGCGATGCGAACAACCAAGAATTGAAAAAAATCTCTGATTTGCGTTTACTTTTCTCTCTCTCCTTCTCTCTTCTCAATCCTTACAAAATTTTAATCTTGAATCACTTTATTTTGCAAAGCAAACAAACTAAATTGAAGGCTGTCTGATGAAGGGAAGCCGTTTTCCGCACAGATCGATCTTATTGGCTTAGGGATTGCGTACGAAACGTGATTACGAATTACTGCAAAGTCAACAGAGGAAGTTGAACCAACAATTTCATCCACGAAAACAAAAGCTTAATGGAATTAAGAAGCATGTGTTTAGAGTTGTATTGGAGCTTCGGTTTCGTGGCGAGATTAACTTCTGCACGATTTATATCCAGAGAAAGACTTCCGTTCAGATAACAACTGACTTTTGTCTTTCAAAACACAAAATCAAATGCTTTACTCAAAAGTAATAATTCATGTCACTTCACTTAAACGAATTTCATCATTTTCATTTTAAGTAAAATGTTTTGGCGCCAATTTCAGTTCTACTGAATAGTAGATGTTTGTCATATTAATAATAGAGAGATTTTGGAAATACGGAGCAGATATTAATAAGCGAATTGTATGATAACAAGTTGTTCCTCAAAAAACTTTTCAGAAAATACTAAATATGCTATATTTCTTCTTTATTTGAAGTTCTGAGAAATTGCTTATAAAAAATAGCCAATTTTGTTAAATTGTCGTTTTGTTCCTGAGTCGTAAAAAAAGCTCACTTTTTATAAGGAAAAACTCATTTTTTGTAAATTACAATGCCTGACCAAAACAAACACTTCAAGACTCGAAAACTATTAAATTCATGGAATTAAGCACTAATTCCGGTTAATGAAATAAAGGTACGTGCAATTGGAAAATGGATTACAAAATAAGTACGTTTATTATTACGCATAACAAACTCGATAGAAATTAATAAAACTAGTTTGAAAGAATTAGTCCATTCAGTGGTTTATATGCTGTACTGCGAACTGTAGGAACCCGGGTTCATTTCCCAGCGGTGATCTGGGGTCTAGCATTCTCTAGACGGACCCTAGGGTTCATCCAGCCCTCTCTCAAATGAGTAACGAGTTTTTTACTCAGGGGTTAAAAGTGGGCGAGCATCGGACTGGCCATCCCACTTCAACTAGTCCCGTTGGGTAAGAATCGCTGGCAGTCTAAACCTCTCACGCACCGAGGACCTGCAAAGCCTGTTGCAGTAAACTGGAAATTGCTAAACTTACAAAAAAAAATACTACAACTGCAAGTAAAATAAGCATAAAAGCGTAGACATTTAAAAGGATTCACTGAGCTGTTTTTGGAAATTTCGTACCGACTATTCGAGCAGCATACCTCTCGTCAGTTGGATTCGCCCAGTGCGCATAGTTCAGTAGAATCCAAAGAAGCAGAAACAAAAGTAAAAATTAAACAAAACAATGACCCTTGTTAAAAAATCAAAAAACAACAAATTAAGAATAAAAAGGACAATAAATTAATCTTCGATAGCAGAACGCTTAGCTTATGATAGATTAAGCGTCTTGGATTCCGGTACGAAATTTCCAAAAGTAGATCAGTGAATCTTTTAAATAAGTGCGTTTTTATGCTTATTTCACTGCATTATAATGCATTGTTATTTATGCATTACATACGTAAAAAGTTTCCTATACTACTATTGCAGTTTATCTTAATATACCGAAAAATTGGCCACGCGCTTGGTGATGTCGCTAAGACACTGGCCTCTCACCTCTGAGTACCGGGTTCGGTTCTCTTGTGGGTTTCGTTGATGGTGGCGATCCGCGCTGGGCAGGTTTTCCCGGGGTTCTGCCGTTTCCCCTGCATTTCTCACACCATCCTTTCTCAGTCTTTCTCTCCGTCTGTCCTTATTTCCGTGGGATAGCACAATTGATCTTTCAGGTCGCGGTGCTCGGCTGTCAAGCCACCCACGCTCACCACATTACATTACATTGCATTACCGGTAAATTAATGATTCTGTATTCATATGCCTCCAAGACAGTCTGCTGTCAAATAAATTTACATTCGAGCTACTTTAAAATGACATGTAAAATTCATACTTAACTGTTATAATAACATAATTGTTCGATCAAGACTGAAAAAGTGAAGCAGGGAAAATGACCTGAAAAACTCTTATTGTGCTAAATATGTTAAATATTTTATTCGCTATAATAGATGTGACCATCACAAGAAACCAAACATATCATTCCGCCAAATTCACAACTACTTCTTCATCGCTGCATTACGTGTGGCTTCACACTGTCTGAAGATGTATTGCAAGACATTCCACAAGAGAATAAGTGGAAATCATTCCTTCACGACATAAGTACAAAATTCACTTTCATTAGATTATAAATTGGGTTACGTGGTCACTGTCGTATCGTAAATTTTAGTAATTCACTGTTAGAAGGTCGTTTGTGCATTTGGGCCATTTAGAAACATTATCCAAATGCAGTTAGCTTCCTTATGTTAAAGATGTTAGAAGTAGTTTTCTGATAACTTCTTATAAGGATCTAGAATTAATGGAAATTTTTGTTACAATCCAGATTTGATATTCTGAAATTTCAACGTTTGACAGCACAGGAAATACTCGAAAGAAGGCATAAACTTAAAATGACTAAAATTATTCTTCCCCAGTCAATGGATTTACCAACGTACTAAAGACTGAACACTTCAAGGTTCTCTGATGGGGACCGTTCGTCCATCACTGATCACATTTTATCTACTTCTATGCCCAAACAAGTAATGATGATTGTGGTTTAAGTATGTGCTAATGGATAAATATTCTGTTCGTTTCATGTTGAATCCTTACTATTCTGTTTGCTTCTCTTGAAAGTTAAGTGTACAAATCAAAATTAGCCACTAGGTAATTATCCACTAGATTATTTCAATTTTCAAAAAAGGAGAAGGAAGAATGTTAAGACTATTTTAGAACTAAGAGCATTTTTTATTTATATTCTAATTTCCCTTTATTAACCTTTCCCACACATGGTCTTGTTTAAAACTAAATAACCAATCTCAATATTCATCTTTTTCATTGGTTGATCACATCACATGTTCATCCCTGAATTACATAAATGCGTGTCCCCCTCCTCTCTCCTTTAAGCTGATGATAAGCCGACAGTTAGCGGGTTGAAACCGTCCTCTGTGAGTTTTTTATTATTTTTTAGATTTTAATATATGAATTAATCATCTTTTTATTCATGTGTGCTCATTAATTTATAACGAATGTCCTTGTCTATAAATATTTCAACCCGGCACACGTTAAACGCTGATTGTATTAAAATTATCCACTGAAAACTTAATAAATTACTATTGTAACCACAATGGATTATTATTGACTTAGTTTCCGATAAAACATTAAACTTTAAGTTCTAGATATTGTAAGTCCTAACGGCTGCAACTTTCAGTTAAATGGATTCCGAAATCATTTTCATTATCACTAAATGTCTTAGCTTTCTAACTACGGTAAACATAAATAATCCTAGTAAATGTAGGTTTGGATTGTTTTATATAATAACCTTTGTTTATTATGTAATATAACAAAATCGTTTAGTAAATTTATTTATTAAAAACAAGTAGCAGAAGTCTTGATAAATCCAAACATCGCAAAATGCAAACTGTGAAAGTTTAAAATCATTCGTGCTGTGATGTGGAAACAAGAGAAAAAGACTAGAAAAAGCAGAAAACTTCCGCTTTAATTACAACATTTGTAGCTACATGTTGTAGAGAGACCACATTGATGAGTGTCTTCTTTAGGTAGTCTGATTCCTAGTTAACCTACCATGAAATTACTTCTCGTTGATTGTTTGTGAATCATGAGACCGCAAAATCCCCTCTTTCCTCTTACTTTCAATCTCCTTAATACCTCCTCCCACATAACGAACTCCCAATTCGAATCGGACGGGTCGATCCCTCTGAATGGCGACGCGAATGCGAAGTGCGGCGAATGAGTTGAATTCATCCCCGTCCTCGAACGGAGCCGGTCTCGGCCGAGGCTGTCACGGATCAAGGCATCGCCTTTGTCGTCAAAGAGACGGATTCCGTTGCATTCAGGGCGGAATGAAATCTTAGACGGTTCCACGTGGGCGGCGAAGAGCGCGTACAGGGTCACGCAAGGGGAAGAGCAACGAAATATAGGAACAAGAATTCGCCTCGAATGCGAAACAAACGTAGACCCAATGTAGCTCTCAGAATGTATTAAAATTCGGAAAAGAAATGTTCTTATCTTGCCTTGGAAATGCGGAGCCAGATGGACAGATTTATATTTATCCTTACGTGGAAGAGAAGCTAGCAATGATTTTATAGTAAGGCTCTTATTCTACACCATTAGTTTTACAACGACGAAATGATTGTGGTAATTTATCAACTTTATTCCTAGATGATGTAATTTTAATAAGCTATAGGGAAGAATATTCTTATCATTTCTGCTCTTATATTAAACTGATGATAAAACGAAATAACAAGTCATTTTCGAGTCGTTTGGAAGATGATTCAAAAACCGCCAACAGTAACTTTTTCTTGAAGATTTTTGTGAAACAAAAAAATCGTGTCAATTCAAAACCTAACTGTTCGTAACACGATTTTTATGTTTCACAAAACAGCTTCAAGCAAAAACTTTGTTTGCAGACTAACGAAATAAAAATGTTAGAAACTAGCTTTAAATTGAGACATCTACTAAATTATCTGACAGACTGATACAAAATTTCCTATTTTTCAAGAACACCCATCTAGCAATTTTCAACTGATTAGCAGCTACAAAATGGATTTTTTATGAAGTATTAAAGTCCCACAATGTATCAATAATAAAAATATCACTGTACCTGAATTTTCATTCTCTGCTAGTTCTTTCAGCTAAACTAGAAATGAAACTAGAAACAAAAAATGAAACTCCTTTAGATTCTTAAAAGGTAATGATTTTCTCTTCTTCATTGTGTGAGTCTGAACCGGGCAATCGTTTCCAGGCAGAAATATCACATTTAGATTATAGCAGCTAAAATGAAATTCTTAAGTCACATACGTTGCTTGATTGGAAGACATCTGGGATTACTTAAAAATCCTACAATAACAGAGTTACCATTCAAAATTAATTAAACAGCATTTAGAATTCATGGATTCAGTAGACTGCCCAAGGAGGCATCTACTAAGAGCGCAGAGGAAGATGAAAAAGAAGACTGACTCTCCTTCATTACAAAGATTCTTATCCTTGTGATGAAGATATATATCTAGAATTAAATCAGGACATTAACTAATATAAATATAAGTTCCATTTCGATTATAATTCACAGGTAACATAATTTAGAGTGAATTACAATAATATAAAATTTTAGAAGACTGCTTCCTATGAAATTAAGAAAAGCTGCTCATTATATTTACGTTGGAAATATTGACCCTTGTTTTTCCGTATTTGTTTATCTGGTTTTTTTTGTAAATGGTCACAAGACTTAGGATTTTGACAAGGGAATCGAAAGTTCTCCTTTTGGTTTTCTGTAATGTATTTTTAAACTTTTATTACAAAGACTTTTTAATAATTTTTGGTGTGTTTGGTGATTTTTTATTCTATTAAATGTAATTTTAATACGTATTAAAGCTTTTATGTAAGACTTAAGAGAGAATTTATTTCAACGTTTCTGAATACTGTTTAAGATCTAACTTTGCTTTGATTTATATTGAAATGCTATTAAGTTTGACAGTTAAGTTTAATTGATAAGATTAAGTTTAATAAAGATTAAGTTCAATTTAGATTAAGTTTAATAGAAAAATTGTTTTACGCAATTTTTGAAAATATTTATTATCTTCATATCATAAAATTCCACACTTAAGATTCATCAGTTCATACTGAAGAATTATTAACTGATGAATCCTGTTCTCTATAAGTCGTTTCAAAAACTTTTATTTTTTTTTATTCCTCCTGATATTTAAAACTCATGCATTCTAAAAATCTAATATTTTTGAAACTTTAAATATTTTTCAATTCACTTCATCTTCTCATTTCAGTAAAATAATTTACTTTCTTATTCAAATTATTTGAAACACATTTTTATAAATAGTTACTGTAACAAAATGATAGGAGATGCTTTGCATATCTTCAAGAGAGGATAGGTTTTGAGTTATGTTCACAAATGTAGAAAAATATCCTATGTAAATGAATATACAGAAACAGAGAATTTACATTTAAAATATCTAATTAATTTTAATTTCCTGGCTTATTATTCCAAAGGATCTAGTTTGAGTGTTAAGGTTCTATTATTGATAAAGTTTGGAAGAAAATTTTAGAAATGAATCTGCGAAGAGTTTTAGACTTGACATTTACGAATATTCCTAAATATTCCATTAGGACACTGAAAGACTCCATTAGGAAAATTAAATAGCAATTTAAATGCATCTCCAATACGAATTCAACGATTCCCCTGTTAAGCTCATATTATAAGCATAACCTGCGTAAATCGTGTCCAACCTGAACCTTAGTAAGTAAATTAAAATTAAAGCTCGATATCTATTCTTTTATTGTGACAAGGAATTATTCAGTCTTTGTTCGTGTATCACAAGTATTAAGAAACGCTACTTTAAAACTTTCTTACATGTTCCTCTTCTTTTTAAAGCCAACAGTGCTTTACCAATATATTCCAAGATAACTGCAGCAGGTGTGCCTTACCTAACGGAATCGTTTAACTAACAATATATTAAAATAACTGAATTTTTTTCTAACTTAGTTGAAAGATTAAATAAAAGGACACTATTTCCTAGTCTATGAGTATCATATAATATCATAAGTACCATTGCATGTATAAAATATTTTTTTTTCATTTCATTAACTTATAAAAAGATGAGACACACAAATAATCATATTTTAAATATTTATATTTATTTAATATTTATTTAAATACATAACAAAAATGGACCCTTTCGGGTTCCTATGCGGGAAAAACCCCACTCATTAACGAAATAATTTTCTTTTGAAAATTCATGAATTTAAAATAATTAAAGTAGCTAATACAACAGCTTTACTTTTCTTGCTTCGGAATTCATCTCCATTTATTTTCCAGGTTAAAGATTACAATTCGATTCTTCACGTTTTTCATATTTTTTTTAGATTTCAGTATTAATCTTATCAGCATTTGGTATTTATTTTACCTGCATCAAATACAGATTGTATTACGGGTTTCTTTACTTACATCCATAAATAAAGAGGGGCTAAGCCTTTTTTTCTTATTCGTGATGTTAGTATAACGTTTCAGCTTAAAAATTGAGCTCAGACTTTTTTCAGTTGTCTTAATTTTTCTTCTCTTTCTTTCAGTTTCTGCTTATTCTTTTGGTGCTCTTCCTATTGCAGAAAGATGACGCTCACTCCTCAGTTGGGACAGGCAAGAAATAAACCATAAATTAGAAATGATTAGAAGTCACTGCAAAAATAACACAGCTAAAATTAGGCAAGGCAGGTATAGCGATTAGTAAACCAATCACAATGCTTCGCAACGTCTTCTGATACGTCTATGAAAATATAATTGATATTGCCTTAGTTTCCTTATTATTATAAATGTGATTGTTGCGAAAGATGCAATTGTTGTCATCGTTGCTAATGATATTTTAATGATACTTGTCCCCGACAAAACGAGAATATAAGTTTTCTGATACTTTTTCAGAAGACTAAAATCTATCTTAATTAAGTCAATTACTACTGTCAATATCTGCAAAGCCTAATGTAAAGCCTAATATAAACAGCATCTATTGAAAATTTATACTTTATATTCGACTGTAAGAGTGCAATCGATGCAGCCAACTTTTCTTACATAAATTATATCTAAAATGACTTCTAATAAACGTCCCATATTTCGAGTTCAAACCTTTTATATTGTAAAGTATAATATTAAACATCTTCCACAACACCAGAAATAAATGTTAAAACACTACATTTATTTAACAAAAAACAGCAAATTTTCGAGGAGAAAATAAAATGCCTCCTCTTTTTCAAGCCTTTTACAAATAATAATATTAATATTAAGTCACGAGATTTTGAACTTACAATATCCGTGAATATCATAATTGAAAGCTTATGATAAGAACCCCAAAAGGGAAGAACTTAAATAGAAATGAAGGGATTAATATGGATGAAGATATGGTAAAATAAGCTAGAGATTTAATTGATAAAGAATATTTTCATTCCAATAATAAAGTAATAATTGAAGAATTGGATTGTAAAAAACAATTGAGTTTTGATACATCACTCGAGGATTATTGCGAAGTAGAAGACGATATTCCATACTATTGTATTAATGTTGTATTGTTTATATGATATTCCCGGGTATTGTAAGTTCAAAATCTCGTGACTTAATATTATTTTTTGTAAAAGGCTTAAAAAAGAGGAGGCGTTTTATTTACTCCTCGAAAATTTGCTGGTTTTTTTGAAATAAATGTAGTGTTTAAACATTTATTTCTGGTGTCGTGGAAGATGTTTAATAAAACGACTTCTTTTCAATGAAACCAGTTATGTTTTGACGATAATAAGGAAATCTAATCAAAGGCTATATTCTCACTTGGGATGAAACAAAACTGTCCAATTCTCT
The DNA here is from genome assembly GCA_023159025.1 of Thereuonema tuberculata. Taxonomy (NCBI): domain Eukaryota; kingdom Metazoa; phylum Arthropoda; class Chilopoda; order Scutigeromorpha; family Scutigeridae; genus Thereuonema; species Thereuonema tuberculata. The sequence continues at coordinate 36,270,965 of JAFIDM010010028.1, read as the reverse complement.
TTTTCGAACTGAATTTACGATTTAATACGCTAAAAGTCCATACTTAACATTATTTCTGTACTATTCAGTGCATTACTGTGTTTGAATTTGAAGAAATTAAACTGATAGCTTAGCATTTTCACTTCAAAATTGGTTCTTTTCTCCTTTGAATACATTTTAGTGAATCTTATTCTCTCTTAGCACTTTTTCAACAAATAGAAAGGAGTCTTTCGCTTTCTTTTTATTTACTTATTTATTTATTTATTTCTTCAAATCTCTGTCGATGGATCACTGATTGACTTGAGGGATAGCCTAGCGCATGCGCAGTAACTGCTCTATCTTCCAAGTTAACCCCTTTTTTTTTTTTGGCTATTGCCAACTGGAAAATTTATGGAGGTGGGCTCGCTTCCTGCATCGACAGGAGGCAGAAAGATTTATTCTCGTGGAGAAGGCGATTGGCGATCAGAAAGGATCAGAGTCCCTGGCTGCAATGAGACTAGCACATGAAATAAGAGCTCCATTTGGAAAAACTACCATTTTTTTTCCTTCGCTTTCTACTAAGGAAAAAAAAAAATCATATTTTTTTGCTACAATGTCTTACAAAGGCAGTGGTAGTTTTACATAAAAAACAGACATTTGAAACTTGGAACTATTGTAAATTCACGAGTGAGAAAATCGAGTGACCATTTTTCTTGTAGTTCTTTGTCACTGCTTACTCCTCAGAAAAATGCCGCAAGAAATTTGGGCTACGGTTTTTTTTGCAGTGAATATTTTGCAATGGATAATAGCTGTAATTTTATTTTAATATTCGAAGGAACTGCAAAAGGATTCATTGCCTTGTTTAACATATTTGTACGTATTTCACTTCCCAATCATTTGCTTATTTGATGAACTTCTGCTGATTAATCTACATCCGGATCAATCGAAAGTGCAATGCACCTTATGGGAAATTTTAGAATGTTTCTCAACTGAACTTCGTTGTCTTGCAGGAAAGCACAGTAATTAGATATCAAGGCCTGTCGATGGAGAAACGAAGACCATGTTTTCCTAAATAAAGCACATCCGCAAATAAACTTCATTTCTTAAACTTGTGGCAGCCCTTATTCATTTTTTTTAATGTATTAAAACAAAAATATATTCCTTCCATTTTCATCAATATGGTTTTATTGATCTAATTTATGCAATAACCTATCTGCACTTTTAAAAATCATTAACACTTTTCTCTTTATATATCAATCTCATTTCTTTTAACAAACATAGAATTTTGTACGAGCTTCATAAATCTTTGTATTTCTTATTTTACTGTATTTTACTGTATTTTGCTGTATTTTACTGTATTTTGCTGTATTTTTACTGTAGACTTTGCTTGCTTGAGACTTTGTTCAACTACTGTAAGAGATCTAATATCCCTAAATTGAAATTGCAGCTTCAGAAACTGTAGGAATACATTTTTAACATTATTTGATATTGTAAACCAAGGGAATTATTTCCATTGCTACTGTTTCTTCTTCTTCTTTCTTCGAATTTGGCCTACTATGGACCACGTGAAATAACTCATGATTATTTTTCCATTGCTACTGTTATAATAATTACTTTTAGTCTAATATTTGCGATGTATAAAATATGAAAAAACAAAAAACTAACAAGGTAGGATAGCGATTAGTAAACCAATCACAATGCTTCGCAACGTCTTCTGATACGTATAAGACTATATAATTGATATTGCTTTAATTTCCTTATTATTATAAATGTGATTGTTGCGAATGCAAAATGCGCAATTTTTGCGATTACTGGGATTGTTACTGAGCTGTATTATACATGGGATTGTTGCGAATGCAAAAGGTGCAATTGTTGCGATTGTTGTGATTGTTGCTGAACTGTATTACATATGTGATTGCTGCGAATGCAAAATGCGCAATTGTTGCGATTACTGGGATTGTTACTGAGCTGTATTATACATAGGATTGTTGCGAATGCAAAAGGTGCAATTGTTGCGATTGTTGTGATTGTTGTGATTGTTGCTGAACTGTATTACATATGTGATTGCTGCGAATGCAAAATGCGCAATTGTTGCGATCACTGGGATTGTTACTGAGCTGTATTATACATGGGATTGTTGAGAATGCAAAAGGTGCAATTGTTGCGATTGTTGTGATTGTTGCTGAGCTGTATTATACATGTGATTGTTGCGAATGCAAAAGGCGCAATTGTTGCGATTGTTGTGATTGTTGTGCTTAATGATAATTTAATGAGATTTTAATGATACTTGTCCGCAGACGGACGGACAAAGCGGGGTTAGAAGTCTTCTGATCCTTATCAGAAGACTAAAACCAAGAACAACTCTAAATGCTTACCCAAAATGCATAAACCCTATTTCCAGATAAATTGGTGATGATTTGATAAATTACTCACTGCATATTCTATAATGCAAAACATTTTCTTCCCTTACCGTTAGTTAAGCATTTCAATGTTGTGGGGTTACAAGTTCCTGTGAAGCCGAGCTTCAATTGGAACTAAATCAAAATATGTTATCTGTGTTTGTTACTGTAGATATATGTCTGTATATTCATGATATAATGAGTTTAGAAAAGTTTACCATACTTTGTTGAATATTTTCCATTTTTAATTTTCTTTTTCCAACATAATATCTATTATTCATTTTGAGTCAAAAAGGTATAAATGTAATTCATTTTCATTTTAAAAATAAATCTATAAAAATTAAACATCTTTTTGATTATGACGGTGGAATATATTTTTTTTTTACTTGTGACAGTGATATTTGGTTGTCAATGAATCTAAGAGATAAGAGTTAAACAGAAGAACGACGAAACGCGTGCATAAAACAGTTTTCGCTTGGTAGACTAACACGTGACATAGCATCTTTAATGACAAGCACCGTGCTGCAGTCACGCACTGTCGGGCAAATCGAACGGCTTAGAAACAATAATGTAAGTTTACGGTCGGAGCGTGACGGCTCGTGCTCTTAGGGGGCGACACGGAGTTCCTCATAGCTCCTCCTTACCTTCATTTGGTGCCAAAAACCACCGAATTACAGCGACCTCTGCTCTCCTTAACACCCTCACCTCCATCACCGCATCCAGGGCCAAGTTCATTTTTTTTCCCCTCTTGAGAATTCTATTTTCTGTTTTGGGCGGACGTTGGGGGCGGGAAGAGGCCGGAGAAAATGGACACACGATTGTTTATCGGTTCGGTATTTTCACTTTTTTCCCCTCTAGACTATAACTTTATTGGTGCCCAGAACGCCACCAGCTGGCGCCACCATCGAAAAGAACTTTTATTACGATGAAGTAATGAAAAGACTGAAGTAAACGAATGACTACACATAGATAGATAGATAGATAGATAGATAGATAGATAGATAGGTTAATCCTAAAGCTAATCAACAATAAATTCATTTACATTCAACAAAAGAGGCTTAATGTGCTTAAGTGAACTACAAAAATTCAAGAATTAAAGCAAAAACATCCCTAAGCAAACCATATTGCAAAAGGTCTTTTGGGTTAGATGTTTTATGACTGTTAACACACATCAGAGCTCCGAAACTATTGTTATTCACTCTAATCTCTACAGAACTATTACTGAAAAATATATATTTGTTGAAAAATTATATATATGTATCTTCTGATAATTTGTTGTGGCATAGATGCGATTAATTGTATTACTTATTATATTTTGAATTCACCTTAACAAGTGAATATAATTTTGTGCTAAAGCAAAAATTTAACGGCGACTCATAATACGAATAAAAAAATAAAAATAATACTAAAAATACACTAGTACATTAACGTAACACAAGACAAAAAAAAGGTTAGGAAAATAAAAAAAAAAAAAAAGCCATATGGACATTGAGAAGTAAGATTAAGAGAAAAAAAAACAAAAAAAAACCATAAGATATATGGATTCGAATCGACAATCGCCAGCATATGAGACCGAGACCTTACCCAAGATATAGTTGAGAAATGAAATGAGATGGTTGTATTTCTAACATTTAAGTTAATAGCGGAAATCTAAGTAAAAAAAATCCAAATACCTCGAATATGGAGGGTCGTTGGCCCCTTCCGAACACGATGGTGAAGTCCGTTTGCCGATCCGATCTTCCTTTCGGGAGTTGTTAAGGGGGGGGGTACAATGACAACAATGCAAAATATCTCGAACATGGTAGGGCGTTGGCCCCTGAAAATACCCAATTCCTACGGTGTTTGGACCTCTGAAGAACAATAGTGAAGTTCGTTTGCCGATCCGACCTTCCGTTCGGGAGTTGTTAATGGGACAGACACGGACGGACAGTACAAAGTAATAACTACGGATTTTGGTCGCTACCACAATAACTCCCAAATGGGTCGCTAAAAACGCTGAACGATACTTCTTTATTTTAGTTTGGTAAAGTTTGAATGCAGAAGCATTTCATTATAATGTAAGATGAATTTATATTACTAACAAAAAACGTGTGTGTGTATGTGTGCCTGCATACATCCCTAACAATGGAAGCGTTGCCAGGCAACAGACATACTGTTTCATGGTCAACTCAAGTACATTACGTGTGCATGCACACATTCAAAATAATGGAATATTCAAAATAATGGAATGCCGCACGCGCGTTGTCAGGCAACAGGAGTAATCTAGCAAGCTCAACTCGTCAGATATTCGTTGCTATAAAAAATATTTCTAGATAAAAATCAAAAATTTTTGTATATAGAGAAATTGTTTAGAATAGTAAATATTGTATTGCAGGTATAAGTTAGAATGTAAACTTTCTCGTCTTAGTTGTAAGTTTTAGTTCGTAGTTTAATTGATGTAATGTGTTTTTTTTTTACAATTCAATGTTGGTTTCCATTCATTAACTGTCATTACGTTACATATACGAGGCTTCCGGAGGAGGAAAGCTACGGGCAGCTGTCTAATATACTTATTTACATATACAGTAATATATTTATTACAAAAAAAATCAAATTAGTCTTCATTCATATAAATGAAATTATGATGTAGTGTCTGAATTTCGTTGTGCTTTAGTGAAGATACTGTTAATTTAAAAATGAAACGGCTTCTACTTATTGATTATTCACGGCCAACTAGAATAAACAGTAGAATTGAAATGAAGAAAAAGAAACGAAGAAAAAAATGGCAAATTTAGATCTGAGGAGTTAGGAGGCCACTCAACAGGCCGCCATTGCCTAGTAGTCAAGTGTAATTCAGGATAGTTACAATAATGTTAAACCACATGAAGACTATTTCAAAAAATCGATTTTTAGAAATAAAAAATTTGTAGCACATTAGCGTATATATAGCAAATATTTGTATATACGCTAATGTGCTACAAATTTACACGCAAGTAAGATGGAAGAAACATGAACTAAATTACATGGATCATTTCGCACTGCGAACATTCGTCACTGATACAAGTTCGAAGCAATTCACAGAGAGATTGAGAATTGAAAGAATCTTTACGACTTGTCTGATTCCTGGAAGAATTCTCTTGATCACTGTCGTGAAAATAAAAAATGAAAAGTTAAGAAATCAGTGTATCTTCAAATTCTTATTCCTAAAACTAGAGTTCTGTTTACTTTCCACAACTGTTCTAACTAATCTAAAAACTATAAATTATATAAGTAAAATTGTCAACGAATTAAAAATTGCCAAAATGGATAGATGTATTTCAAACAGCAAAGTAGGTAATTTTTTTTTTATATTTTACATATACTTTTTACTTTACCTGAACATTTTATATATATATATATAAAAGATTTAAAAATAGTATAAAAGATAAAATATACTTTGTATTACACAAAATATATTGCGCCCAAAGAGATAAATGAAGACAATAACACCATTCTAAGGTGGCTAATTTTAGTCGAAAGAAGCCATTCCATTCAGAAATGGAGCAGTGTTAGATGACCATGCATCGGCCCATTGCATTCGCAACAAAATTGCACCACGGTAACCGGACAGAAACAAGGCGGCTTTTAGCCGCTCTACCGGTGGCAACCAGATCTCATCAAGAAGCGCTGTTCAACGGACCATCACCCACTCAAAGCCCGAAACGAGATTCTAACCTACGACAAACAATGACATTGAGAGCTTAATGCTCTGGCCTTGGCCCTCCTTGCCAATGTCTCCTAAGCAACTCCCTTCTGCTCGAATAGTGTAATTTTCTCTAGTCTTTACACAGCTTTGTTAAGTTGTTTCTATGGCAACGGAATCACGTAAGTTTTTGTTGTTATCTAAATGGGAAAATTTTAAAATATTCCTATTTAAAATGTTACACGATTTTAACATATATTATATCGCCTGAAGAAAAGAATGCAACTCAGTTTAAAATCTAATTCCCATAATAATATATTCAATTTTATCGAATATCTGTTTTTAAAGACATGAAACTATACAAGGATCTCGAAAGAAAGAGATTATAACATTCTTTGCATACAAATAATCTATCTTCATATTTTCAATTTGCTGAAAATTAATTTAATTAGCAAGTACTACTTAAAAATATCTATCAAATCCATTTAATTTTAATCAAATGAAAATATGAACAAATTTAAACGAGATTACAAAATATCTGTTAAACTTTAATCAAAATTCATCCGTTGCCGTCAGTGAATTGCTTCCTCTTTATGATTTTCTTTGGGAATTTCTATCGTTTCATCGGAAACTTCTCCAGTATTTTTCATGTAGTGGAATTTAAAAATATAAAAATATATCTTGTGCTATCCTTAAAAAAATGTATACTAAATTTCAAATAGATAAACAAATTCGATGATTTGTTGACACAGGCATTTATAAATTAAACCTGAACCTATTCATAAACCTGTACGAATATGAAGTACAGGCAGCTAGTAACAATAAATTAGCTTTCGTTTGCTTTAATCCTTAGAAAATAAACTACACACGTCTAATACAAGAAATTATTTTTGCAAAAGAATAAATGACAGCGGGACCGGCCATATTTAATTTCTGAATATTTTGATTCGTAGTTGTCTTCACGTAAGCATTACAATAACATATAATGAAAAGCTTTTTTTCGAATCGAAACACTTTTAGAAAATTGAAAGATCTCTTAAAAGAAATGCTAGATTCTTTAAATTTATGCAGAACAATAAGCGAACGATTAAAACTCCTTCGGAGTCACTGAATTACAAAGAACTGAAGTGAACAATATAAAACATGGGCAAAGGAGTAAAGTTCGATAAAGATTGATTGAAGTGTTAATACATTCACAATTCTCGTAAAGTAATGAGATTTTCTTACAATCAAGATGCATTTGAAACGAGAAATGTAACAAGCTTTTTTAACACGATGCACAAATATTTACAAAGTTTAACGTATTACAATCATCAAGGTAAAATTAAAATATCAAAAATACAATATAAATTAGATCTTTTTAAATTAGGTCGTATAGGTCGTTCACATAATCAAACACTTCTTTGGCTAAAAATGAAATCAAAAAACTTTAAGCCTTATTTATTAAATGTTTAATGTTAACACAGAAGTATATTATAGTTTTGTGAATTTACTATATGTTTATTTTATTTTGTAGTTATTGGAGTCAGCTGACTCACCTGCCCCAAGGTTACCAAAGCCTTAACGATACAGGACATAGGTTAAGATTTTCACTTCCCCACAACGATGTAATTACATGCAGTCAAGTGCAGTTGGCAATGGGTCTCTGCTGCCCTATTTGTATAATCTTCTGCTTTCTCGTAAACTGGAATGATAACGAGATGCAGAAAAGACCGAAGTGTCCAGAATTGGACCTATTAGCAACACGTCCATCTCATTAAGACCTACAATAGAACGATCGCAATCTGTCGTCGGAAGAGAGTGTCTTTCACGGCCAACTTCGACCCGCTTGTCGTTGGAGGTTGGAAGGGTGAGACCAGCATTAAAATACCGAAGCACAGAATGTTCGAAAAGGACGATAAGAGGTGCTCAAGAGACAGACGGGAGGAGGCAGGGTAGAGCCCCACCGGACCACCAAAGTACATAAGAATTTTGCGCGATCTGCTGGCTCGTTTCTTTGTTATCTGCTGTCGAGATCCAAACGGGGGCTGATAATGCGCTGACTTTATTTACGAGTCCAGGGTCGTAAAGATATACCAACAATAAACAGCTGGAAAGTCGCAATACTACATCTGCAAGTTTACGCTCTGCACAAAACAGTCCCTGGTGAAGTCGTTAAAAACACAAGTGGACAACATTGGTAGATAGTAAGAGTTACATTTTTTCCTAAAAGTGCAAACCTTAGGATTCCTTTATACTTCGCCAAGATCCCAGTAAAGTACTTTTAATGAGCATAAAGAAAAGTCAATAAGATAGTATTTATAAACTTTAAAGTACAAATATGCATTTCAATACATTATAACAGAATTAAATGTTAATAATACAATTATACTTTTTTTTAATTGGCATATTAGTTAACTCGTCTTGTCGGGATCCGAAATGATCGGAAATTGATATTTTGGAGCCTAAAATATCTATTTCTAAATATAAATTTCAGTTTCAGGAGACAGAATTACCTGTAAAACCCTAAATTAAATTACTCAATTAAGATACATTTAGGACATTGGATTAATAAGTAATTTATTCATTTTAAGACAATTTATCGTACGGCTAAGAATACAAACAACTAATTTAAAGACCAATAACGTACACTTAACACGTGATAAAAATTAAAAATAAATAAATAAATAAAGGACGCGTTGACATATTTGGGGTACCTGTTAAATCAGTACCTATATTCAGAATAAACACACAATTATTATTTGTTAAGTAATTTATTAATTATAATCAGTTACGAAGTTTTTCGAGTAGAAAGCAGTTATTAATTGTATTCATGTACGATAGTAAGTTTCATGAACACTATTCTGAAATTTTCAAAGAAAATTAATATATGCTGTTGGTGTCCCTCAATAAAATCGATAATAATGAGAAAGGAAAAGAATGTAGTTTCATAAAAGAGTTGGTTCACCTGAAATAAATCAGGCCAGAAGAGAGAATTCCAGAATCTGAAATTGAATTCAAATTTAAAATGATAATATTAAATAAATGCCTATTCTAGATAAATACCTGTAAAACTCAAAATTAGCTTATGTTGACAGTAAGCGTCATAGGGTTTCAAGTTAAACGAAAATCAAAGTTAGAGGGTCGATCAGTAGTAAACCGCTAGAAATTAAATTTATGAGCTTGCCGTAACGCCGGTGGTTGCTGAAATAACCGATAGTGCCGTGTGGGCTTTCTCGTGTGGGTCACTGGAAGTAAAAGCTATTATTTCAAATGGGAATCCGCTTGGATAACTGGGCTCCTATTGAACCTATTGAAACTCCTGTTGAAACCATAAAGAAACCAATTAACTGCTATTGAAGCCATGAAGGAATTGCTCAACAACATCAGAAAGAAATATCCAGGTCTTCTGAATGACGTACTAACGCTTGACATACAGACGATGCACGGAACACAGAACTTCCTGCACGGTTTCCACTGGTAAATTTTGGCGTCCGCCGTATAGTCCGGATTCGGATTCCAGTGATTTTCATCGTTTCCCTGCCTTAAAAGAACGCATGCACGGTCTATGATTCACATGCCATAAAGAAGCCCAACGTGACTACAACTGCAGGGTCTTGACTTTTAGGCAGCTTTTATTGACAAACTCATCAACTCATCAATATCTCAATCGTCAAGGTGACTTTGTAGAAAAATAAATAGTATATCTGTGGCACTTTAGGAGCACCATTTCATTTTCTTCCAATAATTTTCCTTCTCGTAACGTGTTTTGTAAACTTTTTTTTTCTGCTCGACCTATATATGTGAATACATAAAAAAAAATATATATATTTTTTTCCGTATAAGATTCTTTTTATTTGTCTACTTAATTTGGTCGAAAATATGAAAACTGTTGTCTATTGGACTATTTATCATGTAAAATGATAATCTAAAATGAACAATAAATTTTCAAATGGTAGGGGTTATAAAATACCCATTTAGAAGAGGGCTTAGCTTTCACGTGATGGTTCGAGCAAAAACTGTGTGAATAAAATAGAGCGCTATCTCTCTAAGCCTTCAAATAAAAAGCAACGTTAAAAATGGATAAGAATCGTGAGAAATGCTTGAGTGGCGCCATCGTTGCTTCATCCTGATTTCACATTTGGATGAGGTGGAACCCATTCCGATGTCCTTTCGTTGTTGCTTTCTTTTTATCCCTACAGATGGCAGTAGGGTCGGAGCCAGTGGATGCGACGCTACGCCTCCGATGTTTATTGCGTTTGCCACTTCACTACTCCTTTGCTCTGCAATGATCCTATTCCTCTACACTTAAAAAAGAGGAGCCTGGGGAAGAGGGAGTTCTCAGTGTCAAATGGTAGGGAAACAACGACAAAATAAAAAGAAAATTTCTCTTGAAATGGGTAAAAGAATTACCCCTCCTGAGTCATCCCCATTTCTCGCTGCAATAGTCCCTAACTTCTTTCTGTCAACAGTGATGTCCCGCAGTGGAGGGGGAAGGGAACAAATTGCGAGGGATTTACACCCAACCATTCGTCTTGGGGGTGAAAGACATTGTCGTGTTCGTATGGCGGTGATCCCCTGCGGGGCAATGTCTCGTAGGATCTTCCTCATGGCAAAACCTATCTTTTACAGTCGGTGGTTAAGAGACCTTCATATTGGCAATAACGGGATTCTCATCATCTGGTAGCCCTAATTGCTGTACGAAGGTTAGCGCTGGCAAAAAGGCCCCTGGGAAATAAGCCTCGGCATAGAAGGGACCACAGGAGGTTCCACTATAAAGCATCTATCTCATTCTACTGAATACTAATAAGAAAAGTTATTTTACACTTTGGGAACGGTAGTAAAAGACCTATCTAAAATTAAATTGGCATTAAAACGAAAATGGGACAAACCTTATGTACACTCTTTCCCTAATATGAAGAAAAATAAGTAAGACTTTGACAAAACCTATCATTCGTTGAAGATTGTTCCCAATATTGTAGTTGTGGTTATGTTGTCTTCAATGAAAAGATGTTTTCAATATTTATTGAAGTTCTACAACTCTTTATACGACAATATTTCGCAGGAATAGATCTTCCTGCTTTTTCAAGTCTATTAAGAATATAACAAAAAATAAGAAGGTCTTATCACATCTAAATCATACCATAATAATAATCATACATAATCCAGACCCACAAGTAGAAATACTTTTCAAAATATTGGATAACATTCAAGATATGTTATAGAGGCATGTGTCATTAAAACTTTCAGTTGCATAAAAATAAACATAAAAGATATTATGTTAATGCAAACACACTATCTTACTTTCAGGACATGATTAGAGGATAAGAGGAAAAATTTAAATAAGATATATGCTTCACTATTGTTTTTCAATAAATGTATGCTCCATTGTTAGATTCTATTATTGTTTTACTTTATTTGGAGATAATGTTTTTGATGTAAAAAAAATTCTTGTTATTGTATGATTTGGATGTGATAAGACCTTCTTGTTATATGATTTGGACATGATAAGACCTTCTTATTGTTTATGTTAAATTCTTAATAAGACATGAAAAAGCAGGAAGATCTATTCCTGCGAAATATTGTCGTACAAGAGAGTTTTAGAAGAAATTTTGTGTATTATATTATTAGCAATGAAGAATATATGTGATTTATTGAAGTTGATTTCATGGACCAGATTTTAACTTAAAAAAATCCTCTGCCTTCAGAACAAAAGTATATTAAAAACTGAAGAAGTTACAGGAATTTGCAATCTTGTACGATGTCGGAAATAAAGTCTCCAATTCGAATCTCCTAAAGGACTTATTTTCGTAGCTGTTTTTTGAAAAATAAGACTATCAACTTATTTTTGTTTTCTTTAATTACACTAATGACATTTTGAATTTCTTCAAAGACAATATTTTGAAACAATTCCATTTGGGAAATGGAAGGGCTTTTTTTTTGATAAATTCTTCTATAATTCTGTAATTCTTCTGTAAACAAAAAAAAAAAAGAGAAATTCTTGTGTGCACTACATTTATTAATGTTGTTTTTGGTCACTGTTGGGTGTCTGGGTAACTCCGCTTATGTTCTCTCCTTTCTGGGTTTGTTATGGTGTGGAGGGCGGATCGGGCTGATGAGTTCCAAGCAGCAAGAAACGGCCGTTCCGATTCCCTCTGATAATATACCAGAAAGGCATTTTTGTTGAATCATTGTGCAGCCCTTGGTTTATATTTGATGTTAAATCTCTTTATTTAGGTTAATTTTATTTTTGGATGTTTGGTTTCTTTAAATTATAAATTCTTTAATCTTATCCATTTGTTGGGGAAAAGCTTTTTTGTTGCGCTCTACAGCACTACATTGTTAATTTTTTGGTTTCGGGGGTCACTGGCGAGTGCATGGATTCTACTTATGTTCTTGCCTTTCTGGGTTTGTTATCAGGAGGGCAGATCGGGTTGATGAGTCCAAAGCAGAACGAAATGGCCGTTCCCGATTATAATAGATCTGAAAGACATTTTTGCTTATTTATTGTGCAGCCCTTGTTTATATTTTGAATAAGTTTTGTGCATGTTAAGTTCTTTATTTGGGAAAAAAGAGAAATAATCTAAAAAAAAGTCTTGCTTTATATTACTTTGGAAAAAATATTAACTAATGTTCTAAGAAAAAAAAGTAAGTATAATAAGCATTAACTTTAGTCACATAATCTAAACAATTAATTGAGGAAAAAAAAGATATTCTGCTTTTTACTGATTATATATTATTACATACTGATGATTCATTTCATATCACTTCATATCCATTTCATTCTAATATTAATGATTCCTATCTACAAAATGTAATTATAAACTTGGTGACATTTTAGACCAAATCGTTAATAAGGTTAAATCAGTCATACGATGGAGTCTAATCATATGAAACATACTGTTTATTCTGGAGAGTATCCAAATAAAGCGAGTAGATAGAAAAAAAATATTTCAGTAGATAAAGTAATTTAGAAAGATCTAAATCAAGATGTTCCTTAAGTTTCCTGAAATGTTGCATTTCTTGTTCTGACTTGAATCCATGAAAACTTGATTAACTATAATTATCCTTAACCTGATAATTCGTTTAGAGTAATATATCATTCTAAATATAATTAAATATTAACAGTCAATAGAAAAGTCATACACAAGACTTACAATTACTTCATTGCAATTAGGAAGGAAGTAAACGTTGTAGTAATATTTTAGTTACTTCGTCTTGGTGGATATTATACAACCAATCAATTATTTTGATTAGAAATATTTTTAAAAATTTTAATGACGATTATAATAATTACTCTTATTTGTCGTTATATGTTGACAACCGTCAGACAAGTGGTAATGCGCTTGACTGCTGGCTGGAGTAATCTGCTTCAATTCCCGACGAAAGTGGAGGATTTTTCCAGGCTGGATTCTCCTTAAACGGTCCCTGCCAGAACCTGGTGATTACGTGATATCAAACACGCTGTACATAATATATATATATATATATATATATATATATATATATATATATATATATACATATATATATGATAAAGACAGAATAAAAGAAAGGCCTGTCTAAAAAAAATAAACAATTGTTTGAAAGATCATGTTAACAGAAACTCGTGTCAATCAATCCTTCATTCAATAACCATGAGAATGTATATTTTTTATTCAAAAAAATCATATTTAGCTTATGGGTCTTCCTTGAACCCATGGCCTCAACTTGTCCATTATTCCTACGTAACCTTCATAATATGATGCATTGCGAACCATCAAGGCACGGATTCTCGCTAATTACTAGTGAAACGATTGGCATCCAGCCAACAAAGATGAAATCCACAGACTTTTTAGAATTGAAATACAATCGATAAATAATTGGCAAACAAAGATGGAGATGTTTAGATTTCAAATTCTGCAATTTTTAAGATTCCATAATCATTTAGGTAAGTCTTGAATAGAAATTTTAAGCTTATTTTAATCCGCTTCAACTTCAATCTCGTGCTTTTTAATATTCTTAAATAGGAGGTAGCCGATACGGAACTGCTCAGAAGAGATAGCATCAAACAAACTTACTATGAAACAACAAAGTTTTCCGGTATATATGTACCGAAAGTTTAATAATTTGCAGTATGTTGTACAAGAATTCATCTCACTGATCGTTAGTCACTGATGGTTAATGAGATGAATTAGTCACTAATCATTTTTCTTATAATTAAATAATTCAATAAAGCCTAAAATTTGATTACTTTCAAATGACTTTCTTTGGAATGGTTTAGTAGGTACTTCTCTATTAGTGGACACTGAGTAGCTTCCTCTGATGAATAGAAACAAATATAAAAACTTTGTTTTTTTACAGTTTTTCAAAAAAAAAAAAAGCCTGTAGAGTTGTTATATCTTAATTTCAAATATAGGTTTTAATTTCAAAACAATGAAAACTAGGTCCATGAAACTTTTATATAAAATTAAAAGATGGTAAACAGCTCGGTACTAACGCTAAGACTGGACATTAGCTACAAATAAGTAAGTTTTATAATTTTTCTGTAAGTGAACATTGGAAATTTTTTCAGCAGTAGCTTCCGATTGACACAAGCAAAGCCTAAGCTATAGAAACCACTGATATTAAAGCAAAGAAAACAATTCAACTAATATCTCTTAAGAAACTTTTTGAAGAAGCTGTTTGATATCTTCAATATTCGCAATCTTGTCCTTAACAATATTTATAATTCTAATTAAAAAAAAATTCCGATTTTGGTTTTATTGTAAAGCGTTTAAGAAAAATCCCAATTTAGATTTTTTTAATTGCATTATTAAAAGAAATACCTTATTCACTCTTGGCAATAACAGTTTGGCATTTATCTTGGCTTCTGTCAGGTGGGTCTCTTCCCCTGGCTTTTCCAAATCTGGTATCGTGGAATGGAGCTCTGATTCCAGACTGACAACCAATCAGAGATGGGCTACTGTCTCACTACGGCATTGTAGCGACAATCAGGCTTCTCGTAAAATGTGACAGAATGACACGTTTCCAAGGATTATTAGACTCACCCAGGTGCGCCTTCTCCTGGAATCGACAAGAAATAATCTCCCGTCCATGTGACGAGCAGTGTCACGTGGTCGATACAGTTCCAGCCAACCGTGAATCAAAAGGAAAGATAGACGGTTTGTGCAGACTTCAAAAGAAGTTCTCTCTTAATCAGCAAATATATCTATTTATTTGTTTCCTACACTTAAGTATTAAATTGGATTTTATATCGCAGGAAAATTTTTGTAATTGGCAGCTGGTTACCTCACTTGTAAACTCAATGGAGAGTTGAATATATTTTTAATTTTATATGTTCAAGCTTTCTCTTTTGAGAAAAAAAAAACAATGTTAATAAATGGAAAATAAGGCAGGAACAAAAAGCAGTTGTTACTGATCAAAAGAAATAGAGAAGATAAAAAAACAAAAACAAAAACAACACTGTTTGGAGGCTTTAGATAAACAATCCAAAAAGCAAATGAGTAAAATGGATGTCTTATAGGTAGGTATCTCTGGTTTAGTTTTCCTGATATCTCTATTTTAAGACTCTTGATCAGATATGCATACAAATCATTTTTTTATAAAATTTCTTTTTTTACAAGAATATAAATTGAAGTGTTTGCTATGTAGAACAAATTTAACTCCACATGACTGAACTAACATTCTTCTTTTACCTTGTTATGATGTCTTCAATATCTCAGACCTTTCAGACGCCAAACTGACCAACGTTATGTAAACGTTTTTGTACCACAGCACATGATTAGTACTTAACTAATCCTTCAAGGCTTGTTCTCTTAAGTCAGATGTGATATTTTGAAATATTCAGTGCTCAGATACTAAAATTGAATTAATTATTCATGATGGGACAAATGACCTCTCAAAATTAAAAATAAGCAAAATAAAAAACAATAAGATAATTTTTGAATTTTCAAGACCTTGGGCACACTTACCCCTACGTCAAAAGCTATTTTACCATAAACAATCAAATCTATATTACTAAAATCTTTTATTTCTCTGTCTGTCTGTCCGGCGCAATTTTCTGTGAGAATGAAAAATAGAAATAATTTTTATAATGAAACGTACGCGACAGGAATCGAACCTGCAACCTTCTGATCCGAAGTCAGATCTCTTATCCATTAGGCCATAGGAACTACAACTCCTCTTATATTGTCTTTTGACTTATATCTCCTTTCCTTTCCCCCATCAATAAGGAATATATTAAATCTTTTTTTTTTTTTAATCTCAAGATTGTTTATTTATTTCCCATTCGTCAGTTTATTTGTATTTCGAAACTGACAATTAGAACTATAATTGCCGAAACGTTGCAGTATTTTAAATATTCTTACTTAACCTTAAATTAAAAAAAACATTTAAAAAATTTTAGTTTTAGTTTACTCGATGTAATTTGTGAGTGTGTGCTTTTTTAATAAATAAAAAGTTGTTTTCCGTTACATATGCGGAGGCTTCCGGAGCGAACCGACGGGTAGCCGACTAGTAAATATAAAAAACAATAAAAAAAACCTCAAATGGGCAAAAGAACAAGGAATTATTTACAGTCCACTAATGAATTTTGTGTTTTTTAAGAACCAAATCACATATTCAAAAATGGGGAGCCTTTTTGAGTTTATTTCAACCTGAGATCCTGAGACAGATTTCTCGAACTTATTGGGCTCTCCTCAGTCAGGCTACTCAGCAAGCAAAAACCCTAAAGGGGTACGAGGGGAAGAATAATGGAACAAGTGACCTCTCAAAACTAAAAATAAGCAAAATAAAAAATAAAATTAAAAATTTATTCTCCAATCCATCTGTACTATGCAAGGAGTCCAATCATTTCATTAAGAAACGTAAGGAATCCATTTTAATTCTTACTTCCCCAAATTGCTATAATACTACAATTTCAGTTCAAGCTATAGCTGACTACAGAATTAATAAACCACTTTTTTCCCACCATTAAATATACAATTTTATGGTTTCTTTTCTCGTTAGTTTTTTTTTTTCTTTTCTTTTACTTTTAGGTCTACCCACGTCATAGCCCTTCTTCAGCAGCCACACCCTCGGTCCTCATCTCATATCCGGTGACGTCAGACGTGATTAACTTTGCAGATACCGCATCATTGATTTATGTGTCCTCATTGGTTCACAGCTACTGTTATGTTAATTTCTTTTAAGCCAATTTGTATTTAAGAGCATGTACATTCATTTTTTAGTTAGTTGAGAAAGCTCTGTTGTAGGAGCGAAACCGGTCCTTTGTACCTTTTTAATGTGCAATTAATAATTTTTAAACTAAATTTGTGTGTCGGCGTCTTCTTTTTATCTACAAATGCACACGTAAAAATTCATGAAAAAATAAAATTAGTGGTCAAACATCTTTTTAGATAGGCGTAAGGCTGTACAAGGTTTTGAATTCCACATTTTGTTACTGATTTTCATTTTCGTTATTTGTGGTTTTGAGGGGTCATTTGTCTCATCTGAAAACCTTCTTCTTCCCTTCGTACGCATTTTTGGTTGCTGAATAGCCTTGACTGAGCCCAATAAGCTCGAAACAGCTGTATCAGGGTCTGAGCTTGAAATAAACTCAAATAGACTACCCATTTTTCTTGGATTAATTATTTTTGTTACCTATAAAAAAGTTGAGTTGATCTTTGTTGATTATGAAAGATTAACAAACATAATGATTTTTAGTAATCCGTAAAGAGCAAAGGGAAAAGGAACTCTTTCTATCCGTTATCATATCTATAGCCAACACTATAAGTTGGACAGATATAAGTATTAGAATCCTTACGACTTATAGAGGTTGGGAAAAATACTAGTTCCGGTCTACGGTTACTTTCTGCCTCACAGGAAGTGGTCGAATTGAAATCTGTGCAAGGTCGTCATGGTTTTGTGTACAATTTGGAATAAGTTTTTTGCTTAATAAAGCTAAAACTCTACCACACTCATTATTGAAAATATTTTTAACTCAACTCTGTTAATTGAAAAGACTTTCTATTCAATATTTCTAATTGAAAAGCTTTTGAACGCTTTGACGAAAGACTTGAGTTCTTCAACATAAATCTTAAAAGTTTTGATCTGTAAAGCATATCATCTTTAATGTTTTAAACGAGTTGAAAAACTTTAATTTATTCAATAAAGATTATATGAGATTTTTAATTTCGTAGTCACTCATTTTAAATAATGTAAAGTAAAAAATGCATAAAAATTTCAATCATAAATCAAAAATAACATTTGAAACAAAGGACATTCCCAAAACAACTGTCATACAGAAATAAACTCAGACATCAAAATTCAAATCAAGCATCTATTAGAAATAGTTCATCCTCGGTTTCTTTATATTTAACTCTCTTTATAGTCCATTATTTTAAAGAGTGTTTTAATAAATCAAATACCAAAGTTAATTTGCTTTTTTTTAAAAAAGCCTACAATTCTGGGGATGATCTAGCATTGGATTTAACTTTAAAAAAATTTAAGAAAATGCTTTTGATAAAAACTAAATGATAATGATAAAAATGAAGATATTAAATAACAGGCTAGCAAAATAAAGTAGGGTAGAATACTTTCAATTCACTTTTTTTTTAATTCTCATCTTGCTTAACGTTTTTCTCACTGTTAAATGGTGATCGAATCGTCTTACTAACTTCATTTTAAAATGCTATAAAGTCAAATTAAATGAACGCAGTCAGCGTTTAATGTGTTTAAAGAAGTAGCCTCCTGTCCAAAAATGTGCTTGCTAAATTTTAAGAATGTTAGTTCTTTGATTCCAGAGTTGTTACGGATACATATTACTACATAACCAAAACCATTTCGAAACTGAAAGGTTAGAAACATAAAAAAGGATAAAATTTGAGAAAAAAATCAAGCCTTAGAACAGGTTAAAAAGTTTTGTGTATGATAAAAAATGTATGACTAGAATCATTTTCGTTAAAATTTGTTGAAACACTCGGTGCTCTTATAAGTGTGCAGATGGATGGTCTCAGAAACATCAGTAGTTCATATTCGAATGTGGCAGGAAGAGGACGAACCGGATTAAGACTTGGATTACTCAAGAGCCAATGAGAAGCGTCCATTTCGATATTAACAATGGTATCATTAGATCGTTCTCCTTTAGAGGGCAATGAAAGATGAGGTTGAGTATTATCCTTTCTCGGATATACCATTTCCTTCTGGTCTATTTGTTTGACTGTGAGAGGATAGGGACACTGCGACTTATTAATGGGTTGCGCATCCGCCCCCACCTCACAAGGGGATGCAATCTGGTGAATTACGTTCGGGGTTGAAGGTTCGCTTCCAGATAAGACTCAGTCCAGTTGAAATAAACGGAAGGAACAACAGATTGCTTTCTTGGTGGGAACCTTCTTGAGGGTCTCCATAGCAACCGAGGGCGGCAATCTGGGTCGGGTCTTTGATCTCACCAAAGCTAAGTCTGACAGTGTCCTCTTCAACTCCTTTTACTACGGTTAAAATTGAGCTCACAGCTAAAGAAAAAAAACCCGGCCTCAACTTTTAAGAGTTGATTTTTTAATTAAAGAATATTGAGTTAATGTCGTTTAAGATGACTTATACGTTTGTCAAGCTTCATGAAAGGAAATGCAGTGGGATAGATATTTGAAAGTTATACATTCAACAAGACGATGATCATAAGATACGACTGCATTGACAGATTTCTCCTTAATGACTGAAAATATAGAAAGAGATCTGCAGTTAAAAAAAATCTTATGAATTGAAAAGTCTTCAAATCTTCAAAATAAAAACAAAATAAACGTATA
>JAFIDM010010028.1:36228066-36251192 GCA_023159025.1 Thereuonema tuberculata | reverse complement strand
TAGATAGAATGTCTAGAAGAGGGAGATTTAAGAAGACTTATGGTAAAATCTTATGAAGTTTGGTTTTTATGTATTTTACAATCGTGAATGGAAAAGTCTTAATACTTGTAAATTTTACATTTTTGAGAATTGGTAAATGATAGCATTAGGTTTGAGGTTCTTATTCAATTTAAACCTATAAATATGCCATTATCAATTATTTCCAATGCAAAAATAAAATCATAAGCAGTGATAATTTTCAAGAGAACAGAATAGAAAAATAATTTAATATGCGTAATATTATTTAACAAAAAAGGAAGTGCGCATAACTAGTTTTGAGAGAACACTTGATTTGCAGCAAGTTCACGGGAATTTATTAGCAGCTTAATTCCTTTGTAACTATCTCATTTTAGCGACCCATTTGTCAGCTATTGTGATAGCGACGAAAATCGGTAGCTATTGTGTTTGTCCTGTCCGTTTTTCCGTCCGTCCTTGTCTCTCCACCCCTAACAACTCCCGAACGGAAGATAGGATCGACAAACAGATTTCACCATCGTGTCCAGAGGCCCAAACACTGTAGGAAGGGGATATTTTCAGGGACCAACTCCCTTCTATGTTTGAGAAATTTGGCATTGTTGTTGTTAAACCCTCTTAAGAATTTCGTAACGGAAGGTCGGATCGACAAACGGATTTCGGCATCGTCTTCTCAGTCCCAAACAACATAAGAATAAGGTATTTGTAAGGGCCAACGCCCCCCCCCCCCCCTTCCCCCATGTTCGAGATTTTTGATATTGTTTTCATTAGATTCCCTCTATTAGCTTAAATGTCAGAAATACCACCATTTTATTTCTGTTGTCAGCCATAACGTGACCGGTATATTTTAGGAATCATACGCTGAATGTTGTCGTGTACTTTTTTTTAACCCTTCTTCTTCTCTTAATATTTTTTTCTCAATGTCCGCGTGGATTTTTTGTTTGTTTTTTGTTTTTCTTGTTTCCATAACTTTCTTTTTATTTTTCCTTTCGTTAATGTCCTTCTTTTTTTTATTACTGCTTTTAAATTTTGTTACTATGGGTCGCCCTTAATTTTATGCTTTAACACAAAATTATATTCACTTGTCTTGGTTTTGCATAACAATGACTTTTCAATAAATGCATCTGCATTGAAAGAAAGTTTGATTTAATGTTAAACCTTTGAATTTCGAGAATGTTATTGATTTAGTGTCTGTGGCTCAATGTGATCGACCCTTTCCAATCTAGCAGTGATTAGGAACTTCCAATTCACGGAAATGCCTGCACTTACAATAGATTCCTAGAGCTTCATTTGCCAACAATTCAACCTGATTGTTTTGGCCTAGAAAGTCAAACCATTCACACACAGTTGTAATTATGGCAGAGCTTCAGGAACTGCTAAGGACTTAGAGATGTAGCCTGGAAACCTTCTAATTCCAAACATTCATTCAGGCTTCAATTCCTAACTTTCTTCCAAACTATTCAATGACCTTACGACCAGACAAAGATGATGATCTTCCTTTCTGTTCTCTATAGCAGAAATGAATATTTATTATTGTTCCGAGATATGTATTAGCTATTAGCAATGATGCAGAGGTGATCAATGAATCATTCTCATCCATTTTGAATTTTAATGAAGTAGGAATTCATATCTTTTAATTTTCCAAAAACGTTTAGAAAATTTTCGTAAAATATTTCAATGTCTGAAATTGAGACCTTTCTGATAATTTTACAATATTTATTTTTTGTTTGATTTCTTCTTATATGTACAGTTCAAACATCTTTTACAATTACTACTGAAATTCTAAAAACAAATCACCCATTTTATAAATGCAATTTATGTAATTGGAGGATGAGATTTCTCACAATGATATGCAGAAAAGCCCAAGTAGAAAAGAATGTTGCAAACGAACTTAACTAAATAACGTTTCGAAAGCTATTATTATGAAACCCAAACAACCCAATATTCCAATTTGTGATGGTGATGCTGACACAGCAAAACCACCATCAAAATCAAAACTTTCAACAACTTCGTTTCAGGTTACTGCTGTTCAACTATTGAGGATGCATAACAATGTTACTAATATCTAACAAATATTACTAATATATTTCTTTCTATTATAAGAGTCTCCCCAACTGTGCTTAATACAAAATAAAATTCATTGTTATAAGGATCCAACAGAGAGAAAGCACAATAGTCTTGTCTTGTCTTGAGCATCTTAGGTAAAGACAATGATTGTCTGTTCCTAGCTCTGAAGATGATTTTGGTCTTTCCATCGTAGTTTTGGTCGTCCTCTGTCTCTTTTTCCTTTGGGCTGATATTTCAAAATCAAATTTGGAATCTTGTCGTTAGGTAGCCTTTTTACATGGTTAAGCCAATTTTTTTGGTAATTTTGAATTTCTTGAATTAAACTTGGAGTTTTAAGTTTGGCTCGAATATCAAAACTTTTCTTTTTGTCGAGACGTGTAAATCCTAATAAAGGTTTCAGAAATTTCATTTGTGCAGTTTCCAATCTTTGTTTGCTTCTTTGTTTTAGTATCCAGGTTTCACTCCCATATTTAATTGCTGCTTTGGCTTTAATATTATGTAATCTTAGTAGTGTTTCTTTCGTCATTTGTTTTCCAAATCTTCTTCTAATTATTCCATTCATTCTGTTGTATGTCTGTATGTTTGATATCAGGTTTGCCTCATCGTTATAACATGAAATTATGTTTCCTAAATATTTAAACTCTGATACTTGTTCTATTATTTTTCCATTAATTACAATTTTCACTCTTTGTATTTGTTTTCCACACATTGCCATGGATTTTGTTTTTAATTCCGAAATTTTCATTTTATAATTTTTTGAGATAGTATTTAAATGATTTGCTCCAATTTGAAGTTCATCTTCTGAAAGCACAATATTAGGTCATAATACCCAATCGAAGAAATCCCAAACGAACTGTTGCAGGAAACGATGCAACAAAACGATAATTATAAAAACTTAAAAAGTGCCAGCTACTTCGACACTTAATTTCCGGTTGTCATGTTTATCAGCCACTTCACTAACGATTCCCAACTAGGGAGGACCGTATTAAGGTAGAGGGGATTTTTAACCCAATTTTTATTTTTTAAATTAATTTGAGAAAGAAACCTGCCCAATGAGGTTTCGAAACGTACTTCATCACAGTACGGTGATTCTGTAAATTTTTTTGAAATTTTTTAGAATTTTAACCTATGAAGTGTCGAATTGTTTTAATTGTTTCCACGACATATTAAAATACTTTTAATTGTATAAAAAATTATTTTTATTTCCCAATAGATTTTTGTAAATAAATCTTCTTTCCTTTACATTCTTTAAATTCATATATTTTCAAATTGATCAATGTATCTCAAAAAAGATTTGCGGCCAGGTGCAAAGAATCTGTAAAAACTGTAGTATTACTCATAATTTTTAGAAATTAAAATGAGTTGTCAAAGAAATTTTAGTTTTCTAAATAAAGTAATTTTCATTTATTGAGATTATTTGTGGCGTTTCCTAGCTGAGTGAACAAGTGTAATTTGACTTAAAATTGTGTTTTAAACGTTTTTGATCTAACCTTTTCTCTCCATTATTGACGTTATTACAAACTTTAGACCAAATTTATAATATCCTGTACTGGATAGCTGTCTTTCAAACTTTTTTACTCATTTTATCTTAATCTTTAACATAACTTGTTTGCCACAATGTAAGTCTAAAAATTAGAATATTTTCTTATTAGTAACTTCATACTTTGAAGTTTTAAATAAAAAAGTGAGTTTTAACAGATAGCCTTAATATGTTTCGATAAGAAGTTACATTGATTGCTTTGCCGAATTTCCGCTGATAGCCTATCAGAGAAGATGGACTCCTGTTCTCAGGAAATTAGAAATACTGGGCTGCCAACTGTATCTGTCCAACCCAAGAAAGACTGTCTCCAATAGATAAACGTCAGGAAAAGGCAAAGAGAAAAAAATTACTAATTGGGTAGACGAAGCGAGGATAAAACTAGAAAAACTAAAGTCTTGCTTTTTCGCCCTTGGCAAACCACACGAACTCTTGTTCCGAGGTCTCACGAAGCCTTTCTGGTCGAATCTAATCTTGTAAAAGAACACAAAAAGATGGAGGGTTTTTTTTTCTTTTTTTTTCTTTTTCAGCGGTAATTCTTTTTCTTTCTACTAACAAACGGCTAAACGGAAAGAAATGAAAAAAAGTATACAATTATTCAAATGTTTTAGTTTTTCAGAAGCATAAGGAATGTTTATGCTAAATCTAAAGACCACAGAACTAGTTCCTTTTTCTAAAACCTACTGTAAAAGAAATTGTAATAGAAACACATATTATTATGCAAAATTATGGAACATATTTAACTGTTGTCAAGATACTTAATAAATTCTGAAGGGTTCCTTCAAATCTTCCTAAACAATCACATATTGACCTTCGTAATAAGAATAACTATCAAATAAAGGAAATATCTTCTATATAATGTACAAGCCATTTGCAAGTTGCGTCAAAAAGAAAATAACTTTTGAACCGCTGGATGGATCTTCTTGAAGCTTGGTATGGATATTTATGGACTTAAGACAATCTAACTTTTATATTTGAATTCTTTTCCAAGTCAGTCGCTGCGGAGAAATTTGCACAAGAAGTGAACAAAAAATCACAAAGAAAAGCATTAGAAGATTAAGAACGAATTTCTATTAAGGACTTTGTTAATCCTTTTAGCTAATCTATTAATTAGCGAGTGGTTTGATTTGAATAAAGTTAGGCTTTAAATAATTTTAAAAAATAGTGCAGATTTATATTTATTTCCTGATAATCGAATCAGAAAGGCAATTTATTTAAGCTTGTGCTGTTCTTATTTCTCATTTTGTTTTGATTTATATTTTTTTTCCAGAAAATGGAAGATTTTTATTATTCTTATTTAGCAAATGCTGTAATTTGAATATAAATAAAGGCTTGGCTTTTGTGGTTGTTTTCATGACTACAAAAAAGAAAAAAAATAACAACAGAACTTAAATAAAAATTTAAGAAAAGCAAGTTTGAAATTCTTTCAGCAACTTCTGTGTTTTGTTTATTTGTTTAAAGGTTCATTCCCCTTTTAAGTATTATTATTTTTTTTTTATTAGAAAAAGTCAAAAATTCTTATTTTTTTTTATTAGAAACTGAGTCAGTAACTAAAACCCAATGATTTCAAAGATGAACTTAAATGCACAATCACAAATAAGCAGTAAAAACGTTAGTATTTAGTTTACCTTTTAGATAAAAAGTAAAGGCTTTAGTTAAAACCTACTTTATTTTGAGGAAATCTGATTGTAAAATAGTCACTTTACTTAATCTGTGAATGGTTTCTGTGAGTATTTATGGTGACACAGAAGAATATAGACATCCATCATGTCGTCTTTAACTAAAATCCAAAACTTTTTAATTAAAAAAACGAAAGAAATTCTACAATGGCTTTTAATAAAACAACTGAATTCTGAGTTGCTGTAATCTCCATATCTTGAAATTTTAATTAAACTTTATTTCTGTAATAAACTGACCTATCTTGAGACGGCATCGTTGCCTTCGATTTTTTTTTTCAAAACTGTTTATTCGAAAGATATTCAGAGCAGCCTAAATTGGAAAATTATAAAAAAAGATATCCATATATTCAAGTGAAAAACAAAGGATGGAATTAATTTATTTGATACTGGATATCCGACATTGTTTAATTATTAACCTTAAATTCTTTAATTCTCAGTCTGAATTCTGCGCGTCGTTGGCTTCCACATTATCTAAAACCTTATTTATGTAAAAGGGAGAAATGTTACTATTAATATTAACAATCCTAAAGTCTTAGACAAATATAAACTCCTCCCTACATCACATAAGTATTTAACTTGAAAAAATTTTTTACTTCAAAAAAGGAAGATGTATACTTCTTGAAAATTTGTCTTTTATTTTAGTATTTAATAAATATTTTAAATACTTATGTGATGTATGGAGGAGTTTATATTTGTCTAATATTTTCGAAATGGAGAGAAAGAAGATCGTTGAAGAATTTGATAATCCTAAAGTCTCTTTAGTGCTTGGAAAACAAACAAACTTTGAGGATATTGTTTATATAATTTTTCAATTTCCTATTATATTGATTGTTTTAAAGTATTCAGTCATTTTGCTGCAATAAATAAAAAAATGAAAAACAGAATATATTGTTTTCGATTCCATTGCTGTTTGTCAATATTGTTTCTTCAAGTGCATTTTTTCGATGAGTTAAACCTGACTCCACTGACACTCCCCTGCCTGACGACAGCTCAAATGTCATCCCATGATCCCGTCCTTGTCGTTATTTCAAAAAGCTTATTTCCTCATTTAACATCATCCATATTAAAAAATATTGGAAAGAGGTTCCTCGAAGCCACTCGCAACAGACAACGACCAAATAGAGAAAAAGGAAATTGGCTGTCCCCTGGGGGAGACTTGTGTCTTGGAAGAGGTCTATTTGTTTTGGCTGTTAGCTGAGACGGGGAAACATTCAGACAGCACCAAAACCCTCAGGAATAATGCAGGAGCAACAAAAAAAGAAAAAGCCACCCAATCGTATTACGACTAATGGTCTTCAATATTTACGAAGAAACAAAATGAAGTACATTAAAAAAAAGGAATGAAAAAAAAAAACTGGGTTCTAATCGGAAGCCAATGACAAACTGCAATAAAACACACAATCTTTTCCTTTTTCGTTCTGCATCTGCTTTAAGTTTGCCTTATGTGAGATTCAGGACTTGGGTAAAAGAGCTTGAAATAGGATTTGTGGTCCCATTAATCTCAATAGAAAGGAAGTAGTCCTGAAAGAACTTGAATCCTACTTTCCCTTAAAGAAATAGATTTGTTTGTCTGTTTATCTTTTTAATTTTACCTTATGTATCTAAATTGATCTCTTGTAGGAAAAATATTAAAAGCCTTGACATTTTAAAATGAAGCTTTTCTTTTTTGAGAAGGCTTTCAAGATTGATAAAAATAAAGCCTATCGTTTCAACCATTAAGTTAAGGAAAGCTGATTAAGTTTTGCAAGTGTCAGTCTAAGGTGGTGCTAGCGTAGCTGTATATTTTATTAATGCTGTATAGCTGCCATAAAAATGTAGCTGAGAGATTTCAGTAGCTGACAAAAAACAATGAATAAAAGATAGCTGAGAAAAGTAATAAAATATCTATAAAAGAAAGCAAATATACTGCCATTGCGGTAAAAAAGTTTTGTAAATTAGAATATTCTTTTTGATAAAAAAGAATTTTAGATTTAATAATTTAAATCCTGAACTTAGTTTAGGAAACTTAATCGTACATGATAACTTCTTGATTTTTAATAGGAACTAACGATAGTTGGTGTACAAGCTTCGATTATCAGGAAGGGAAGTTACACTCAATGTGAGATTTCTGACCTCGAGACGAATTAAGCTTAAATTTAATTTTTGAAACTATTACCAATTTCAAAATAAATAACTGATGTTTGAATGAAAAGGATGGTTGATCGTATCGTAAGATATATTACACTTGCACAATGCTTTACACTTTACACAAGATTTTATGAAAAGGCGTTTGCAATTTATTTTCTTACAATTCTGAGAAATGTTTTACTGGAAAATGGATGGAATCTTAATCTAAATTTATGAGGATCGAATTTAATATTTTAAGGGAGGTTTCTAATTAAAAGAATTTTTTTCTTTTAAAGAAGCGTGGACTTTTCCAGCGCAGTTTACTAGAGAGAGTGCATCAGTCAGAGTAAATTAATATTCAAAGATATAGTTTTCATGAATAGACAATTACTAATAACAGTTTTGCTTTCACATAAATGAGAGAAAAAAAAATTGATATGTAATTATTATTACATCAAGAGTTCCGAAGTTTTTGATTTGCAGACCTGTTTTCCCATTAAAATTTCATCTCGATTCTCATCCGAAATATAACCAATAACCAAACGATAAATTCTTCTTATGAACTTGTTGTAATAGTTCGTAGTTAAGCAGTTTAAATGGATGAGTATTTCATGAAGAAGTAACTTGGAATTTTTTACTGCGACTCTGCAGACTATTAACACATATTACTTATAATTCTACGATTTTGAGATGACCTAGTTGACTAATAAATCTTCATTTAAACTTATAAATAAAAAAAGTATCCCACTAACAGGTCTTTACAGACCCTTGGGGCAGCTAGAGGTTAGCCGGGACGAAGTTGAGTTCAGGAGGTCAGCCTGACGCCCGCCCGCCTTTAACTCCCGGGAAAGAAACCCGGTATCCATTCTACAGAAGGCTGGGTAGATCTCCCCCGTTTGGAGGAGAAAGGAGCGTGGAAAAATTCCCGTCCTCCTCTGAGGCCGGGAATCGAACCCCTTTACCTCCAACCCGCAGTCAAGCGCCCTAACCCACTCGGCTACCGGGTCCACATTAAACTTAAGTAAGAAGATAGAAATCTTCTTAAATTTTCCAAAGGAACTACTGACAGATTACTTTCTAAATATTCTGGTTTTAGTAGCTTTGTTTTCTCGTCAGCCAAATGATTCATCTGCGATTCTATGCAAATATTAGCTTTAATTAATGCTAGCAACATACCATTGCTTCTGCTAGCAGATCATGTGAATAGTTTTCATAGAGTAGCACAGAAATATAGTCAAAATAGTCGATAATCAAAATTCATCTGGAAAGTTTCTGAAAGTTCCTTCTCTTTCTGAACAGTGCATATTATTATGTTATATAACATTTATTACGATCTTACTTTTATATACTGTAAAGTAGGCTAATATATCTTGACTAAAATGTAATATACAATGAAAAATAATGAGACGAACTTACAGAAATTACGTGTATTAAGTTACAATATTTCTTAATCTACAATACTTATAATATATTACTAAAATGTATATTTTACTGCAAAATAGAATAACAAATTATAAAGTTGTGATAAAAAGATAAAAGAATTAATCTGCAGTATCTCTTTTGAAACTTGAAAAAAGAATATCTAATTAAATATCTAAAGATTAAATAAAGGGATATTAGATTTCACTGCTTTTCCAAATCCAAAATATATAATTAATACACTATTGTTAATAATTAAAAGAAGAAAAGAGCCTAGCTACGATTTTTTATTTTTACAGCATATATTTACTAGGTAATGTAGAACAAATAATTAGCAGCTCAGTGTCATAGGTTCATGCGTAGAGCATCGAGTTAAATCAGATTGGGCAACGTCAGACAGTAAACGGCCGTCATTCTGCTATAATCGTCACGTGGCTCGGTCGGCACGTCAGTGCTTGGTCAGCTATGGGTAAGGATGCCTCGCGTCGCATAAACATCAACAACTCCGACAGAAATCGGCGCATGATCGGCAAGAGAGACTGCAAAACTTCCCTTCGGGAGATTGATGGTCTTGTGGGGCACAGTGTCTACGTCATGGAAAAAATATATAGAGAATGGTACTTAGAGAGTTCTCGATGTCGTACACCAATATCCCCGAAGGACAACCGCCATCGGTCACCGTTGTCAAGTCGTTATGTGACCGTTCTACATCAGCAGTGGAAAACTGAGATGCTTTCTCCCATGTCAGCTGTAAAAGTATGTCGCTGGTTATTATAATTGGATTGTAGACTCTTCGGCTCCTCCTCAGGCTACCTTTGACACCTGTGCGACGGACTGCCAGGCTACAATGGGTGCATCGAATGAAAAGAGTGACTTGATGAATGAAGTGTTTTCGGAGAATAGCGTTTCTGTTTAGGTTAAAAGGACTGCTGCATCTTTGTCAGCAGACGACAGGGGAAGAGGCATCGGGAGAAGTGGTTCGCATCAGGCATACTGCAAGATCAAGCAGTATTATGGCCGAAGGTGCAACTGGGTGCGCAAGCAGATCACCTTTTGTGAGAGTCCAAACCATCATACAGAGTGCACGTTAAGTTAATGACGTTGTACGGCCGGTAGACCATCTATACCTGCAGGACGTCCCCGGGGCCATATTTCATCAGGTTAGTACCACACCACATATAGCAGCGATATCATGTGCCATCTCCGGGGATAAAAATGTTCCACTTCTGGTGTCCGGCTAGATCGCCGGATTTGTCACCCCTAGAAAATTTTTAGGACATACTCAAACAACAGGTGCAGAAGTAAGACCATCTGTCAGCATCGCTTGATAATTCTGGACGCGTATCAATACAGCCTGGATGGCTATTCCACAGGATAATACTCAAACATTTTTTGATTCAGGTGATATATGCTGGAAGTGACCACACAGATTATTAGCTACATAGAGACATCTGTAAGTAGAATATCTTTTTTTTGACAATGAAATAAGAAATTACAGGCAGTCTAAATTAAAGGAAATTGCAAGGCATTCTTGGTTATATCTTACATAACAATAAATCCTTATTAATTAAATACATTTGCAAAAATAAAATACTGCTTTAAGCTGTTATTTCCAAAAAATTATGATTTTAAGTGAATAATTTGCAAAAAACGTTTTACACCAGACCCTAATAACTAAAGGAAAATTATATATAAAATCTAATATAAGTCTACGTAGGATTTGGTAGATGTGATAGATTCTACGTAGGAGAAACAGGCCGGACTATTAGAGCACGTCTCAAACAGCATAATCAAGACTTAAGATTAGATGAAAGTGAAAAATCAGAAATCGTAGATCATAGTTTGAAGTTAGAGACAAGTATAAATTTTAACTTTCAACAAAAAAGAGAGAGAAAATTAAGAAACACAATAGAAGCAATATTTATTCGAAACACTACTTACATAATAGAAGTATAAAGACTTAGAAGTAGAAGAGTACTTTGTACACATCAAACCAAAAAAAATTCACAAGTCTATCAAGTAAAACAAGGTAGGGATAGCGATTATTAACCAATCACAAGCTTAGCAACGTCTTCCGATACGTATAAGAAAATATAATTGATATTGCTTTAATTCCCTTATTATCATAAATATGATTGTTGCGAATGCAAAAGGCGCAATTGTGATTGTTGTAGAGCTGTATTACAAATATGATTGTTGCGCATGCAAAAGACGCAATTATTACGATTGTTGTCATTGTTGCTAACGATATTTTAATGATACTTGTCCACAGACAAAACAGGAATATTAGTCTTCTGATCCTTATCAGAAGACTAAAAAAAATTGATATAATTAAACCCTTTAAATTTTAATAATCGATTGTAAATTTTCTCAGAAATTCCATATTTAAAACTTAACATACAACAGTTTTACTAAATTATTGTTTTAGATAACAAATGTTACTATAGTCATTGAGATAAGGATTATATCTCGGTGATAACTGTTGTTAAATTTCAAAAAGATTGGAAAAGAAGCAGCAATTTTTATCTATGGTCTATGGACTTATTTATTAACTCTAAATGCAACAAAGTTTGAGAAAGTCTTGTTTAATAAAATTACAAAGTTTCTTTCATAATCTGTGATAAAATAGTTTCGTGCAACATAAATATGAAAATATATAATGAGCTTTTGTAATATCAACAAAAGTAGTCTTATAGACCTACATTGTAACATCGTTTAAACGTTTAGTAAAAATAATAAAATAAGCGCAATAAAATCCACAATCTCTTGGGATTAATGGATGTAACCAAGGAAAATAAACAAAGATAGAAAGGAAGCTGTGGTAGATTAATTACAGACCACTGGATTTAATTAAGTAAGAACAAGAGAAAGAGAAAAATAACTATCTGTTATGTAAACAAACAGAACCACGCTAGCAATTCGCATTAGTTTTGCAAAGCACTTATGTCCCTAGTGAAATTGTTTGAATTCTTAGCAATAAGTAAGCTATTTCAGTACTGAACATTCTAGAACTTTAGTATATATATTAATAAGGCTAATGAATAAATGTGATTAAAGTAGAAAGTAAATCAATTTTGCGACAGACGACAAGCACAGGTTTTTATAACAATAAATCTTCGGCTGCTTCAAAGAAAAAGATTAAATAATTATAATACTTTACAATACAGCTTGAATTTTTTATTTTAATATAATTAAAATTGATATACAAATATAGGGTGACTCAGACGAAACATCACGTTTTAACACAGCGTATGGAATTCACAGCATATTAGAAAGCCTTTATAAGCATGTGTCAAAATTGGTAGATGTGGAGGGGGCTGTTAGTGATAAAAACATCTACCAATAAAAATATAACAAAAAGCTTAATTATTGCGAATACATAAGGAGGGGCTGTTCGTAAACCACGTACGAATGTCAGAGGGAGGCAAGGGAATTGTGCTTAGCGTGACGAAGTGTGACGAGGGAGGGGAAGGGGGTCAGATAATAGGTAACGCCACATTAGATTTCGTTTCAGTGGATTTTCTGAAATCAAAAATACCTACAAAGAAATTCATTAAATCACCATTATCCAAACTTAAAGTTCATCTACTCCTAAATGCCTTTCTGTCTCCGCCAATGAAAATTGAGCAAACTAAACGAGGCTTACAAGGTAAGTACCTCATAATGATCTAACCGATTTGTTTCAAATTTTCAAAAAATTTCAGACCATTATCTGAAACATAATCCTGCCGGTTTTTCATTCGAAAATTCGTGCATGCGCAGTTATTCATGTTTTACGTTTCATTAAAATTGTCTTTGCTTTTCTTTTATAGACGCTTAAAAACGCACTTTGTCTATCTTGTATTATTTATTCTTATATTCTTACGAACTTACTGTATTTTATATTCTTTTATATTATAACTTTTATATTATATTCTTATATTATTAAGCATGCGTATTTCCTTTTGCTTGCCGGGGAAAAACGACTATAAAAAGAGAGTGCGTAGCAAGCAGAGTTATGTATGGGAGTGAGCAGAGTGTTCGAAGAACTCGCGGCATAATTGTGCTGTTAGAGTGATGTGTTTTATGATTCCTCTTGCTAACAGACGTTTTTTAGAGACCCATTTGGGAGCTACTTTGATAGTGACCAAAATCGGTATCCATATTGCGTTTGTCCTGTCCTCCGTGTCTATCCACCCGTAACAACTCCCGCACGGAAGGTCGGATCGGCAAACGGACTTCACCATCGTCTTCAGAGGGTCAAACACAGTTGGAATGGGATATTTTCAGGGCCAAGGCCCTCCCCGCCATGTTCGAGATATTCGGCATTGTTGTCGTCGCCCCCCCCCCCCCGAACAATTCCCGAAGAGAAGGTCGGATTGACAAACTGACTGCACTATCGTGTTCAGAGACCCAAATAAACATAGAAATAGGGTATTTTCAGGGGACAACCCCCCCCCCCATGTTCGATATATTTGGAATTGTTTTCCCTGGATTTCCGCTATTAGCTTAAATGTTAGAAATATAACCATCTCATTTCAATTGTCAGCTAGCTGATGGTTAAGTTCTCGAACTCAATGTTCTGGAGGTTGTTGATTCAAATCCTATACCTATTGGTTTGATTATTTTCTTCTTCTCCTTCTCTTAATCTTTTTTTTCTCAATGTCCGCGTGGATTTTTCTTTTTATTCTTTTCTCAACTTTTTTTTTTTATTTTTCTTAAGTTAACGTACTTAATTATTATTATAATTTTTAATTTTTATTAACTATAATGGGTTACCCTTAAATTTATGCTTCAGCACAAAATTTTATTCTTGTTCTTGTTAATTTGCCAATAAGCTTTCAAAGTGTTAATCAGTTAAGCAGTTTTTGCCGTGCTGGCGTGGTCGTGCGGTCTCGGCGGCGGCCAGCCGTGGCGACCAGTGCGCCAGTACCTGGGTTCGAATCCCGGCAGTGGCATGGCTGTTTCTTTCTTCTTCTGTGTTTCGTCCAACTCTGTTCAAGGGGTCACAGTGGTGACCTATGTCAGCGGATTCTTCTCACAAATATAATAATAAGCAGTTTTCTTTCAATATTGGTTCTCAAGAATATCATGTCGAAGGTTATACTTCAGTTTCTTTTGTAAGATGTGTACATTGTCCGCTTCTTTTGATCATTTTATTATACAGCCTCATTACCACTTCGATTAATAGAATAAATTGATCATTCATTTAGAGTTCAGTTAATTTTTTGATTTCTTATTTGTTTGTGCCATGGAACTCATTAACTTCTTTCTCGAATGCACGCATGCATTTTTTTATAATTGAAAAAAAAAACAACGAAATTTTTATGATTGAGCCGATGCATAGGGGAAGCCCAGGCAAAGCGGTTAACGTAACTTTACGGTCTAAATACCATGAGACTCAAATGCTTTATTGGATGCATTACAGTAATGATGGATTTCTTTATTGAACTTGTTATTTTGTCCCATAATAACATGTTAATAACATCTTAATAACATCAAAATACTCAACTATAAAATTCTGTACTTTAGTCGCTATGCCCGGGATACTCAGGTAAAGTGAATAGTCCTTTTACTCAAAGCAATCCTCACAAAAGTAGGAACCGCGACCACTGTATTTTGTGCATGATTCGTGACTCTTCAAAGTACACTACGAATATTGTATCGAATCTTCTTCCGTTGGGTCGCTGTAGGTTTCTCCAACCACTAGACAAAAATACTTCTCCTGAGCAACTCTATTTTGACTGACAGACCTTTCTGAGAGACCATTTGGCTAGTTCCTAACAACAATTTCAAAAGTTGTTTCTCCTTTTAGTCAAATTTCTTTTGTTTGTGATGTCTGACTGGAGAACTAGGCAGTATTTCATTTTTTGAAATTTTCTTTTCCGTCCACTTGATGAAGCACTTTGGACAATTGGACACGATCGAATATCGAATACAGTCTCGAATGTCTCTAATTTCTTTCTAGCAGTGCCTACATAAAGTTGCATATGGGATATTATATCCCATATGTAACCCATATTATATCCCATATGTAACAGAATGAAATGAATCCCATATGTGACAGACCCTTGAACAGAATTCAAGGATCCCAATGTAGCTTCTTGCGTGGCTTTATCCATATCTTATTCATTCCAGCTTGTTTGATATGTTTTTCTTTTGTAATCATATACCATCTGAAGCAATATTAATATTAATAATTAATTAAAATAAAAATTAAAAATAATTAATGTCAAGCGAATAGTTATCTGCTTTGCACTGTTCGCTTTGCCCGGTACGTTGCCATTAGCTTCAAAGAGGTTACGAGGGTCGAAATCAAATGCACCGATATAATGCGGTCATAGTACCGAAACAAGGGAAAGATAAAGCTTAATAAGAAATAAAACATTTCCTGGAAATATCCTAACACTAAATAAATGTCCATATCCTCACATTGGAATATTTTAACAAAACTGAGAATATTTCAAAATATCGTCTCACTCGTAACACAAAGACTTCACAAATGAAAATATGTTTTCCCCGGAAGCCAAACAGGTATCGCTAGTCGTGTTGCGCTATCTGATGTATTTTTGGAATACTAAGAGTTTTTCACTTTGCCCGGTCTATTCGCTTTGCCCGGACTAACCTAGGCACGAATAACTGCGCATGCGTGCATTTTCGAATACAAAGTAGACATGGTATTGTTTTAGGCATCAATAATGTAAAAATAATGACAATTTCGACGAAACGTAAAACGTCAATAACTGTATATCTACGCATTTGCGAATGAAAAGCCGGCAGGGTTATGTTTTAATTATTGATCTAAACTTTAAAATTTGAAATGTTTAAAATGTTTAAAATTGAAACAAATCAGTGAGATCGTTGTCAGGAGCTGTAGCACCGTTTACCTTAATAGCTGTAGCACCGTTTGATGATGATGCAATATATCTCGATTTACTTGGCTTCTCTCATTACGTTTCCAGCCAGACGCCAAAAACTCCATTCAAGTGCCGTAGGATTGGTTTTATCCATCTGAAAACAATAAATTGGCTGACAGTGCTTGTAAAAAATATGGCTACAAAAATATTTAAAAACACTTGCACCCCAAAGAGAAATATGAAGCATCTCATGGTGTGTACCTCGTGAATGACCAGTATGTATGGAAGCACGTTGAGCATGCGAACTGCCGTGCATCCTATGCGATGACCATGCAAAGACGATGATTGGATACAAGGAAATGAATCAAACGATGCAATTTCTCCTGATGAATCAATACCAATCCTTGATACCAGTAATTGAAATCAATGAATATACAGTATATGTCTAATCCATAGACATGCACTGATTAATTAATGTAGGCCCATGGATTCGTCAAGACCATTCGATTGTTTGATTACTTTTTATTATTATTTGATTATTTGATTTAAAGTTAATTTTAGTTTTCAATACTGAACTTCGATTATTTGATTAAGCATCTGTAATACAAAATAACAGGTAATTTTAATTTCAGATTTTGAAATTTTGATTTTCTCTTAAAGTCTAACTGCGATTATTTGTACCCATCTATAATACCAAAAAGAGTATCTATAACATCAAAAAAAAGATCATTTTTAATTTTAGATTTTGATTCTATTTTTTTAATATTGTATTTAGAATATTTGTTTTCTTAATATGACTCAAAGATACAAAAAGACTTAAATTTGAAAAGTACAACCATTAAGATGTAAATTTTGTAGGAAAAATTACAAAATATTTAATGCATATTAAACTAAATTGAGAATTAGAATAGGTTCAGATATTTATTTTTATTTTTGGTTGTTAACTAATTGCCCAGAGATCAACAGACACAATTGATTTTCTATTGTTCCATGGTCTTAAAGGGCTGTCAGTCAGTTAAAGGATAAGGTTCTCTTTCAATTCTACGACTGATTAGATGACTTGGTCGTTGAACTGATTAATAAGTGTTCGGAACTGAATAACTAAATAGTTATAGTTAAAAATACCTTAGTTTGCCGTGAATGAGAATTATTTGCACGTTTCTGATGCTTTTCTATTGGAAATTTTTTCGTCTCCCTGGCGCCCAAATTAGTTGAGTAAAAAAATTAGTAAAATACAGATAGTCTCTGATCTATAAATGTGTATGCCAACCTTCAGGAATATTTATTTACCTGGTTCAAAAGTTATTAAAAAATATGGATATTGTGGCAAATTTACAATGTAAAAATAAATGACTTACTTGCCAAGAATAAATTTTCCCTAACAAATAATTATATTTGTGTGAAATCATTAAAGTAAAAAAAAAGAAAATCATTAAATAATTTGCATATAAAAGTTATGTGCAAACAATGACGTGACATAACGTTATTAACAAGTTATTAACAACTAGTTCCAACAGATGCATAGTGAATAAAACATGAACTGAACCAATGGATTGTTGAGGCGGATTCGCTAGAAGAAGCAAGACGCCATCGCAAGAGATCTGAGGGATGGATGTCAAGATTATCCTCTTTTATAAAAGTTAATATTGGGAGGAAAATTAAAGGTAGTTTTCTGTGAAATCTCACCTGTGGAATTAAGGTGATTTTTTTTTTATTGAAAACGATTCATAAATACATACTTGGTATAAAAGTGATGGAGAACCCCGGTTTTTTTTGATAGTTTTTAAGAAAATTCGAGATTTGCTTGGAACTCTTTTCGCGGATGGTGGATGTGCACATTTTCCAGGCAAGAGATTCTAGCGCCGTTATGAATCGGACAAAAAAAACAACATACCTGGTGGAAACGATTTTTCGTTTGAAAATACAGCATAAAAAAAGTAAACAGTAAAAGTAAAAAGAAGTAAAAGTAAATACAGCATAAACAAAAAGTAAGTTACCTGTAGGTTAGGTAAAGTGAAATATGATAGTTTCCAGGATGTTTCGTGTGTAAAAACGCCCGAAAAAAAACATACTTTCCGTTTCGGGATGACCCGCGGCTTTCCAAATGCTTCTAAGACGTCATTTTCCTTGTTTTATACGTGCGCTTCCGCAAAAAGTCCCGCTTTAAATTCAAATTTTCTTAAAAACTACCAAAAAAAAAACCCGAAAGAAACGGGGTTTTCCATCACTGTTATTCCTAGTATGTATAAACGAATCGTTTTCTAACCAAAAAAAAAATTACCCTTAATTCCGCAGGTGAGATTTTATAGAAAAAAAATCTGAATTTCTCTGCATAAAGTTTTATGTATATTTTCTGTACCTAAAAAAAATTGAAGGAAGGAATTCTTCAATTATAATATACTGAAATATTTTTGATATCTAAATATCACTAAGTGCTACGAAGTAGTTGTAGAATAAAGAACAATAAAGAAGATACGACTGAAGTAACTGTTAATAAATGTGTAGCGAAAATTGATTCTTGGAATTTGTGATCGACGGAATAGTTGTCTTTAAAAGCTAAGATGGAGATTTATTTGGGAATAAAGAAGACTGGTTCATATAAAATGATAACATGTAAATATACTATTCACTAGACGACGAATGAATGTTATCGAATATTGATATTGCATAGTTATACTTGTTTAAATATCAATACATGATATTCTACTAAACATGTACATGAGAGTAGGCCTACAGAAAGTATAAATATAATATAAATCTATGTTCCAGAGGTGAATAATAGGTCTAGTTGAATCGAAAATAACAGTTAATTTATTCCTAGGATTAAGGCACTGTAAAAACAATTTTGATTTCAGTTGTAAATCACGTTTATTAAAGAAAAGGATTTCAGATAGGAGTAGTGATATTACAAGAACTGTATAAGTAAAAATAACTAATCAAATTATAAGAACAGTTTAATGTTGAATAAAGTTTTTAATGTTCTTATTTATCTATACTACTATTATAAAGCTGAAGAGTTTGAATGTTTGAACGCGCTAATCTCAGGAACTACCAGTCCGATTTGAAATTTTTTTTTTGCGTTAGGTACCCCGCTTATTGAGGAAGGTTATAGACTATATAACATCCCGCTATGACCAATAGGAGCGGAGCAGTAAACAAAAACGTCAACCAACGGGTGCGGCGACTGGGCGGCTTGGCTGCACGACCAGAACCGAACATTACAGAGAAGGGCCGAATTTAACGCGGGTGAAACAGCGGGGCACAACTCATCAGTATATATTTCTCCTGAAGTAATTTAATTGCAAAGTTCAAATGAGTAATTAATTCTGTAAAATTATTTTTTGAATAGTTCAAGAAGACGTTTTTTTGTTTTGAGTGTAGAATTTACTTATTCTTTTTCCATTACTTAATAAAGTTAAATTTCAACATTGACTTGTTTATCTAATATTTAACTTCTTCAAATACAAATTATTCAACCTATTTAATATTTTGCTTAAGATACTTAAATAATACATTCCACTATTATTAATTTAATGATCTTGAGGAAACACATTCATACATACTGACTTTATAAAATTTAGTTTCTATAAGAAATTAGGAGAAAATACTACTTCGAAATTTAAATCCTGAAAGCTTGGAGATGCACTTTAGAAATCAACCATGAAAGTGTTTATTCTTCATTGAAACTTTGCAATTAGTTTTTTTAAATTCTTTTTCTGTCTTTCTACTTAGTATGTCATTCCATCAATCTAAGGCGAACTAATCTGGCCAAGCCTTTTCCTGTCCTGCACTGAAGTGATCCCATGGAGCCAATGATCGATCGAGCTACCGCCAATTAAAATTATCTGTATAAATTACCTTGGGTGAGCCCATGTTAGCCAAACGATACCATTTGTATAGCAATGCTCGCACGGTGATTAAAAGGGACTGGCATCATTTCAGAGGCTGGCCATTTGTCATTGTCACTCTATCTCAATGCCAAACTGATAAGTACAAGAGCTGTGAAGTGATTTGGCGCCAATCTAGTTCCTGACGTGAATGACCCTTCTTAGGAACCAACTCCGAACGCTAAATATGATGAATATTTGCCTGAAAGACTTCAATAGAAGGTTCATTTTGTCCAAGAAAACTTCAGAAAAAACTACTATATCTAATGAAATTCTTTAAAACTATATATATATTTAAATAAAGATCTCTACATTTGTAGAATCTTATATTTGTTTATCAGAAAACTATGAAAAAGAATTATCAAATACAGTGTATAATATGAAATAAGAATCTAAGAATATATTCTTGTATGCATGTACGTAGATATATAGTGTGTCATTGAAAAGATATATATCTTTTCTCCAAAGAAATATGAAGAGCAACAAGATTACAAAAAGTTAGGATAAAAGATTAAGAAAGTTTGAAACTAAACTAAAAAGGAAGTGAGAAAATGCCATTTTTCTGTCTTGCATAGAACGTAACTTATTCTGAGCGAAAATTTAGAAAGAAAATGAATCACATATATTTCAAATTAAAAAAAATATATATTAATTAATGCCGTGCTGGCGTGGCCGTGCGGTCTCGGCGGCGGTCTTCCGTGGCGGCCAGTGCGCTAGTACCTGGGTTCGAATCCCGGCAGTGGCATGGCTGTTTCAATTTCCTTTCCTGTGTTGTCCAGCCTCTTCTTCACTTTCTCTTCGGTCTGACGTCATTCCTTAATGGCGTCCTGGGGAAGGCCACGGGAAACCACCCCAGTATCTTTCCCTTGAAATGCTCGGGAGTCTGCTAGGGGTTCGCCATCTTGGGAACACTAGCGCTCCCTGGAACACGGATACTTCGGATACGAAGCTCGCACTTCGGTGCGTACCGGCATCACATCACATCATATTAATTAATAAATGATTATAGTAATACAAAGTAAAAATACTGATTAATTAATAAATGATTAACATATGCGGAAAGTAATTTGTTAAATAAAGTAAGCAACCCACAAAAACAATTTTAAAATGTTTATAAAATATTTTTAACATTGTGGAGTCTTTCGGGTTCCTTTGAGGAGACCCCCTTCAGCATAATAAAACTCGTACAAAGACTCAGTCATACACATTTTCTGTGATACTAACAACCAATATAATTAAATTAAAAATAATAATTAAAAATTAAATATCCAGCTTCCATTTTTTGACGTGGTTTCCGGTGATGCTGCTTACATCAAATGGAAGCTGAATATTTAATTATTACTTTTAATTTAATTTTATTAATAGTTAGTATCACACAAAATGTATATAACTGAATCTTTGTATATTGTATTTAGTTTTATTGTGTTGAAGAGAGGTTACTGCCAAGGAACCCGAAAAACTCCACAATGTTAAGTATTTTCTAAGCATTTTAAATTGTTTCTGTTTGTTGCTTATTTTATTTTACAAAATTATACAATCATTAAATATTTTAATTTTTTGCAGTAATCTTGTAATTTTACATTTGGGTTTTGTGTTTTTTTTTTATTTTCACTTTAAAGTAGCAGCTCCGATAAAATGAAAATTTGTGAAATTTGATGATTTTGTTTTCTAATCAATGCAATTCAGGCAACGCCTTCTGATCAAGGCGACGGTCCGCCACTAGACTGAATATGCCTAAACTTGGATCAATCCCGGAGCTGGCATGGGTGTTTCCTTTCTTCCCTGTTTTTGTCTGCTTTTTCTTCTCTCCATATGTCCGTCTATGGCATTTTCTGAACACTTTACGGTTTGTAGAAAAGGCCTGAGTAATCAGGGTACTCATGGTTCTGTAACAGTAAATTGAACAGTAATAATAGTATACATGAGAACCAATTCACCTTTTGTATTGTAATCATGAAAGAGATATAGAAAGGTCTAAAAAATAAAAAGATTAGGCAATAGCATTTAAGGAAAAATATGAAAGAAGAGTAACATAGAAGAAGAAAAATTTTAAAAACGATAATTTTCACCTCAGCGAAACGAAAGGCTTCATTACTAGATCCACCGTGAGTCCGCATCATGCATTAACGTTTGGACTATCCCTATATGCTCATGAACAGCATGTGGGTTTTCAGAACTCCAGATTTTGATATTCTGACAAATGAAAAGTCTCTTCGTCTGAAAAGACAATGTTCCTCAGATCGTCCTGTATCACAATTAACTTTTTTAAAGTAAAAGCAAACCTCCTTGGCAAATCATGAGGCTGGAGCTGCTGCACTATCTGTTATTTTGTAGGCATACAGACGCAATCGCTTATGCTTGTGCACTGGTGAACGTGGATTACGCAGCTCTCTGGATGCACGTCTATCGACTTTCATGAGCTTCGCTGAAAAACTTCACTGATTTTCTCGCTGTTGTTGTCATTCAATGCCTTCTTCCCACTTTCTTTTCGAAATGCTCCAAAAAGTTGTTGTACCAGTCCTTGCTAGAGTTCTTGTCAGGAGGACCTGTTCCATATGTCCATCGGAACAAACGCAGGACTGTCACAACCTATTTATGCTTAGCAAACCACAACCATTTGCGCTTTTTGTTGATAGGACACCATTTTTACTTGTGCGTCTACCGAGCAACGATAATTTCCAATTTCCAATGGTCTAGTGAATAAGATGCCTACCTTGAAATTATGAATAAACTTAATGAATTAATTACAGCATAAAAATAAAAAAATATTAGAGATGCTATATTTGTATCTGGTTTTTTTTTTTTTAATTTTCTACTTCGTTTTACAATTGCACTTAATAATATAGCATACATGTAATAAATACAAACATTAACTCACAGTGATAGCTTCGAACTACAGCGAATTACAGACTTAACAAGGCATAAGAGATTCAAGACAGTTCATGTACTGTTCTTTTGATATTGATTGTTACTTTCCCCTTTAAAACTAAATTTATCCGTCAAAAAATAGAGAATAGGACTTATCATTACAGGAAGCCATTTTAACCAAATATATCATTCATATTTTTCGATTTCAAATCAATCGTTGTTTTAAATCTGTAAAATAAATTACAGTGTATCCACTTAACAGAAGAACAGATAACAGAACAACGTTTTTTATTAGATAAACAATTAAAAATCATTAATCCCCACCTTCTTCAAGTAAGCAAATCTAAAAATCTATTTCATTATCT
Organism: Thereuonema tuberculata; assembly: GCA_023159025.1. Lineage (NCBI taxonomy): Eukaryota > Metazoa > Arthropoda > Chilopoda > Scutigeromorpha > Scutigeridae > Thereuonema > Thereuonema tuberculata. The sequence continues at coordinate 36,228,416 of JAFIDM010010028.1, read as the reverse complement.
TCAAATTACAAAATTTAAAATCACATTTAATGACATTATAATCTGTTTCAAATTTGTTATGTGTTAAAAATGTATTTCTCATTTATTACTATTAAAGCTAATAAAATTAATACTAATTTGGAGTTTAAAATTAATAAATATTAACTTAATATTAAACTATTATAATTACAATTTACAACTACTGTATATCAATACAATTATAATAATAACTATTTAATTTACATTAATTTAAACGACAAACTTTAATAAATAACGACAACAAACCCAGTTGACAAACCACTCATTAAAACAACATCATTTTAATGAAAAAACTTCATCTACACTTCATTTTATTATCGAATTTTCGGAAG
>JAFIDM010010028.1:36153627-36227666 GCA_023159025.1 Thereuonema tuberculata | reverse complement strand
GAAAATTCGATAATAAAATGAAGTGTAGATGAAGTTTTTTCAATATGTTACGATGTGATTTAAAGAAGAAGTATGGATTTAGAAATCATTTTAATGAGTCGGATTACAAAATACGAACACATTTTACTGTCAACAAATATCAGAACACCATTATTTTTAATTCTTCTATGAATAATATTATGGAGCAAAGTAATATTATACATAAAATACCTTGTAGTGTTTGTGATAAGTTCTATATCGGATGTTCCACTCAGCGATTAGAATGCCGGGTGAAACAACATGAGTATTATTATAAATGTAATAGTCTAAATAAGTCAATCATCAACCATTTCTCCGAGGGGTGAGGGTAGCGGGGAGAAGTGGAAGCAGAATATCACTATTCATAAGAGAATCCTTCCTCATAGCAACAACACCCTCTGTTAATAATGGACTTTCCTACCAATATGTGACTCGTTACTTTGTGAACCAATGGAAATTTTAAATCATTCTGAACTGATGAAGGCTAACACCCGCAACGTCTTTTTGTAATCCGACTCATTAAAAAGATATTGTTTCAATAAGAGTTTTTCTTACTGTGTTTCTATTCGTTTTTTATTTACATTATTTTACCTAGCTTATTGGATATTAATAGCTTTAATGTTAAAGCTAATTTTTCAGTAAATTAATATTAGACTTAAAAGTTGCATTGCTGTGTGGCAACTGCACAGATTTAGAAGACAACTTTCAGTAGGGATCGTACATTTGTAAATGCACTAGTGTACATTTATTATCACTAGTAAAGAAAATGGCAAACTCCGAAAGTCAAAGATTCGAATCTGCGCACAGTCAGCATCAGTATTCTGAAGGCTACTAGATAGATCATCGAATCACCAATGCCTTGTGGAATGACTGGAATAAGAATATGAACGCTCTTATCCGATTAGAACAAGAATCTCTTCATTGTCAACTTTTTTCAACGATATTCTACTGAGTAACAGACAGTCAGAATTTAAGAGATAAAAGGGTAAGAAGGAATCTCTCTTTCTCTCTCTCTCTCTTTCTCAGAATTTGTCTCCACAGAAAATTAATGAATCCATTTCTCTGAGCTTCCTTTTCGACGTCCGATATTAAGTCATCGCAGGATAGAAAGACGAGACTAAAAGAACTCAATTCGGAAGACGCCACATGACAAACGAGTGAGTGGCACATCATTTTTGGCGCCACGGAGGTACTTAAAGTTTCTAAACAACCCCTACTTACGATCAGTGTCACCAAAAGATGACTCTGTCCGTAGATCACGAAAGAAGCAAAGAGGAGCCAAGGACACGAATGAATGTTAATCAACTACGTTAATAAAGAAGTTAAACTTTGATTCTACTGATAATAAAGAGTCATAGTGGAAACCACATAAAACAAGATAAAAATGGCGGGAAGTTTTAATATTTTTTTTTAATAATGTAAAAAAAGAAAATAAGAAACTGATCAAGCAGAAAAGATAGTTCCTCATTGACCAAAAAGAAAAATATGACGACGAATGACCAAGTTCGTAAGAAAATAAGAGTTCAAAGATCAGGAAGAGACGAAGTGAAATAAACTAGTTATGATCATCGGAAGCGTAGGTCATTGGAATCTCATAATAGCAAGGTATCTTCGTGGTTTTTGACAGTAATTCTTGCTTCTGTGATTTTTGCGTCCAATTCAAGGCTCCTCTGCAATATTTCAAACTTCAACTTCCTAAATACACAATCCAATGCACAGGTAGAATGCCTTAATAATTTACATGTATTATATTCCCACTTCTCAATGCGTATTGAAAATCAAAAACTTAAAATAAAGTATATATTTTTAAAAAAAAATTATGCTGCTTTTAAATAACTTTCTTAAATAATTCGATATTTTCGTTTTATTTCAATCATTCATTGTAATACCATTGCATTTTATTCTTGTCATTCAAATGTTTTCTTTTTTTATGGGATAATTTAATTTGTCCAAAGAAACTTTACAAGGACTTTTACCCTATTTAGATAATAAAACAAAATTGCATAAAACATCGAAAAGATCTACTATGCAATGCTTGTAACCCTTTTACGACTTTAAAATAACAACGGGTTATTTTTAAATAAACTATAAATAAAAGCAAACAAACCAAAGCCAACTTAGTAATTAATTACTTAAATCGTACTCATTTGTAGAAGAAGTAAATATTGAAATAAATAAAGTAAAAATAAAGTGAAAAATTTAAAGTAGTTAATGTGATTTTCATTTCCTAACATTGTTTAACCTTTAAAAATCGGCCAAACAACCGGAAATAAATATGGAATTTTTAACGTTTATTCATTCAAATTGGTCTTCGTCGTTTTAAACGAATCAATTTCATGAATATGTTAATTGAGCAATTTTTTTTTTTTTTTTCAATTTACTTCTCGGCCTATTTGATATTTGCTTTAAACTTTTTTTTTGGGTAACTTCAAGAAGAAAGATAGAAAAAAAAATCTTAAAAATTATTCCTTAAATAATTACTATTCATCGTTGCGAATAAAATTTTATCATCCCTTTCAGCCGTTTTCATTTATCGTTTTTTATTCTCTATCGTGGCTGTGCAGAATGCGAGGCTGGACCACAGGGAAAAAGAAATTATTACATTCTAGCGCCGTGGCTGCAGTTCATATCTCGTCTGAGATCCCGAAAAGAACGTGACTTAGAAACCGACGAGAAGAGAGAGAGAGAGGGAAAAAAAAAGCTTCATTCGAAATGGACGACTGACTGGAAAACGTACGACAGATTAAAATCGTGAAAAGCAGAGCTGGCTACGCGAGACCCAGTCACAAGTTTAGGATTTCAGCGAAATTTATTCCAATCGGAAATGGACTGACAGTGAAGCAGAAACGCAGGGACGGCTGATATCTTTTATATCTGAAATTTTCATATCAAATATTTCCAGTTGGCTAGGAGAGGAGAAAAACACAGGCCAATGGAATTTTTTGTCCTTATTTTTAATTCATGACGTTTCATTTTTCATCTCCTCGAATTACAGGCGCATAATCAGAGATTCCCATATTCAAATAAAGCGAGTGTTAATCCGAGAATGAGGGTCTATTTCTTTTTTAAATGGAGTAGATTTCAAATGCTTGAGAAATGCAAGGCTTTGGATACTAACCAATTTAAAAAAAAAATTATGAAAATATCTTTCTGACTGAAGTTTTTGTAGAATAAAGTTATATAAAGTTATAAATAAACAATATTGTTTCATAATATTCTATGACCCTATGATTCTTCCACATTTCTTTAATTGTAGCTTTTTGTAATATATTGATTATAACAATGTTTATATGTTGTTTATTAACTTTATTTTTTATTGTTTATACTAAATAAACAATATTAATAATTTACATTATTACAATTAATATTTATTTTATTAATAAACAATATACTGTTTAACAATTAATAAAATAGCAAAATTATTTATTATGAATAATAATTATTCATTTTCTTTCTAACTGCAGAGATGAAGGCAATGCATTCGAACTATATTTCATTCAAACAATTTACATCCTGCTTATCTATGCAGAGCATGAAATTTAATATTTGTTCTTATATGTCCCGAAGTCAATCAGAGGATGAAAACATATCATTTTCAGGGAACACTTAATTGTACTTAATACAATTGGGAGTACAATTTATTCAGGCTTATCTATCGTCAGCGTAATCAGCATCGAGTATTATCTTCAAAGATTCAATGAGAATATAATTTTGATGGCAGATTTTACTAGAAATCCAATGAACTTAGTTAAAAAAAAATCTAATATTTACAAGATGGAATGTAAACCGTCAAAATGGTAAAAGCAACCAATCATTATTTAATTATGTTATTTATTTTGCTGAAATCAATTTTTGTTTCTTCAATTTCTTTATATATGTGTTAATGACTCGCTGTTTTTCGTTATAACTCTTTCAATCACTATTTCAATTGAAATTAATTTTTCTAGAAATCAAAGAAAATTCTAGAAAAATTTTTCAGGCATTAACTCCCTGTTATTTCTCGAATTATTGATATCACTTTGTTCTCTAAATTCCGATCCGTATTAACATTATCATTAAAATTTGATAAACCGATTCTTCAGTCCCTTTCATTATAGATAAAGAGATCTTCCAAAGTCTAATAAAATTTAAGTGTTTTGAAAAATCAAAATGGAATCTTTTATCAGAATTGGATTTAGAAACGTTGTCTTAAGTAATGATGTTAAATCTTCTGCTGCCGAACCTTTAGATGTTAAGATAATGTAGTGACAAAATGAAGTCTGCAAAATTGAATTTTGTTCCAAATTTCTCTTAATTTTAAATTCATGTAGGCGACAAAAAGGTTAGTAGAAACAGAAATCGTGAGTTAGGAAACAAAATGAATCTAAATCCCAAACCGCTTTCACAGCAACTTTCTTCATTCAACTTTTCTACAGGTATGCTTTAGAAATTAATCTTCACGATCCAATCGCTAAAACTGAATTGAGGCTGCTGCAAGCGAGCCAGGTAACTGTGCAAAAATCGAGAGTTCAATGCATTGTCCCTGATGAAACTGCCATGTGTTTCAGAGAAATAGGAAACATGCGGTTATGCTCTTTAATTGTTACTATTATCTTTTCGTAATGTTAAGCCAAGACAGTAGTAAGCTCCTTATCAATGCATAGGCCTGCAATGTAACTGAAACGTCTGAATCTGGATTCGAGTTCTGTCTGTTCATGCTAAGGACCTCCGCTTCCCGTCACATGGCTGTGATGCATCTGTATCATGGCACCCATGGCTGTGTAGCCAACTCTGAATAAAGTTCCAGTACGTCCTATTGTATCTGCAGTTGTGTCAGCGTTGTTTCTCTCATCATTTCGATAAGTAATGGAGTTCCTATGGTATTCTCCATATCCAGGCCGCTCCAGTACGAAGCTCAGGTCAAAATCGGCATTGTCCTCAAGTTTTGCGCACCAGCGTACATCAAACTTTCAATGCAGCGATGAATTGTTAAAGAAATAAATAGTAATTCTTATGAAATTTAAATTGAAATTGTTTTCTTTTAGCTACCAAAGATATTCATTTAATTTGATATTGGATATCTTTTATATTGGTTTCTTTATTGTATTAAGTCACAAAGCAAAAAATAATTGAAGTGAAGGCTTTTTAGTGTACTCCCACAGCAATTAGTTAAGACAGAAGATTCTATTTTCATTCGCTTGCTTCTTAAAAACATTATTTCGTAATAGCCATATGTTTATCTGTCGTTTATCTGCCACAATCACTTATTACTTTTGGTGAATCTTGTGTTAAAATGATAATTGTTTTTTTCAAAGGAGTGAGTTGTCATCTTAAGTGTAAACAACTAAACATCAACTAAATTTCAAAATACAAATAAATAATTTAACTTTCAAAATTTAAATAAATTTTAAAAAACTTTGTTTAGAAAATAGAATCAAATTTTGTTAATTTCATTTTTATTAGTTGACTAATATTCTTAAAGTAGATAATTTAACTATATGAAATGTATTATAAATTGTAGAAAAAAAAGAGGTCAACACACATATTAATAGAAAAATGAACGTAAAGCTTCAGCACCTGAATAGAATTGCCCTTTTCTGATTCAATTATTGGGGAGAATTTGGGAACAGCTGCTTCACCCTTCAACGGGATCGTCAGCCCAAATCCGCCTCCCTCGATAGAACAACCAGAAAAGGAGCAATCCTAAGTGAAGGTCACCGGCCAACCTGGCGATGACCCCCCCGGGGTAATTTTTCTATTAACATCACAGCACGGTAAAAAAATTGATTTTAGACATACATATTAAAATTACTAAAAACTTTTAACGCATTTATAACAGTTATAACAGTTTCAGCTCGCCTGCGAGCCGTTGAAGTTGCGATCGCTTATCAACGGATCGTAGGCGAGCTGAACTATTATAACTTAAATTTTAATGTGTTAAAAGTTTTTAGTAATTTTAATATGCGTGTTGCACTCTTTATTTCTACAATTACTAGCAATCTTAATACTATGAAAGAAAATCAATTCATTTACTGAAGATATCAATGTTAGGCAGAAAGTAGTGATAGTCGAAGATCTCTTAGTATTGTAAACATCTACGCTGTGATCTCACTTACGAATTCAACTAAATATATCAAAATTTTTTTCAGATTAGATCAGATTTAGTTCTTTATTCTTGTGCTTCTTTTGCTTTCAGTGTTAACTCTGTTATGGCGTCTTGGAACATTTGTCGGAGAGAAGTCATGAGGTTCTTCTCATCACAGTTCTTCGATGTGCCACAGATGTGAGAGGAGACACGCCTTCCAAAGATTCTACCTGCACTGTCTTGCCAACCACCATCTCGGTGTCCCTATGGAGCTGGCCAGCGTCCAAAATGCCTCTCATTCGATTGTTGTAGGCTACGGTCTGGGACACGGGAAGGATAACAAAAAAAAGAATGATACGAGAGAGAGAGAAGACAAATTAAAAGACAAAATCATTAAGACCACTTATCAACCAACAAATTTAAGCAAATTCTTAATTATAGCGGTTTTTTTTTTTTTACTTGTACTTTTTTTTTTTGAACCACTTAAAATTAAATCAATTGCTTGGGTCTTAAACGATCCTCGGAAAGCAAATTAAGAATTTTTCTGCCGCCGCCTTCCTTCTCCTTGATGACGTCATGTCTTGGCTGCGGGTCATAACAGTCTTAGAAAACAACAGTGTGGAAGCAGAATTCCATTGATTTTAGAAATGTAACGTCTTAATAAAACGTCTGGCTCACAGACTTTCTTTCCTTTTAAGAGAAATTTTCTTCAACAATTCAAATTCTGTTACAGCAGAAAGAATATTAACAATGTGGCATATTTACAACACTACATTTTGTATCGTTTCCGGTAGGCACAGATGAAAACAAAACGTAATGAGCCCACTATTTATATAATATTTTTTAGTATTTTTTTAAAATTTCAGACACATTTATCAGTATTAAGTTGATTTGCACAAAGAATCATTAACATTTCAGTTCCTAACGATGGAAATTAGTAGTTACACTAAACAACTTTTATTTATTATTCAATTTCTGTTTTCAAAAATAGTTTAATTTTCAGTTACTTTGAGATTTTCTGTTGTTTTGGTGTTGAACAGCGAGAGCAGCAGCAGCTACTATTCTGTGGCTAGAAATAAAAGATCTTAAAAGTAAAAAAGACAAAGGACCCTTCAAAATTAAAAAAAAAAAAATCAAAATTTACAAAAAGCAATGATTATTCAACAATGTCACTATTTTTATACAAAGTTTCTTTACTCAAATTTTATCAGAAATGCGTTGCTATTAATTTAATTAATGATTTGTTTACTTAGCAATTTTTTCGACCAGAACGCATCAGAACGGCGTTCCGGTACCTTTTTTTTCGACAGTAAAATAATACAATACTCTCCTTCAAAACAGTTAATTTTGTTACAAAAGAGTTTTTCATGTTGTGCGTTTGTATTTCGAATTTCGACTGACTGAATTTTCCTAAGGTTAGATTTGCCGTTAGCGATTCTAGCGCACTCAGCGGTCGTTTTAACAATTAAGGTTTATGCTCTTAATTTGTCATCGATGTTCACCGCGTTTTCAATTAATAAGCAAAAGTCCTATGTTTACTCATACACACATGAGTTTTGTTTGGTGATTTATTGAAGTTATGAATTCTGATCCATAAATTTGTTGGTTCACTCAGTGAATTTATCTTATTAATTTTGAAAGCCCCACTGTAGCTCCTACATTTGAATTATTCTAAATCTTTTCTTGAATTAGTCAATACACAGCAATGAAAAAGTGAAATGTGATGGCAAATGGGTCACACTTAATATCCCAAATTTCAGTTGATCGTAAGTTTTAGCAAAATTATTTTGAGATGCCCAGCCCCAAATGGAGTTAAGAAAAAGAAATTTCGTGTCTTCTCGAAGAACTTTGAAATTTTTATATTTTTCTTTATGCTATTAACAAAAAGTGAAACTTTTAAAAAAAAATATGAAAATTAAAACTTTAACATAAGAATCACTATGCTTTCGTAGTGAACATGAAGCCGAGAGGTCCCGTACATGTTTACTGAAATACAGCACGCATGCAAAAATGCATTGTATACTTTTGTGTTCACGCAGTTTTGTTGCACTCATCATAGCAGTTCCGAATAACTTCAGTCCGACTTGTAAAGGAGATGACAGACCTACGGAATGGACAGAAGGAATGTAAGAACTCCCCTCAACTTTTATGCTTTTTGTGTAAGGAGTCATTAACCTTTCAGAAAAAAAGAATGAAAAAGGATTCTGAAATCGTACATGTTTCGACAATTTTAAATGATTTATTTTCATTCGTTAAGTTGTATATGTTGGGAATAGTCGTTTTCAAGACTCCGAAGCAATAGGCTAGAAGCAGAGTCAAAGTAAACATCTCTAATGTATAATATTGTGGTAATTAATCCGGTCACTGGTTCATAAAGGAAGGCAGACTGAATCTTAGCTAGATCTGAACTCATCTTTTATTAAAGGCAAAATCAAGGATTTAAATAGTCTTATGTACAATGATCGTGATTGGTTGGTGTGCTTTAACAATTCATTGGGGGATTTAAAAGACATGTGATTTCTAACTGATTTTAACTGTAGTATTTGAATTAAAGGAAATTATGGGAGCTCACCAACGGATAGAATTTAAAAATAAACAAACAGAATTGGCAGTTAACGGAAAAATTTCAAATGTACAATAGATTAAATAATGATCGATCAGAACAGTAAAAATATATAAGATAAAAATAGAATAAAATATAATAAATAAAATACAGGTATAAAAAATCATCACAATATGTGGAAGGAAATTATAAACTAAATTCCACTAAATTGAAAACCCTCTCATCAAGATTCTTAAGTCAAGATACCAAACTTTATTCCTATGTTATTGATGAATGTTCCATTTCAAGACATTTTAAAATGATTACAAAGTTTATAAACTATCTGCAGTTGATCCTCAGCCTTTGAAAATCCGTTAGTGATCTTGGGAATCACTAAACCTTTTGTTAATGATTATGAGGTGATGGTCGCAGGATCTATACATCTAGCAAGCCACGATGCTTAAAAGAAAATCAGCCGTTTTGACACGAGATGAGGATTACAGCTGAGACAGACAATATTATCTTCCAGTGACTTAATTTAATTTATGGAAGCTATTTCAGTAGTTCTCAATATCAATCGAAATTTTCTTTAAGACCTAACATTAATGTTTAAAAGGGCAAAAACTAAGTCAATTTATACTTACAACAAATATGTAATATTAAATAAATAACCACAAATGCTTTTCTTCTTCCAGATCAAAATACTATATTTCAAAAACATCAGCTGTTTTTTTCATCAGGTACATAATGGATCGAAACTAAATGAGTTTCTTCTCCTTAAATCAAATCAAAAACTTGAAATAACATTTAGAATGATAATAATTGAATCGTATCATATTATACATTGAGCATAATAAACAATAATGTATATACCACTGAATTATTTGATAATAATATAGAAAATGAAATTGACAAAAATTTAATTAATAATTTAAATAACAATTTAATAACAATATAAATAAGGAAATTTAGAATCTGGTAAATTTTCAAGATAAAATAAAATTTTTTCAGGTGTTCTTTTTTACTTTTATTTTATCTTGAAAATTTACCAGATTCAAATTTTCTTATTTATATTGTTATTAAATTGTTATTTAAATTATTAATTAAATTATTGTCAATTTCATTTTCTATATCATTATGAAATAATTCAGTGATATATACATTATTGTTTAATGATATGATTCAATTATTATCATTCTAAATGTTATTTCATGTTTTTGATTTGATTTAAGGAGAAGAAACTAATTTAGTTTCGATCCATTATGTACCTGATGAAAAAACAGTTGATGTTTTTGAAATATAGTATGTTAATCTGGAAGAAGATAAGAATTTGTGTTGAACTCAATTTATGTTAATTCTGCTGTATTTGAGATTTATTAAAAAACAAAATGTAACAAGTTGGCTACTTAGAAATATTCGAATGAAAATATATGATAAAAGATAAACTTCATTTTCTTTGTATTTTCATAATATTAATTCCGACAGAATGATAATAAAATCTCGAGAAAAATGTAAACAGATTAAAATAAATAAGTGAACGAAAAAAAATTGCCAGTTAGAACGAGAAAATGTAAACAGACTAAAAAAAAAAAAGGAACAAAAGCCATAAAAGTAATATAAAAGGAAGACTTCTTTTTTTTTATTAAAAGAAATATATATATAAAATATGAAAAGAATGTTACGTAACATTCCAATATTTTTTTAAAAATTCCTTTATTATTGTTAATATTTTTATTAAATTGTTAAAAAAAAATTATTTTTATAAGTATGTTAATTCATTAACTTAAAAATACTCATGAGGTATATATATAGTATATATATAACTTTATACTTTTTCTCACCTTTCTACGTCTCCGTATCACATTACCAAACGATACTTCATTGTTTGAACGTCATTGTTTGATATGAATGTAAAATTAAAGAGAGGGATTGTTATATAATAAGATTATTGTAAAAATCATAGAGAAGGCATTGTTATATAGATAATGAGTTGTAGATTTCAGCAGAAGTTATTGTTATGTAAAAAGTTTTGCTATATTTTTAAAAACACCGTTCAGTTAACGGTATTAAGATAAAGCCTGAAGAAGCAGGACAATATCGTCCTGCGAAATATCGTTTGGTAAATGTGAGACGGAGAAGTAGAAAAGTGATGAATAGTCTAAAGTTGTATATAAATCAATTAATTACTTAAGAACCAAACTGTACATAAATTTATTTATGTTATTATATTTATATTATTTATATAAAATAATATTTATATTATTATTTTATTATTGATTTATATTATTTTTTTCCCAAAAATACTGCTGCACCTTGTATTAATAAACATGTTGAACTTTCTTGTAGATATATAAAGTTGTTGTAATTTAAAATAAGTCTGACAAAACACAGAAGAATGTTCTTTAAAAGTTGTAATAAAACTTTAAAAATACATTATAAGAAAGCTTTTGAATCCTTGTCAATTGACAAGGAAGCCGTTCAAGGACTTCGAATGTGAAGCTTTCGCCTTTTTTGTAATATATTTTTAAAGTTTTATTACAATTTTTAAAGAACATTCTTTTGTGTTTTGTCAGACTTATTTTAAATTATAACTATGTTGTTTAGGCACCCGTTAAAACCATTTCTTATATATAAAGTTTATGACCTACTTCTATTATCTACTCGCTTCTGATAGTTATGAATAAACAGAGCTATAGTTTCGACAAATATTGGTCCTTTACATAAAATATATTTAATCCATTACAAAACATCGTGCACAACTGTCAGGGCGCTTGGGGAGGTTTCAATTCATATAGTTATTAATACTTTTCAGTTGAAAGCATCAAACCGTTATTTCCATATCATATATTCTACATGAATCAATGATGCGTGAATGGAGACAAGTGCAACGGTTTATTTGCAGATCGTTATTTACAAACATAAACTGAAATTACAACTGGAATAACTGAACTAAACAAGTTCGCTAATATACGAATATATTTATAGATGATATCCAGAGTTTGACTTCCGGAAATGCTGTAAATTAAAGACATGATCTCAATGCAGCAGAAATAAAGGCAAATAAACTAATGCCAACAATCTAAACAATCTAAATAATGAAATTCACAAAAGCCAATTCAAACAAACAATCAGAATTAATCAATTTTCGATTATTATAATAATAAACATTAGACAATAAACAATGGCACCAAGCTGAATGGCATTTAGAAATTACAATAATTACAATAAAAGATATAGCAGAATTTCAGTAAAAAGCAATACTGATTTGTTGAAATAGCTTAGCAGTGTCTCAGAATTCTTCGAAAAATTAAACAAATATTCGTAATAAATCAAATAGGACTTTTGGGAAGTCCATTTTCAAAAAGCTTGTCAAGAATATTTAGCTTGGTACTTTTGGAACAACATTCTAATTGTATGGATGCAAAAGGTCCTAATGAATGTTTAATTCTGAACTTAGTATATATACATATAAAATGTATTTCCTCAAATTTAATATAATGTTTATGTTTACAATTGTTACGGTGACTTTCCACTGCTTTCAAATATCTTCCATTTCTTTGTCCTATCTGAACAGTTCCGGAGAATAGAAGCATAAAATATTTATGATATTTAATGTTTTATAATTGTTTAAACTAATATTATTATCTAATTGAAAACAATTTTTTTCTACTTATTCATTAATGATATAATAAAAACCACCTGTGATAGAGAAAAAAAGCGGATGTGTACTATATTTATATCAATACAAACCCGGGATGATTGTCTTACTGAAAAAAGCCGTATTAACATTAATTTTATAATATTAATGTTAATTAATGTTGATTAGTTGTGATAGATAGTGACCATAATAAGAGTATTGGTGTGTCTCTCCTCCGGCGATTACAGAGAAAGAAATAAACTAACATGTCAATGATGACCTCTCTCATCCATTACATAGTCAAAGAATGCTTGAGGAATAATTGTCAAAAGTAGTTTTTTGTTACTACTTTGTTACTATATCCAGAATTAATATGCGAAAGATTTCAGCAACTACATTACTCATTGTCGATTGTGTTGAAGGAATATTGGCTATAAAACCGCTTGTTTTCAATGTTTGGCCGCTTTTCAGTGAACAGTTACTTTATTTAGTCAGCAACAGTGGAAATTCCTTCTTCTGGTAGTATTTCCTCGGAGATACAATAAATGTTCTACTGCGGTTGTATTGTATCGCTTGCAATATAGAGAAAGAATACAAAAACCTTTGACAATTTAATTGCAGACAAAGCCAGTGTTTATGGGTTTCCAGGTCATTAATTATTATTCTATTGATCGAATCAAAAGATCTGCTTGTTTCAAAACACAACAAGAAGTTTGTAGAAAAAAAGTCATTATTCCATCTAAATTTGTAATCTGTCTTTGGAAAGGTGAGTAAGAATTTCATGTAACTATATTTGTAAAATAAAAATTATCGAAATCAGATACGGTTATTTATTTTCACATTCTTAGAATAATGATTATTAAGAAAATTGTCACTAATTGCAGTCACAAACGTAAGTCTAAAAACAATTAAACATTAACTTTACCTCCCTTTATCTTCATGGAAATCGTAAAAAGAACCCTGGACTCTTACCTGCAAATAAAAGACATAAAATTCATCTTTTAATTTTCTATTTTTTTCTTATTTTAAATTTTTAGTTTTAAAAAATTACAAACATTATTAGAAAACCTTTGAATATAAAAATTATCTTTTTACCTTTTATTTTATGTTACAGTTTTAAAGATGCAAATCTTTCCACTACTAATTGGGAATTAAACTTATTGAATTAGGAATACACTTAAATTAGAAAAGTATAGAATTTAGTATAAGTAAGTATACATTTGGTGTACAACATCTCTCGGAATGATAGCGATCTAGTTTAAGGAACTAATTTCTTGGTTGGTACGAATTCTACACATTACAAAAAATATGTGTATTAATGCATTTTATCTACTTTAATAGAAGCTAGTTACTGAAAAAAATCCCATCATATAATTTATACATAAGATATTTTTATGTGAAAAACGTTTATTAAACTCTTTACATGTTTCGTATGTTTTCGTAAAATTTTTCAAATCAGGAAATTAATTGGAATCAGATTAAAATTTTATTAATTCATTTTTATCTGGTTGGTTATTATTGTATTAATGTATTATAATTGTAATTTATTGTTAAACTTTTTGTTATATGATACTGATATCACGTTTTTTGTTCATAGTTAAAATGTTGTAATTTTCCTTTATTAATTTTCTAAATTATAATTCTTTTTTGAAAATGTAACAAAAATATTACGAAACATGTAAAGAGTTTAATAAACATTTTTCCCATAAAAATCTCTATTATATATAACAGAAGCTAGAAGATTTTTTTGCCAACAACTAGTTTTATTATTATAAAAGCAATAAGAATGACATAGAAATTAAAGAATATCTGTGCTTTCATCGGTGAGAGTTTGGGACGGCCGTTTCGTCCTTTTGTGGACTCGTCAGCCAAACCCACTCCCCAGATTAAATGCTTCAAATCAGGCGCAAAGAAATTTGAATATAAAGAACCAAGGCTCAACCCAACCTGGTTTAACATAAACAAATGATTTAACCTGCCAGAAATTAATATAAAGACACAGAAATGAACAATATCTGAGCTTTCATTGGTTCTTTGTATTGAAAGTCCTTCGCAGGCCAGTTTTGATTTCTTGAGGGGTTTCTTAAAAAGATTACTTTCTTTTAGAGGGGATCACAGACAGGTACGGGAGTAGTTTCCCTTATTACTTTTCCACTATCTGAGCATTTCATCAGGTGAGTGGGTTTGACTGACAAGTCTAAAAATGACGAAACGGCCGTCCCAAACTCTCACCGACGAAAACTCAGATCTTTACAATTTGTGTCATTTCTTTATGCTTTTATATTAATTTCTAACACCTTAAATCTTTTGTTTAGTTTTATTATTCTTACTAGTTAAGACTAGTATTCTTTTGTAAAATGTATAAAGAATACTGATAATGCTTACAGAAAAATTCTGAATAGCATGTTGTTAATTAATCACGATCTGCGGTATCAGACGAAGTGGTTGTTCTTTGCTTTTACTTCTTCGTATATGAGAACTAAATTGAGGGAATCATTGGTGGAAATAAGAATTCTTCATAGCACCATTTTCCTGCACCGTAATTCTGAAGAATAAGTTCTTAAGGGCGAAGCCATCGCCACAAATTTATTAAATTAAACAATACAACTGGAAATATTAATATATAAAAATGAATGTTTCTTTGTTTGTCCCGTATACACTCTTAAGCCTTTTGACCTATCTGGACCAAACTTTGCAGAATTACTCTTCAGGACCCTGCGGAAGTAACGGGCTACCTTGGAACCTGGACAAACCAAACAAAGGAGTGAAATTCATGAAACAGCGCCACAAATGCAACTGGTGGTGACAATGAGAATTACACAAATATCGTTATGCAACAATAGGAGCTAAAATATTGTTCTGCACAATAGCGCTACATATGCACCCGGTGGTGACAATGGGAACTACAAACATTGTTGTGCAACTGGAACTAAATTAATAGCGACGGGGTTTTCGGGTTAGATGTAGATTTGTAATGATTAGATGATGTTTTACGAACTAGGAAAGGGTTATGACGTTACAAAATTCGAATAACCTGGAACTAGGGATATAAATGAAAGGAAGAAGGGGAGAATTGTTAGGAAATCTTATATTTTCCGATCTCGATATTAATTTCATATCTAGGAATCTCCAGTTACAAAAACCTGGAACTAAGGGTGTACACTGGGAGAACGGTGAGTGGATGGGCAAACATGGTTCAAAGATACTTCTACAATGTTTTCGGGATAGATATAGATTTGTAATGAGATTAGACCTTTTGAGTCGTTGTTTTTTTTTTTTTTTTTTGTACCAACCGGGAAAGTTTCGAAGTGATCTCGCAATTGCAATTTCTTTATCATCCACATTAGGACATTTGTTTTTTAAACCCGAGCGAAGAACTGATCTTTTTGCTAGTTTGGAATAAAATTTAAAGAAAACGTAATTGCAGTAGTTTTTTTAGATGGCAGTAACCAAATATAATACTTTAAATAACTTTTTCTTGTTTAGATTATGATTTGTAAATTGCTATGAACTTTATTGTTTATATTTCATGAAAATGAAAAATTACTTTAGAAACAAATCGATTATCAAATTTTAATACAAACTACTAACATTCTTAACCTTACAGTGGCTCTTAGAAATAGTATTAAAAGCTAAAATACGATTCCAAAGTATGATCGATGACTGCAATGTTCATTTTTTAAGATTTAACTTGTTTCCTTATTAGCTAAACCCTAATTATCCTAAACTAATAAAATACAGACCCAGAGTGATCTGATGCAATCAGAAAGTGTCAGTATAAATTGGCGCTAACGGTTATTAGGAACACAGCCAATACGAGATGTTGACCGACTTAATTTAAGTCCATATATCAATCTGGGATCATTGTAGGGGTCTTAAACCTACGAACAAAACCCGCCTCTGATCAATATTGCTAATTGGTCGTTCTGATGAACGTGGCCAGCAATAAACATATATTACAATTAATAGAACAATGAAAGAGCCAAATAAATGCACTGAAACCTTTAACATCCAAAACAACACTACTTTAACGGCCAATTTCAAAAAGTATCATCGATTTAATCTATTCAAGTTAATGGAAGCAGAGAAACCCTCCCCTCAGGCAATCAGTGCAATCTTTATATAACTACAATTTATACCGTATGTTGAATACAAGCAGTTATTTTCAAAACTTTTTGCTTTATAATAATTAAAGATTGCATATTTTATTTTAGTACAACATATGGAAATAAGGAAAAATAATGCCAGGAAATCTAAGTACGGCATGAAACTGAGGCATGTTCACAATATAGCTAACAATCAACTGTATAATATAATATAACACTACATAGTTTTGCATTTTTTAAATAGCAGCGAATGGATTTAAACTTATTGAATGTCAGGGCATTTGAACACGAACCATTGTAGATGTCATGAAGGATATCTCTATACATAAAATGATTCTGAAACCACAGCAGACGACATTTTTGTTATTGTAAGATGAAAATTACGTTACAAAACATTTCATCTTCTTCTATTGGCTTCAAATGCAACTAAGAACATCAGTTGTTTTTAAAGATTGTTTTAAAGGTTCAATGTGGTTCGTAAAGTGGATAAAAATTGAAGTATGTCTCAGCATGTTATGTCCATATGATGTCTAAGCATGTCTCACACATATTGTTGAACTTGTCTGTGATCTTGAAAATGGCCGAGAAAGAGGATTGACTTTAAGCAGGAATTCACGGGTTTAGCAGTTGCCTATGAAACTGTTCTATTTAAAATTGGCAATATGCGTCGACAGACAGAATCTCATTGATGTAAGTGCGGCTATTAAACTTCCTGCAGTTGCCCAATAGGCTTTACAGCAGCTTACTATGAAATCTTCTGTTTTGAAGATGTGTTGTTCAAAAATGTCTTCCATGACTTCTCTAAGCGGATGTGGTAATGATGCTGTCATACTCTGCTGATTATGTTGCTGTACATGCAGTGGCGTATCAAGTGGGAGGGGCCCCACGGCGATTCATATTTAAAATTTATTATTAGTCCTATTCACAATGTTTTTTTTTTTTTTGGTTGTTGAATTGGAGATTCCGTTTTTTTTTTATTGATGAAGGCCTTGGCCTAAAGGGCTCCACCAGCCAGCATAGGGGCCCTATTCACCTAACTATTCCGACCAGCCCCTTTACCACAACGTTGTTTTTTTTTGGTTGTAGAATTGGAGATTCAGTTTTTTTTTTTGGTTGTTGAATTAGAAATTTGTTTTTTTTTTTGGTTTGGAATAATGGAACTCCCGCCCCAGGCCCCCAAAGGCGTTGCCGCAGCCTAAGATATAACGTTACAAACAGATGAACTATGAACTATGCTAATCATCTTCAGCCATCATTACAGATATTCTTCATACAAAGATGACGAAAGATGAAAGATGTATCGTGATGTATTTTTGACTCGACCAGTCATTTGTTGTTTACGTTCACAAAAGCATGACGTAAACAACAGCCGACTGTTCGACCAAAACATAATTGCCAAACCTTCCATAGTAGCTTTCACCAATCAATTCTTTCTTTTCTACGATATGGAAGTTTCGGCCGATCGTAATGCTATGCATTCATCGGCACACCTGATCACTCTGAAATCGCTACGACTGTTCATTTTAATGGGGTAATTTTAGAGGAAATCGAAAATCGGTTCCGTTATTTATGTGTGATTCTCTTATAGTAGACTGAACAGATTTGACATTTTCTTATCTATAATATTAAGACTTTCACGCTTGTCCTAATACGTTATAAAAATACATATTAGCAATCTAACAAACGAAATTTAAAATGGAAAAAAGTTAAGGTAGCATTGAAGTGTCTTTACACAGTTTGTACAATTTCCTCTTTGTTGTGTAGTTTGGAATCTTCATTATACGTACTTGGTTAAATACTTTTTTTTTGGTTTTTAACTATGGATAAAATAAATCTTGAGGCATGGAAATGATCAGATTAGAAAAGAGAAACACAAAACTTAATTGCACCAACTAAATAAAAAGTAAAATCGAGTGGATGGATGGCGACGATTTTTAATGTTTTGGCAAGGAATTATCGTACACATTTATCATATCTTTATAAATAAAAACTGACTTTACTACTGGCTCGTATTGAAAATATAATGATTTATTTTTCTGTTATACTTAAAAATCGTAATTATAATCTCACACAATTATTTGTTTTAGGCTTAATTCAGTATGTAAATTTATACTTATTTTCGTCTTTCTTCAGAGGACAATTTCGGGTTATAGTTCGCCCAGCTTATGGTGTCTTCGTTCTGCGCTACTCCGAGAGACCCCAGTGTCAAACCCCAAGTGAGAGTCCAGAAGAGGATCACCATAACAGCAGCAAGTGACAAAGAACCTCTGCAGGAGTTCCCGATCCCTACACCCATTTCCCTTCCCCTGCTATCCTCTGGATTGATCCAAGCAATCACTTCACTACGATGAATGGACTTGTTTACGTAGACGCCAACGACTAGGGCCTGTGTCTTGAGGATAGAGAAAGAGAGAAGGAACTCTGGAATCGTCCATTGCCATTTGAAAGGTGGAAACACAACCAATAGCAACTTATTGACCATTTTAGAGTTTGAGGCTAAGAACCAAAATAGATTTCTATTTGAGTTTTTTTGGTTTGGCTTTTTGTCCCCAAAGCTTTATTTCTTTGAAAACAAAACTGTTGATGTTATTCAGAAGCTTGTAAAGAATTCAAAATCGAAAACATTTATACAGGAAAAACAAAGTTGTTATTTTTCTTGAGTTATGTATTTCGACCAAATAATTTAAGCTACAGAATTTGCAAAATAAGTCAAAATCTATAATAACTAAAATTCGAAGAAATACCGGAATCCACTTAATGCTTGTGATGAAAACTGTTTAGATAATCAACTTTCAGACATAAGTAACCAAGATGTCCAAAAATCATATAATATATAGGTGTACTTTAAACATAAATAATCTCTAACAAGCTTTGACAAAACCTTTCATGGGTAAATTAATATAAATCTCATAGTGAACGTTTAAGTTTTAAGTTTAATCAATTATTTTAATTAAAATCAGGAAATTTCCCGTCATGCAAAAAAAACTACACAAAAACAAGTCATGCCTTGATTACTTTAATATGATAATTTTAATTTAATTTTATCATATTTAGATTAAAAGTTTTCTTAGCTGAAAGCGCTTCATATATTTTGATTAATTTTTTGATCCTCAATTCTTGAAAATATAATTTTTAACTTTGACATTTCCAATTTTCATACTCTTGTGGCTATTTTTGTATATCTTTATTTTGATTATTGTTAAAGGTGATATCGTAGCATCACTGAGATTTTTCTTTAGTTTGATTTTAAAATTTGGACTAATAACAACAAAATAGGAACCATCATAAATGTATCAAAATTCCTATGTCATATTGCGCTG
The DNA here is from genome assembly GCA_023159025.1 of Thereuonema tuberculata. Classification (NCBI taxonomy): domain Eukaryota; kingdom Metazoa; phylum Arthropoda; class Chilopoda; order Scutigeromorpha; family Scutigeridae; genus Thereuonema; species Thereuonema tuberculata. Next base: position 36,207,979 of record JAFIDM010010028.1, on the reverse strand, counting down.
TTTTCATGAAGTTTTTTATAAAAAAATTGTTGTAACTATAGAAGAAATTTTTATCAAAGCGAAAATTTCATATAATGAATAAATGGATAGGATAAGGGTATATTACAACTCTAATATACTGGTTAAGAATCATTTGCAGCACATTTCTCAAAATAAGTTTCTTTTAATCTTAATGTCTAACCCATCTTGACTGACTTTTACTAAATATAACTACAAAGAAAACAGGATATATTACTAATCACCTTAAAATTAATTGCAAAAACTTCAGCTTCCAAGCAAAAATAAGTGATAAGTTAACCGTTACAAATGTATTTTAATAGTAAAGTACCTATTTGCTCGCCTCAGACTCATTAACCACGACTAACAAACGCTTTTGTTTCTAATTTAAAGATAGAAACCTCATATAGTTTAAAAGTAAAAGCAAATGAAATTCATGAAATAAGTATTTTTGATAATTACAAACGGATGTTCATATCGATTAAACACTTATATTGTGAATCCTTTTTCTACATATTATGTATTTAAAAAAAAACACTAAAAGACTAGAAAACTTCTGTATTATGTTTCAATGGTCGATGATGTGAATGTGGGGATTTCGCCAACTCAAGATAACTAATAAAACGAAAGCAGAAGTTTTTATTTCTAAGCTTTCCTGACATGAAACACAAATTACATTTCCGTGTTTCTATTCATCAATTTATTGATTTACTTACAGAGAGAAAAGGATTTCAACACGAAAATAATCCAATTTCATCAAACGCACTTAACGTCTTAAGACATTTTTACTTTTACTTTAATGTAAATGTGTAAATTTGTTAGAAGAGATTGAGACCGAGAACTTTTAGTCTAAAGTATGTTAGAATCTATAAAATAAAAAGCAGTTTCCATTAATTATTTTATGAGAAAGAAATGAAACAAATCACTGAGCTTTTTTCTCTCCATTAAACTTGAAAACAATAAAAACTCTCTTGAAAACTGATGAGCCCATCCATTAACTGTAATCCAAGGAGTTAAAGGATTTTACAACACATTTCTTTAGAAGTTGCAGACAGGATTTTATATCAAGCACGGAGCCTAATCTATTGTCCACCAAAGAAGAGAAAAATAAGATGATGATGGATATGCGATGAATCATAGCAATCTTCCGATCGCCGTCTGCAGCCAATTGGAAAGAAGATATTTTATTTATTTATTTATTTATTTATTTATTTATTTATTTATTTTTAAAACAATAGGATAAATTGTAATAAAACACTGTAATCTATACTTTTAAGCTTGTATAACTTATATTTGTTTATTCTTGCACAGTTTATGTTTTCCGTTTGTACTTTTCTACCCTGACAGAAACAATGTCCTGCAAAGATTTAAAGCAATTACCTGTAAATAAATATTGATTTAAAAGATGACTTTGTACTCCTGCAAGCCGTTCGGGCGTGGTCTTGTGCGCATGAGGCAGATAAGTCGGAACCTGGGTTCAAATCCCGGAGTGGGCAGAGCTGTTTGGAAAAATTTCTTTCCTGTGTTTGTCTGCTTCTTCTTCTTTCTCTTTTCCTATCTGACTTCATTCCTTAATGATTTTTCTGAGGAAAGCAACGGGAAACCACCTCAGTATCTTTCCCTTGAAATTCTATGGACTCTTCTAGAGGTTCGCCATCTTGGGAACATTGGAGATCCATAGAACACGGACCTTCGGACACGAAGATCGCACGCAAGTTCTATAAATGGTCTTGCCAAACAAAATAAACATCTGCTGTGGCTACCTACAGTTATACTTTGGAATATCATACATCGAAACTTAAAATATAACATGTCGAATAGATCTACAAAATATGTATATGAACGTTCATAAAAGCCCACTTGGATAATTTATTCAGGTACTTCTGGAGGGGGAAAACAGAAGAAGCAATGCAAAGCTCATGATGAGAATGCAATGTTATGATACTCTAGGCCAATTATTTTATATTAGCCTTTTTGATCGCTCTCGTAGAATTAAATAAAATGAAAATTGTATAACTGTATAATTTATATATTGTATAATTGTATTTCCCGTTAACATATGAAATAATAAATTTCATATAATGTTACTGATTTACTGCTAGTGTTCTTCTCTGTACAATAACCTTACTACTACAGACTGATTTGCTCTGGTAGATATGCTAAATGTTCAGTTGCTTAAGTACTTGTATATTTATGATATTTATACATAAATTTATTTTGTTACGTTGTGAAAAGCAATAATGAGCATTAAGAAAACAGCAAACAATCCATATAACTTATTTAAATTATATAATCGTTTAAAAAAATGATTTCTATTTTACATTTTATTCTAACTATATTTTATTTTATTTTATCTATTTTATTATATCTATATTTCTTGTTTTGACTAAGGAACTGGAAAAAACAACTTGATTCGTTTTGAGTTAATTCCATTTGGATAGCTTCACAGTTTGCGAATGTAATGTAGTAATTGTTTAAGATACGCTGACGAGAAAACAGAACTAGTTCGTTACTAATTTAATAAGTTATGTTTGTTTCCGTTCCTCATAATCCTTTCCTCAAACAAACGAAGCATTTTAATTCAGTCATCGAATCATTCATTTTATTTCATTGTATTTTGTTCTTATTTTTAAGACCAACCTTCTGTTTCTTATAATCAAACTATGTCTTAAAAAATTCTCCGCTCCTCTTCCACCGTCGCTATAGTAAATTTGCTTTGTTTTTTTTTTTTTTTGTTGCAATACAAAACTGCAGTTCTAACCGATGACCATCCTCCTTCCAGCGGGGTATTATTTATGAAACGACTGATTAGAATTGAAAGCTAACTATTGCTGATTTAAGTATAATATTACTTGACATTATACAAACCTATTACTCGTGTATTACATGTATTAATCTCCATATCTACATCTAGTTAATAGTTTTGTAGATATTTACACTTCTGTTTAAATATCAACTGCCCCCCCCCCCCCCCCTAGTTTAAAAATAATAGTAACTGAATTCCATATATGTAGCTTATAAAACAAAATGGCCTCTCATAAACTAAAGATTGGGAAATTTCAAGATCTTTCTAAAGCTGAAATTCAGTCCACTCTCGATAACCGCATTAACATTAATCAGGTTCCGTTCCTTGGAAATCCTGCGGTGCCGGAAACGGTTCCTGATCTTAGTGAAGTTAGGACCCTCTTAACTACACACTTCCGCTTCGCAGATGCTACAGAATTTTCAGAACGAAGCAAATCAACCACCCAAATCTTATCTATTGAACTCATCACAAAGTGTTTGTGCTAAAGAGCAGTTGTTAAAACATATTAGCACTACTCTTCGTTAGTCACTGTTGAACTATAATAAATTAATCACATAAAAAAGCCAACGCAGAAAGACTAAGAACACGTGGAATATTATTAGAATATTACTGGTGTAGATTAGTTAACACTGGTAACAATAACAAATAAGACCGCATCTTCCGTTGGTGGAGCTCGTGTCGCCAACGATTAGCCTGTATAATTTTTTTTTCGCTGCTGTATATGGCATCGAATGTGCAAGAGACCAAGCACATGGTGAAATTCAGTTTTGTTAATAAACACGGGATCGCAGTCAGCGAATAAAAGAGGATTTACTATGTATATATCAAAATCACAAAACCTTATAAAAAAACATAGATTATAGCATCATGAATTCTAAGGTTTCGCATGAATCTCAATGATATTGATGAAGAAAAGAAAAAAGTTATCCAGTTTGTAACAGCAATTTGATAAAAAAATGCTATACCAACGATAATTTTACGTAAATTGATATATTTTAATCAGATATCTCTTCGGTACGGATTTCATTTACATAGCAAGAAGTTCCTTAATGTATCTTAAGGAAAACCTTATTTAACTTAAAGTTTCTTTTTGTTTTTCCATAATTTTTTATTTTTAAAATCGCGAAAGCGATTAAAACGTAAACCCTACATTTTTATTCAAATTATAGTATCTACTAAAAAGTTAAAATTTTCAATTTTTGAAACAAAATGAATTACATTCGAATTCCTTATTTAAAATTAACTACAGTCGGACCTCTATTTAACGAACCTCTATTTTGCGAACTTTTCTTTGGAACCAAGAACATTTTTGCTAATTTCTTCGTAAAATAACCTCCAAATAGCGAAGTGCATTTTCTATTTAACGAACTTTTTCTTGGTATCTATGTTTTGTTTTTTTTTTATCCTTGAAATGTTTTTATTATTAATATTCCCTTAGAGGAAATGAAAGAAATGTGGATACAGCTGAGGGAAAAGAAGAAATTAACGATGATGTGCTGATTGATGATTATCTTTCACTTGATTTTGAAGTTGAGACCTCGGAAACACTAACTGAATCGGATATTTTGGACAGTGTGATAAATAAAAACAATACAGCAATGAATTCCGATGAAGATGAAGATGATGAAAATGGAAATCATCATGATGCAGAAATTAAAAAACCTTCGTATGATCATTTGAAACAATCCGACGCGGATTACAATTTAAAGAAAATACTGAAGGGGTTTTTGGTGCATTGCAAAGATGCGAGACGTACTATGAGCGAAAACACTTTTTCAATAAAAAAAAAAAAAAAAAAAAAAAAAACCTCAGACAAGATTAACAGACTTCATTAGTATTAGCATGCGGTAATATATGCTTTATGTCATTAAAATTATTACTTTTTTTAATAATATTGAATAAGAAAAAGTGATTCTCTATTTTACGAATTTTCCATATAACAAACTTTTTTGGGGGATTTAGCGACTTCGTTAAATAGAGGTCCGACTGTAAATAGGATTACTTTTACTTGTACCAAACCTCGTACAAATAAATAGAATAGCTAAAAGGATTCATTATTTAAGAAATCTACTAATTAAATTCTAATGCTTTTCTGTAGGATTTTTTACAGCCTTCTTGTGCTAATTTCTTCGAAAAGAACCCAACCTGGATAAGATTTAAAGTTTAAATATTAGAACGTCTGTAGTCCTTAAAGTTTCAACAATTTTTCATATTTGAAGACATCGGCAATGGGTTCAAGACATCATGTAGGGTTCAGAAGTTATTAAGGACACAAACACACATGCAGAACGACTGCTTTGATAAGCCTTACTTCCTAGGAAACTTAGTGAAAAATAATCAATCTACGACAAAATTTCTCGAGGATAAACAGTTTCCCAAACTTTAATAGTTTATCATTGTTTTGGACCGACGACATGTGTTCCAGCATCAACATCAATAGTCCGTTTTAGTGTTTGTTTTGTAGACCACTAATTAGTTGTCTAATAATGAATTTGATATATGGATGTTCATTAGAACGGCAAACGAATACTTAATCTCATACTATCTACCTTAGAACCATCTATAGAAAGACTATACAAAATCCTTTAAGACTAACAATGGAACGAAATCGGCTTAAATAAGAATGAAAGTATTCCTTTTCATCGTAAAAACGGGAATAAATTTATTCGTTTTGTAATATCTAAAAAGGATCGTTGTATTTTTTTTTCCTCTGGAGAAGATAAAATCTTTAAAATCTCCTATTAGTCTTTATAAAGTTCGCTTCCTTTTTTTTTCTAAAGTAATCCCTTTTAAGGGAAGTAAGCCTACTATCACAAACAAATGTTGAATTATCTATCTGACTTCCCAAACAGAGCTCGTGTCTATTGATCGCTGTTTCCTCCTTGATTATGTGTATTGGAGAGGGATGCTTGAATATTCGAACCGCTGCCAAATCCTTTCTCGGCGGAGGAGGTGGACGAGCCTCTCAGCTCCCAAAATAAACGATAGGTCGCCGAATAGATGATTCAGTCTCTCGCTTCTTGTCCTTTACATGGCCGCCGAAAACACTCAACTTGCCATCGATCCGAAGAAAGTTTTCGATGACGTCCCAAAACGTTAAAAGCACATCTACATACATAAGAAATGCGCCAAGAAAAAGAGAGTGGATCAAGGACGAAAGGAAGTTGCTCTCTATTGGTTTTTGTGGAAATCTATAGACGTAGATAATTTTTAAAACTTCACAACATGTAATGTAATACTTGAAATGTAAGCATATTGTTGGAACGTGTTGGAATGCACGGACGGAAAGTCCGTATATTATTGTTTGAAAAATATTATTAATTTTGAATATATAATAATTATGGAGGAAGAAGAAAGCTTTCTTGTCTTCAAATGACCTGAAGAAGTTTTCAATCTTTGAAAACGAAATATTGTGAATAAAGAAGGAAATGTTAAGAAGAATTTTCGTTGTAAATCACGATGTAATGTATTGTTTTCTACACATGCATCTTTATATTTTTATTAGTCATCATTTTGTAGTTTAACGCTTAAAAAGAACTTAATCACATGAAAAATATGCGTATGCTATGCTATTCTTAAAAAAACAAAGACAGGCGCTCAAAAAATAAACTTCAAATCTACTTTCCAAAAAAAAGTTATCTTTTTTTTTACTTTTAGTCTACTTTGCATCTGAAAGCCGTGACTATAAAACAATGGAAAAGACTCTTGGTATTTCTAAACTGTAATACATGCATAATAAATAACAAATTATTTATCTTCCAATTTCCCATTAGCTGAAATTTAATTGAGTAAAGTTCCCAAATACATAGTTAAGTTAAGTAATGACATTAAAGAGTTGACAACGGATGAACAAACGGATTAATGTTCATTACAGATGTAGAAATTTAGTATTTCGCGTCGATGGTTTTTCTGTGGAATTAAATTTCTCTTCAACTTTAGGATTAGGAACCCATATGGAAAAAATTTCAAATACAAAAATTTGCATCAAGTTTCAAGAAAATTAATTCAAAGGTTATTAAAAGGAAAATTATAATTCCAATGTTAACTTAGTGGGTTTTTTTGTGTTTTTTTTTTTTTTAGATATTTTTTAGCAGATTCATTGACGGTGTTTTTTATCCTATTTTCTTAAGGAATATAAAAGTAGTAAATGTATTCTTCAGCCTTTAATACCTTTTGAATCTGTCACTAAATCTTGAAACTAGGAATGCAGTTTTGAATGAGGACAAAGAGTTGAATTCGAGTAAACATTGAAGTTTTTCTATATGGACTCCTGTGGAGGAGGAATCTAATAAAAAGACATCCGAATTTTTATTACTGTTTAATGCATATTAATTCATTTAAAAGTAAAATAGCTCACTATAAGCCTATATAGGTCCTTGGATTAACGGGGATAAGGCTCCCAGCGTTTCATGCCCAATGGGACTAAGTGGAGGTCAGATGGTCAACCCGACTCCCGATCACATTTAATTCCTTGAAAGACAATAAAACACCAGATACCTATTCGATAGAGGGCTGGGTAGATCCTAGAACAGAAATTCTCCGTAGAAAAATTCCCGAACACTGCAGGGGATTGAACGCGGCTCTCTCCAGCCCACAATCATTGGCTTTACCTCTGGGCTATCACGCCCACTATTAACCATTAAGTAACACATTATCATTTGCATATGGATGATAAGTTTAAAGTAAATTTGATATTAGAAAACTTAAGTATTTGCGGATTAACGAATATATGCTAAATGGCAAAAGTTGAAGAATGTTGATTTAACAAGTATTAGAATTTTACAAAATTTCCTCTTGTTTGTCTTTCATGACTCGGGAAGGAAAACAAAAAGCAGAGAAAGAAAAACAGACCATTTTAAGGAAAGTGAACTTTAAGACACTTGTTTATGAAAATCAATATCTTGGTGGAAATGGAAGAAGTATCAAATATGTAGGCGTAAAGAAATCTTAATTATTTCTTAATGTTTCATAATTAACAATTTCATAACAAAAACCAATGTAATGTTCATGAATATATTGTTAAACCAAGTGCTCTGTAACTTCTTGCTTAATTGAATATCTATTTTTAATATTACCATGGATATTAAAGTGCGAAGCTTTGGCATTACTGCATCTTCACGTTGTTGTCGTCCTCACAAAAAAAAATGGTCTTGAAGGAGTGTTCTGTTAGGTTTATGTTGGTTGCTTAATTAACATCGCGGGGGTGGCCTTGAGCAGACTGTACCTAAACTGATTAACACAGACACATTAACTGATTACCGTTAAGCTTAAAGATAAACAACAGAATTAACGTCTAAAGTTAAAGAGAAGCTAGAACTAAGGCTACTCTGTCCCCTACGAATTAAAATTAATGATTTAGGAGAAGAAAGGAATTTCTTGAACCATCAAGACGTTCAGAACGTCTTAGGGTCACGTCTTAAGAACGTTCAGAGAATGTTCTTAACATAAAGATTTAGTATTAATGCACATAACTTCTATGAATAGGAACATTGCTTTATTACAGACGATTTTAAATATTACGATATTGGAAGCAAGATTATTGCGATGCTTAAGTTGTGGTGACTTCATCTGGTAAAAGAAAAATCAAAAGATAAAAATCATAAATAATGTTGGTAAAAATATGTTGAAACTCAAAAAAAAAATTACAGAAATTCTTATTTAACAGTTGTTTAACAATGTCTTCATTTCGTTTTGCCAATAATTTGCAAGAACACGCCATCTTATATAATTCCTCAAACAAAATTGTCCCAATTCAAATTGTATAAGAGCAATGGATCACTTGAGGATAGGTGGGGCTTCGTAGTTACAAAATATCCCACCAGGCTACTGCTTGATTTGTGGGATAAAAAAAAAGCCATATGCTTCGTTGTAACCCTTGTAGATGTAGAGGGTGAACTAAAAGATTTGATTTGGATGAAACAATTGTAAGCCTTCTAAAATTTTCATATCGGATATTGAGTTGATTATAGTCTATTTAAGAACACGACAGCAATATCAAAGAAGGATAAAATTTAATGGATCACTTGAGGATAGGCGGGGCTTCGTAGTTACAAAATTTCCCACCAGGCTACTGCTTGGCTTGTGGGATAAACAAAGCCATGTGCTTTGTTGTAACCCGTGTAGATATAGGGGAAATATTATATTAACGAAGGATATTGCAAGCGTTTAACATAATTATTACAATAACGAACTGCACAGTACTGAACCATTTCGTCCTGAAATATCAAAAATCGACCATTTCTTGAGTAATCCACACTAAGTTATATGTTTGTTTATCCTACAAGATCTCGCAGCATGTGCTTACACGGCATACGTGATGTCGGTAAGGGCGAAAAACCTCAAGTGGTCCATTATTAAGTTTTTATAGCATTCTGTTTGAAGTATTGTTATTATAATGAATGCCAATCTTCAAAAAATAAGTTGAAACATATAAGATTAGTGTTGTGGATTTTCCTTTGGAAAATTACGTTCTGCCCTACCTCAACAGATGACTCTCGGGCCTTCTGATCAACGCCGATCAAGGTTCACAGATCACGAATATATAAGCCGTTCAAATTCTTCATCCCACGATATATATATTTTATTTCCACTTTTTGACAATTTTTCCTATTTTCAAAACCTTACATTCACATTGTTTTTAAGAGTTTTTGCCACAAACTTTTCAGAGCTTTTAGGGCATTGGTTGAACTAGAAATAAGCATCAAAAAAATTCTAAATCTGTTCAAGGATTTTGAGGGGGCGGGCCTTAGAAGTGGGGCATGAACTCAAAGTTGTGATGTGGATAACTGCCGTAAATTTTGAGCTTTTGAGCTAAAATTTTGTGGGTGATAGATACTCTGCAAAACTCGGTTGGTGTTGTATTTAATCGGATCAACCGTTCCAAAACGGCGGCCGATAAAAATTTTAAATTTTTGACTTTTTTGTATCTTCAAACCCTAATCCTAACGTTGTTTTTATAGCTTTGCCATAAACTTTATACAACTTTTACAGTATTGGCGTAACTACGAATAAGTAACAACAAAGTGGACATATGTTCATGGGTTTTTAGGGTGCGGAGAACCCTAGTGGGACATGACCTTAACGTTGTAATTTGGATAATTTCTTTAAATTTTGTGCTTTTCAGCTAAAACTAATCTTGACTTCGGATGGCTGAATAACAAAGTTAATTATTAAAATAATATTAACAAATACTATTCACAAATCTCAACGTGGTTGACCTTTGGGAAACACACTTAACCCAGTAGATGCGCGACAGGAATATTTTGGTTTTTAGCAAACTTTGAATGACTTTGTAATTCCAATGTCTGTTGTATTGTACGTCTTTCACTAATAACTGTGGCTACTTTTCCTTAAAACTTGGCATGCATATTTATGGGCAAGAGCCGATCTAACTTCGATATTTGAAAATGTTTCCTAATGAATCCCAACACAGAAATTTACAATGTAAAGGAAAAAAAAAGCTTTCCAAAGAAAGGAAGCAACGACAAACAAGTGAATTTCTAGCAAAGTTTTAATAAGTGCATATTAATCAGTTAGTAATAAAATGTCATTTCCTCGTGCATTGACATGACTGAAATAATTTGGATTAAGTCAACACTTTATTTATGATCAACATAAATAATACCATTAACTTATAAAACTTCTTTAATTATATCTAACTTCTCCATATTATGATATTTCGAATCCCTAATTGGCTTTCTTTTTCAAGCTCCACAACTAAAAAATAAATAAATAAATAAATAAATAAATAAATAAATAAATAAATAAATAGATTCACGTTTTGAATTCTTAGAAATTCATGATTGTTATTTATTTTTATTTTTGTAAAAAGAAGGCAGATTAGGCCTTCGATAGATCTTATTTTTTTATTTTTAGTTGTGGAGCTTGAAAAAGAAAGCCGATTAGGCATTCGAAATATTGTAATATGGAGAAGTTAGATATTATAAAAGAACCTTATTTATGAATTTGCAGATTCAGTTAATCTAATGAAATAACAAACAGTATCTATAAATTTTGTTATGTGTTGGTTATTAAACTTACAAAAACATGGAAACTTTTTCTCTTTATTGCTTTAAGAAAACATTAGAAAACAATATTGACTTTAGAAAAATATCCGAAAACTTAAACAAAAATAAACACCATAAAAAAAAAAAAAAAAAACTAAGCTTCAAATACCTTATTCATCCATGATGAGAAAAATGTCAGTAAGTAAATATACAAAGTAATGTTGATCTTTTCAAGGCAACAATTATCTCTTAATGCAAAAGTTTGACTACTAAAACAAAAAACCAGAAAACTTCGAGAAAAGAAAATTTTAACAAATAAATGTAAAATTGGGAAAGAGGTATGACAAATAGGTTTCTGAGCATAGCCATGAACGCGAGACGAGCGGCTCATCAAGGAAAGGGGTCTTCGAAGCGAGAGTTAAAAAGTAGCAATGAGAGCAGTGATCTTCGTTGGGTTCGGGTAATTCTCTTTGATGAGAGGTGACTCCAATAATAAACAGAAGTAGGAGACAGACGCCCAATCGAAGGCGGAGGGAAGAGAGACAAAGGCTGACGGGATACGGAGTGGATCTCTAACTTATCCCTCGGCTAATGCGGGTTGGCAGGTGCAGGAAATCGCCCCCTTCTTTCATCCATGACTGCGATTTTTAACAGAGCACGGTGATTTGTCAATGACATTTTCGGAGGCAAGACCGGGATCCAACGAAGAAGAAGACGGAGGGAAGGGGAAAAAAAAAAGAATAAGAGGGAAAAAAAAAAGAGTTGCAGGTCTTACTACACCTCACTGTCGAATTTGATATGGATGAATCCAGATTCGTCTCGACGAACGATGTAAGTGATTTTTCAACGTGTTTTTCTCTCTTTTAGTCTCTCCTTCACTCCTCTTCCGAATCTTCTTGTCTAATTTTTTTCTTCCCTTTCACTGCCGCTCATCTAGTTGAAGAACAGAATAATTTACGGCCCTTCTTCTGCCTCCTCTGCTTTCTGATATATGCCTCTTAATCTCGAAGAAATCACGAATCTCCTTCCCTCCCACCTTTTTGCCAAAACCGAGCGCCGTGGACTTGAGATTGATAGAAAACGTACCTAAGCTAACAACCCATCAAAAAGTAGAGTCTATTTGAAACGAATATAAAAGAAGGCAACGGAGATTCTAATAACAATTAAGTTCCTGGAGTTACTTGTTTTTATGGGATCTCAGAATCTGTTACACAAACGAATGGTAAAAGATCTCATGAAGGGTAATTCGGAACAAGAAATATTATTCTTCTACTATTTAGAGCAGTGCTTCACAATCTTTTTCGCTTCACAGCCTACTTTTATATTTGCAGAAATCCGCGGCCCGTCGAACTTTGATCCTTAAATTCCAAGGCACACCAAACTTTTTCATTGCTTTTATTGTTACAATAGATTCCTTTGAAAAACACCTATAAATGAATTTAGCATATTTTAAACATTTTAAATATATTTTTTAAGGGGAATATTTTTTTTTTTTAAGATTTTAAAAAGTAAATAAATACTTTATTAACCTATATTATTAGAATGAAGCAGAAATTAAGATTGTCTAGAATGCTTGAGGCCTAGAATTTAGTCTAAAACGTAGAATGAAGATTACAGATGCACTTTCGTAATTTTCTTGTAGCACACCTGTTAAGAAACTTTAAAGTTCTACAAAGATTTAACAAAATAATGACTTCAATCCATCTGTGTGGACCATTGTTAGCTAGCTAACAAATACATTTATTTAGACGAGCGAAGTTAGTCTCTCCATTCCAACTAGATCATATTTTGGGAACTGTTTTATTCGAAATCTATAGTAGATAGAAATTTGAAGTTTGCACGCCTACGTAGAAATCCATGCAGAAGTGCACAATCATAATTTCAACACTTAAAACTATAAAGTTAATAAGAATGATTTCTTTTTCTTAGAAGCCAGAAGAAACATATTTTGCCATTAGTTCTGAAACCGAAACAAAAATTTGTAATTTCTAATAATCCTACATCGTCGTAGAATTAATCACTTTTAATGAACTTCAATCTTAACATGTATAATATTTATTATGCAAATTTCGGAGTGATTTTAACAGTTTGCGAGTCTGTTAACACTTTTTAACATGCCCGGATTTTTGCTAGTGTATGTTTTCATTCTGTTAAAGCAAATCACTATTGACTGTTGCGATTACCGGAGAGCAAGGAAGTACAACAACAACAAGACAAAGTTACTCGCCTAATAATAGTTCTCGGAAATTTGAGACTGTCTTTAAGTAATCTTCTTCGGGGGAGAGATAACTATGTTGACTTGTTGCATATTAATAATAAATTCTCAAAGAGATAATCCTTCAATTGCTAATTGCTGTAATGAAAGCTTCATTTTTCAAAGTAGGAATCAGATAGTAATTTATTTTCGCAATCAATATTTCTATTATGATTAGATAAGGAAATATTTACATAACCATTTTTATTAAAGTAGAAGTTTCTCAAACGTATTAATACCGGTATCTATTTAAATGGCTTCAAACTCACGAGATGTCAAAACTCCTCCATAAGATCACAAAGAAACCTAAGAAATTGCAGTAATTTAATGCACGCGCGCCTACAGAATTATTTTCCAGGAAGGTGCAGAATATATTTGCAGTGGAAAAAAAATTACATTATATACAAAATTATATAAAATAAAAAGAAATAATAAAAATGTTATTCATTTTTTTCTATATTTCAGTCGTGTTCCGAATAAAAGAAAGTCATGAATTATATTGAAATTGAAATCCCAAGTTGTGGCAAATGCCCTAGCCCTTACTTTTGGGACGATCACGATTTAATGACACTTTCAATCCATTATCAACATCTTTTCGTAAAGCCCTCGTTCCTTCTTTAGATTTTTGTTTTGTTTGCTTTGACTACAGTAGTATTTTAGTGGCATTGACAACTATACTATGCCTAGAATCAGTCATTAACTATAGATAAGTCATGATAAGAAACAAAATATCGTACACAGGGAAAAACTTTAAAAACAAATTAATCCTATAGTTCCACATTGATGTTAACAGTCACGCAAAATTCCTATCAGAGAATTGTTAAAGAAAAATTCTCATCATTATTTTCTTTTTAAAATTTTCCCTATAATCCTGTTAGGAATATAAAATTCTCATTAAGGTAATGATTATGTTACATTTAGTATAAAAAAGTAAAATAATATTCTAATTATAGTACAAATTACAATAAGTTTATCGTACATTGAGGTTATATATATGTATATACTATTATTTTAACAAATAGAATTGTTATATACTCCTTTAAAGTTTTAATGCTAACATCAGAAAGTTTTTGTATTTTATTCTATGCATCTCGTTAGGCTACAGATATGTTTTTAACTATTACAACATTTACAGTTTTTCTTTTTCATTTTTTTTTTAATCTTCATGTTAATTACTAATCTCATTCATTTTCTCGAGAAAATCTGGCGACTGCAATTCCGTAAAGATTTTGTTAATGTTACAACTTTTTCTATAACATCTGAGAAAAACTTTGTAAAAAGGTATCCCCCAATAATTAATATCAATTTTGAAATCAGTAACTTCGATTTTATTAGATATAAAGGCGGGCATTACACGGGTGGTTAATTGGCTGGTTCGATGCAGGATTTTGAATGGAAATTTGCTGGTTTTCGCTTTTCCACAGGTTTTACACTAACTTTACACAGTCCCCCGTCTCCCAACAAAAACTCACGTAAGGCTCTCGTTGCCAAGATCCTTCACGTATCGAATATCGCATTTGGATATAATATCTGTTTCAAAAAAAATTCTCGATCTCTTAATAAAAATATCTTCTGAAAATAAACATTCTTTATTCTATTTCCAACATCACTCCAAAATTAAAATGTGAACTACATTTAATATCAAAAAAGCAAATTTAAACGTGTTCTTGTGTTCATGTCTTGCCTATGCTTAATCCTTCATAAGCAAGCAGTTGACTGGCGGGGATTAACTAATTGCTCTTTTTTATTTTTTTATTTATTTTTAATGTTTCGAATGTGATGGGCCATTTTTATGTTTACTTGTGTTTTGTTTATATTTTCTTTGATATCATTGAGCTGCAGACATTGGGTGAATTCAACTGAAGACGGATAATAATCCTGAAACAGGCTTGTCTTGGATTCCTGGTGTCAAAATTACCAAAAGCACTTCAGTGATTGTTGTTTGTTATGCTTTCTTATTCGCTTGTATAATTATTTTACGCACGTTAAAATTTCCTTATATAAATATTAATGTAGCGAGTAAATATATCGGTAAATATTGAGAAGCAAATATTATATCGATAAATATTGAGAAACAAATATTACATAGATAAATATTGAGAAACGAAGGATAATCTTAATACCGTACTGTAGGTATAAATGTGTTCTTCGCTTATCAGAAGCGGATAGTACACTTGCCCAACCACCATGTTTCTTATGATACATGATAGCCAAGCATTGTTCATTGGATCATTAAATTGGTTTTCGTCATTCTTAATTAAAATTAAATGCAGACTACAAATTTCTCAGACTCCTCAAACTTTGCTAGAAACTACACACAAGCTATTAGTTGTGGTTTTATGTTTCGTCAACGTAGAAGCTGCTCGCCATCAAAAAATCATCCAGCCATCAAAAAACAAAGCACATTCTAAAAATTGATGGCCATCAAGCAATTCCTGCTCCGAACCACCCAATTCCCACCCGTCTTAAGTCAGAGTAGGCTATCAAAGGTTACAAAGTGCTTTAATGTTTATATGGTAGCAATACAGCAGGCAGCAGCAAGTTGAGCAAATTCTTCTAGCAATCTGGCTATTGCTTAACTTAATGGTATGCCTTCCATATTAATATTGGCCATATGTTAAATGACCTTAAGAATATGGAAGACATACAATCTTTTATCAGAACAGAGATTTTTCCTTAAATTAAAAATAAACCTTTCAAAATAGAAAACACGATTACATACAAAAATAAAAATATACAGATAACATGATCTCTGGGCTTTTGTGAAGTTCAAAACTTTACTTTAATGTAATACAAAATTTACTTTAATCTTTTAACGTAATTTTTAATTTTCATGCAACTTTAAATGTTCTAGTGAGATTAAGCTGGCGTATTTGCTCAGAAAACAAACAAATATCTTTTATTCAAAACTAATTAATATTTAATATTTAATTTCGCTAAAGACAATTCGAAACACAAAGCAAAAGAATAAAATATTCAGTTTCATGATTACTTTTAAATTATTAATTGTCTCTTAAAAGTAAATTTTCCCTTCACTCTACATAAACATGAAAGATTATGCAGATTTTTTTTTTTTTTTAGGGATAAACCCTGAAGTTGAAGATTACTGAAATACGAAAATAAAAGTAAGAAAGACGAAGAAAGAAAGAAAAGAAAACATTAGAAATTGAGTGGAAGAATGAATTATGACTCAATTCGTGACTAATGTAAACAATGGAAGCAGATTATGTGACGTCACAGCATTGGCTATCCTTGCGAAGCGCCCTCTGCAAGCGACAGTCCCATTCTTCTTCGTTAACGGTCACGTGATAAGTGCAACGCCCAGCGGCTATAACGACAAGAAGCTCTAATAGAATTTTCGAAATCTTCTGCTTCCAAACTACCCCAGTCGCCAACCCTTGTGAAACCACTGCTAATGGACTAATCCCATTAATTTGGAGGCATTAGGATATTCCCGACGCCCCCTCCTTCCCCCTGTTAAGAAATTGGGACACAGGGAAAGATCACTCAATAGAAGACCTGCTTTTGCTGATACACAAGCAGGATCTCAACATGTATAAATTACGTGATTATACAACGATTAAAAATAAATGCCTCTTTAGATAGATTAATAAACACTCTACATACAATGGGTTCAGTGAATGTCCTACATAAATCTTTAAGTGACGACAACAAAACATCGAAAATTATAAATTACCAAAAAAAAATCGGGAAGCCTATTTAAAGCTTAGTTCTATATGTTTACTATCCCTACATCACATATAACACGTGATTTCCAGATTAATAACTTGCTTTAAACTATCGACTGAAAACTTAACTGCTAAGACCTGAAGATTCGAAGACATTTCAAGATCGTGGGCAATTCCGCCCACGATTATGAAAATCTTTCCTGATAAACAATTACGTAAAGTATGAAATGGAAGTTTAAATTATGTTTACTTCATAACATTAGGGTTTCCTATTAATTAATGTGAAATGAAGTGCTGGAACTTCAAAGGCTTTTCTAGAATATTGCCGCTATCTGCAAAGTCCAACTGAGAATTTGATGAAAAATATCCTTCACCAGTTTGTGTATGTAACTTGATTTATATTCGGCTAATTAAATCCGAAATCGGAAACCTAGTAGAAAGGAATGGCTTAGTTATCCAAATTGGCTATTGTCAACTAAATTTTTCTTCTAGAATATACGAAAGTTATATTTCAATTAATTGAAATTCAAGTAAAGAAGTACATAGCACTTTGGAACTGAAACCGAAAATAATCACAAGTATATTCTATTTCTAAGAAGGAAAAAAAAATAATGTCTCTCGTTTAATATCTTTCCGTACAACAAGCTCTGTTGTTTTCTGCAAATGAGAATAATACATTTTTTTTTACAAGTATAAAAAATATTTTTTATGTTACCAGCAATAAAATAGTAGTAATCAAAAATTGGGAGATTGGAATTAAATTATCCTGAGTGAGAATCCCAAAAGTAATAAAATTGAATCAAATTATTAAGGTAATTTTTCGTCGTGTATTAAAAGGGTTAAAACAGAACGTTTCAGCCCAGCTTTTGAATACATGACGAAAAATTACATCAGTAATTTTGATTCAATTTTATTACTTTTGGGATTCTCCCTCAGGATAAAATAGTAGTAATACAAAATTTAAAATATCTGATTATATATATATATCCGGCATTTTTATTATTAACTAATGGTGTATTTTCTTGCCATCTTTCTGTTTACTTGAACATAATTTAAATGCAGGAGGTTTCTTAAAAAAACAAGATTATATATAAATTCAAATATACACTATGTTTTATTGGTAGCATATAAGATTAACGCTCTTTTGTTTTGTATTTTGTTAATAATATTTTTGGTATTGTTATTGATATCGTTGAAATTTAAATCAAAAATCTATGAACAGAAGGGAAGGTTAAAACTTTTAAAATAAATTGAAATGTTATAATACAAGTATGGAAATTTAATCACAATGAATTATTTTACTATCAATGGGTCAATAAACAATAGATTCAATAACATTTTCAAAGATATTTCAGAATTCTTTAAGCTAAATAATTAATAAATAAAAACACACTAATGTTTTTTAATTCCACCTTCTTGGTATTTCCTACTCGTTGTTAAGTCTAAGATGATCATTTAGTTCGTTTAGTGGTAGCGTCTTATTTGTAACTGAAGTCCGCTTTTCGAACAAAGTACCTCAACTTGGTGGCTGTGTGTGTTTGCACAGACTCTTTTTTTTTTCTCTTCCATCGAGGCGGCACTTAGGATGTCATAACCGGATCATTACCGTGATGCCAATGTAAACAAGGCCGTTAATGGGTTATGCCTTGAGAGAAAGCCAACAATGGGGAAACGCAAACAGGAGTGTGTTTTAGTGACTCCCACTCACATCTTCCTACACCTCCATGCTTTTCTTTCCCTTCTGCTCATGGATCTGGACATTGAAGACTCGCTCCATCACCCATTTCTGCCCTGTCGAGACATCTAATTACCCCGCGGTCAAGCTATCTGTTTAGATGATAAGGTCCCCCTTTGTTTAAGCGTGATTCAGGGGGGAGAAGGGGTTGTTTGCCAGGAACGACAAATGTCACTTGTGTCACAAGGGTAACTCAAGTGCTTTACTGGTAGGCCACAGATACCTTCACAACCTAAAAGTTAACTAAGTCCAAAATTAAATCTTCAAACTTTTCCTAACAGATTTCCTCTTTTATTTGAAACTTTCTGAAAACTTACCATTATTTTTTTTTAAAATGTAATGAAGCTCCTTTTAATTTTATCTTGAAAAATATAAAATAAAAAAGATTTAGAATGACCACCTGTTTTAAAATGCTGCAGACTTACGTATTCTGAAAAGAATTAACAGAAATTTTTTAACAGAAATACTCTGTATTTATTTTTTCATTTTAAAAATTTTTTCGTTTTAAATATTTTCCTCTACATGTAACTTTGTTATTTTTTTTTTAAATACTTACTTCCATTCACATTAAACAATTATAAACCGTAAATACTTTATAAAACCACAAAGATATTTCTACATATCAAATATATGATTTTTGGTTAGTACAGTTAGTCTTTATTATTTTCGTTCAAAAGAGTTTTTCGGAAGCAACAACAGACAGTTATATTGTAAAATTTCTGTAGAAATAAAATATGCAATAGGCCTATATCTATTTTATGTTTCTGCTTATCTTTTTTGGTTTTTCAAAAATCTGATTCTTAGCATCTTTCGTGTTTTAAAGTTTCGGGAAAAGTGGAAATATTATTAATCCTCAGGCCCTCTTATCTTTTTTGTGTAAAGTAATGAAATCTTTCTAATCTTCATTGAATTTTGGTCATCTTTCTAGCTGTTTAACGTCTCATCCAATCAACTATAAGTAGTGAAGGAAGTTGTATTCCAACAGAACCTTATAATCTTGTTAAACCAGAACAAGAAGTTGTTTATTTGAAATTAATCCTTAAGAGAAAGACTAATTATTACAGTGGAAAAGATTTTAATAAAGCTCTTTTATTTTAGGAAAATGGACTTCTGATAGACTTAAGTAAAATTCTAATTGTCTTGCCCTTTGAAATTGTAGTTTTTCATTCAATCTATATTGTGAAGTCTATTCATAGGTTTTTTTTCCTATCTTTTCTGTCTTTAGTTTTTATCAAAGCACAAACCTGAAATTTGAGACAATAATTGGTTGGTCGTTAATCAAAAATCTATAAAAATCGGTAAATGAAGGGAAAGATTCGAAAGAAGTTTTTTTTTTATGTTTTCTAAATTTTAACATCTTGAAAGCTATATCTGTTGCACATTCATTGTTAAATTTCTCAAATTATAAAAGGCTTTTTTTTAGTTTGAATTATATTTCTTCATCTTTATCTTCATCTTTTGTTAAAATATATAATGTTCTAAACAAGTTCATTTTTTTCTAAATACAATTTTTTTAGTTTTTCAGTTCTTTAACTGAAACATTATCTCTTGATATCAGATTCATTATTTTATCTTTTACTTTAAATTTAAAAACAAACAAAAAAGAGTAGAGTCTTACAAATAGAAAAAAAATCCATTCTGCATCTGCTCTATCACATCAAGGCGTCGGTGGTACCCTTGAGATAAGGAAAAGAAGAAAAGCAAAGATGGAATAAAGAAAAGAAAGCTAAGGGCTGAGAAAAAAGAGCAATTGGATGGGTGAGAAGGAACCGAAGCCTGATAAATGTGTAGAAAGACAGAAAAAGAATAAGAGAAAAAAAAAAGGAGGGGGGTATCTTCAGTAGAATAAAACAAATGCAGTTTCACTTACAGATCAGTGGTCTCAGAGAGACAGTACTTGAGAGACAAGCGGGAAACTCATGGATTAGGTTAGACAGTTCTGACTCCTAGAAGCAAGGGTAATTCAAAAGAAGATTCATGTTTCTATTACATTGTAAATTGACTTGGAAAACCTAATCAAAATTTATATTTTATACATACTATCTATCCCAAGATGGCAGAACCTACCTACAATACTGTAAAGTAATTTCAGAAAGTGAATGTCATTAATTTCGAAAAGAAATGCAGAAGAAAAACTTCAATTAACCCATACTTTAAATTATTAGATTAATAATTGCATTGAAGTAGCTTGATATTCCATCTTTGCTTTGAATAAAGTCTATTGCAAAGGCTCTTTTGGTATTGATGACTACATACAAAATATACACTATGATTAATATTAACTTGGAGAAAGACTTCAGAGTAAACATTTGTTCCAAAGAAAGAAATTACTATGAACTTAAGTTACCACTAAAAATATCAAGATAGATTGTAAAGCCCTTATTCCGAAAACCATGAGAGTGGTGCTTTAAGATCTATTACTACTGCTATTACTATTACTATTGCTTATTTGATATCTCGTAGACAATTGAAATCTAAAGCCCCCATCACTCCCCGATCTTTCTATCCATTCTTTCTATCCATTCCTGTCTTTCGACGGACGAGAAATGGCGGCGGAAGCATTCGCCGACCTTATCCGGATTCGAACTAGATCGCTGATATGATGATGCCGAGTTCTCGAGGTAGACCCATCGTCGAGCTACTAGAACTTAAATTATTGCAGGTTTTGTGTTATTAAGATATCTCAATGACTACCTTTATGTTAATGAGTTCTGAATCACTTTGACTATAATTTTTTGGAGGATAAAATTTTTTAGATTTAATTAATTGCTACTGATGTTGCTGAATTGTAAGATCTTCCGAAACTGGTATTTGAATCAGCTTTGTCTTCATATATATATAACACGCCAAGCTTACATTGATATGTTACAATAAAAACATGGATTTTGTAAGTTTCTAATTCAAAATTATTGAAATTGAGCATTCTATTTCTATTATTCTAAGGCAATTTAATACAGATTAAACAAACTACAACAAAAAATAAATGAAGGAAATTCAAGTCTTTGCAACAGGAAAAATCGCAGATAAGGCTATCATTTTTTTCCTATTCAATAAAAATACAATTAAACGTTATTAACCTTCATTTTTTTAATCAACATTTTAATTAGCATCAGAGCAATTAATAATATTCAATTTGACTTTAATTCCTTCCATTTCCGTATTCTACTTTCATCTTTTTTCGTTATTTTTTTTTGGCGAAGTTTTATTTAATAGTCGTATTTACGAGGACCCTTTTTTTAATCAAAAGGAAAAAGACACAGAAGATAACAATAAGTTAAGGTAGAAATAAATGAAAAACCAGAAACCAAAAAAAAAGTCAGGGAATTGGTTGAAACTTGGTTTTTCTCTTATAAGATCCAACTGCTCCAAGCAATGGAAAGCCTCAGAAACAAAGCAGAAGTTTACGTTTAATGCCAAATTATTACTTCTACCATTTTGTTCGTCAAATAGAGAAAGGTCTGAAAGAGCTTAGCGACCACAACATCTTCCCACAGCTAGAAAGAATCAAACGAAGAGTCTTATTCTCTGAGAAAATGTAATTTCCTTCAGATTATTTGTCTGCAGCGAAAGACAGAAAAGCAGTGGAAACTTTGTTAAGAGGAGCCATTTATCTGATGCAGGACATAAGAGATACTGGATCTAAAAGGAAAAGAATTTGCATAGGCAACTAAATGGACTTTCTTTCTTTCCGTTGGTATTACAAAGAAGTGGGCGGCGGCGTTTGTACTACGCACTCTTTCTATCAATGATAATTTAATGTTTCTCTATAAAGTGGATGGAAAGAAATAAGCAATATTTTATATGGTTAACTAGCAAACGATGAGGCGGGAGGACCTGCGTTCATCACAATTTATATCCTAAGTAAATTTATATGGAAAGTCCAATAGATTAAAATCATAACTTATATGTAAATTTATTTTGTTATTTTAAATGTGGATTATCTTTATATTTACGAATCACATTAAGATAGTAGTTCTTAAATTCAAGGAGCATATCTACTTCTATTGCTTATCTAATAAATATATAAAAAACTTGCCGGGATTACAAGGACATATTGCTGTATTTTTCAACCGTGTGCCAGAAAATACTTATATACGTAAAACTAATATACTGTAAATAATAAATAATTGTGAAATGAATTTAAAATATTTATAGCATCGTCTTAGATTACTATTTAGAAACTGTTACAATCTGCAGCATATCTTGATATTTTCTAAGCTGTTGGTCATATTAAATTGCACGGTGTTATAAAAGTTAAGTTTTTTTTCGTCTTGTTTTTTTTCTTCAATAATATTAAGTTATTATTAAAGTGATAGTATTCATTTGTATGAAAAATTTAGTCAAGGACTTTTTCTCTTGTGTAGAATGGTAACATTAATGTATCTCTTACAACTTTATAATAATTTTATGTATTGATCGTAATATGTTAAGAATCCGAACTCTTATTATAAAATACTCTCGTAAATCATTCCGATGATCCAATGTCAAGTCAGTGTTATTATAATCTGAACGGTTTCCTCTGATTTCAACTCCAATTGATAGTAAACAGCAATTAATCAACCGATACTTGAATGGTTTGGCGCAATGTAATTGATGTATGTAATGATAATGAACCCATGCTAAATTATAATCAAAAATAGTCTGAGATGACATGCATTCACCAGATTTTCAGATGGATATGTATGTGCAACCATCTTTTAAAGAAAAGATGACTGGTACACATCTGCGATGAAATTTTAAAAGTAAGCTATTCGTTCTTTTTGTTTTCTCTCAGTTATACTTATATGTACTGTTCAGATACATAGTCAAGCATTTAGTTATCCTCCCAAGTGTTTTCCGGTCATAGACAAATTACTTTTTATTTCGGGATACTGTGAACAGATGGCGCTGGTTGTTGTTTGTGTAGTCATGACGACGGCCGAGTATCCCGTTACAAGACATTTAATCTCGAAATGGGTCCTTCATCCAATTCGTTACTTATGTTACACCATTAACTTAATAGCTTGTTGTTGCCACTCTTGCCCGATTCAACTAACGGCAGGATTTGTTTTATTTACTTAGATGAAATACAAGACTAATCTAATTAAATGAAAAACCCCAGGAAAATAAAAATAAAAAATACTGAATTCAAGGTAACATCGCTGCGGTAGACTATTATCCCAAGTTACTGCAGAGGTTGGAATCCTTTTCTTTAAACAAAGAAGTGAACTTTTGTTTTTAATACTGTAAAAGTCGGCCATTTTGTTTCAAAATGGCGGTTGTAAATAAAGTTTTCATAAGCCTGCATTGTTGTCTTAAACTAGAGAACACATTTTTGTCTATTAGATATTAAAATTTGAATGAGTTAATTCAGTATTAATATAAAAAGGGGGAATTCCACAAGAAATGGATGAAGGATTTACGTTTTAGGGTCATCATATTACTTTTAATTGCTACAATGAAAAGTAAAACTTAATTACCCAAAAATGTAATTGGATAAATGTTCGTTAATTTGTTTTGGCAATTTTATTAAAAAAAAACATTCTTTCCTCGAAATAGCCGAGCTACATAGTAACGGAATTACTGTTAAACTGTTAATATTAAGTGCTAAATGAACATTAAGTTTCGGTATTTCATTTCCCTATTCCCCTTAGAAAGGAATGCAATACTATCTTATCATATTTAAAAGACTGTAATAAATATGAAAAAGTAATAAATTTCAAAGTTTGAGATTTGTTAAAGTACGACTGCTATGCTGTTTATCTCATGATTAATTTTATCAAGATAAAAGTTTCACCAAATTTATAATTCTGCAATAATCAATTAGAAGCAGTAATATGACAACTGCAAAACTCGTGATTCAACATGGGGACTTAAGTTTGATGTTCACGTAATTCAGAGAGATAATTTCACATTAATTTGCAGGAGATTACCTTGCATTAACCCAATCCCTGAGTATTAAATAGTAAATTGAAACAAATCATTCATTTAAATAGTTAGGAATTCGTCAAGACATGAGTAGATAAATGCCTGATTATTCACTCATCTGCTCAGCAACAGCTCAAAATGGATTTGGCGTTGGTGATGTTCGGAATCACTTTAAGCTCATTACTCTGGTAATCTTGTTGATTCTAATTTTGTTGAACTCGTCTTCTAATAAATTGGGTTTAATTATACAAAAAGAAAGTTCAAATGCAATATTGAGAAATTTAATCAACATTTGAAACTAGTCAATAAAAGCTATTTAACAACGCTTAAGTCTTTAAATTTAAGTCTAGGAAACGTAAGTTTTAGGATAATAAATACAACAGCATCTTAGATTTCTAAGCCAATATAAATAACATCTATTTACAACCAAATTCAATTGCATTGTTAGTTAATTGGTTTTACGGCAACGAATGACTTATTACGACAGCTCGAGTAAAAAAAAAAAATCTACGAAAAGAGTAAACTATTAAACTGTAAATAGAGAAAGAAGAACAACAAAACGCAAACCAGTTGCTCTCTATATTGTCTATATCTTTATTTACTGTCTCCATTTTAAAAATGCTCAATTAAAGAAGAACGCTTTTCTTCTGTAAGTTCGCAAAAAATAGTGACGATTTAATCTCATTTATTGTTATCTTATTTTAGTAGTCTACTAAAAATACCTGAATGGAACTATCCTCTTATTCTAAGTGATTCTGAATCTAACAGATTTTATTTCATTACAAACTAGCCGGTTACCGTAGCTTTGCTCCGGAAGCCTTACATATATAAGGTAGGAAAACATTTCATTTATTCAAAAAACCAAATTACATCAAGTAAACTAAATACTGAAACTTAGAACTAAAACTAAATTAAAGTTTAAATTCTGAAAAATGTACGCGATACAATATTCAAATTCATTTATAACGTCAGAAATTTGAGCAGTTGAGTCGATCATGGGTTTCTGGTGCGGTTAAAAGGAATTGCTGTGTCCTAGGGTCTTAAAACGTTGTTGTAAGAAAGTTGTAAGCTCCCTCTTCTCGTTTACATCTCGTATGATACGAATATGGAAAATTCGTCAAATTGTATGTTTTTGATTTTGGCAGAGAACACTCAAGTGAAATTTCAAGTTTCCAATTCAAGTAGTTTTAGAGTTCAACCCTTCAACAAAGCTTGTCCCCCCACCCCCCATTTACATCCCTTTCGGGTGATAAGGGTTATCGAAAATTCCTCGAATTCTCATATCGTGTTTTCAACTAAGACGATTTATAGGCCTACGCATACTCTTTCAGAAAATTTGCCCACCCCCTTTCCGTTTACATCCCTTAGTCTAAATCCGGATTTTCGTATTCATGCATTATTCTGGAATACATATGAAACAAATTTGGTAAAGAACCGTTGAAAACTGGCGACTTGATTTCAAGACGAACATAAAACCAAACACACAAACAAAAGAATCAAACAAACAAGCTTTCGCGCTTATTGTATAGATAATATAAATTTTCAGGAAACTACACTATGTGATCAAATATCCAGAAATATCCGGACACCCCTCTGCAAAATTAAACTGAAACCTAAATCGCACGCCGACGTCAAGTATCGATATAAACGGAGGTAGGAAGTCGTATGTTGTTAACTGATACGAAATAATAGCATTATGGGATCGATCAGCAGAGCTCACAAGTCAGTAATTTTGAACGTGGAATGGTCATTGGTTGCTACTTTACTAATAAGTCTGTTAGGGACATTTCAACTAGTGATTGTGAAGCGTAAATTGGGAAGGCACAACCACAACCAAACCGTGACCGATTAAGTCGAGCATTCAATAGTCGACCGGGATCGTCGAGTGTTGAAGAACGTGTTTCGTGCAAATAGCCAGACATCGATTGAAACAATCTCTCGTGAGTTTCACAGTGATACAAACACTCTAGCCAGCACCATGACTGTTCGTCGAGAGGTCAAGGGAATGGAGTTTCATGGTCCAGCAGCTGCTCACAAACCAAACAATTTCCCTGTGAATGCAAAACGCCTTCTGAAGTGATGTACAGAGCAACGCCACTAGACAGTGGAAACATGTGATTTTTGAGCGAGAATCCATATGTGGCGCTGCGCCTTGCGTGGTCCAATGAGGGGATTAGATGTGGCGAATGTCAGGGAAATGATATCTACCATCCTGTGAATAGGAAACATGAAGGTTGAAAGAGGTGGCATTACGGTTGGAAGTACTTTTCCAATGCTCTGGCCTGCCCAGAGTTCCCCTGAACCCCATCGAACATTTATGGGAGGAATTAGAATGTCGACTTCGCTCCAAACCCAAGTCCCACATCAAGAGCTCTTCGGGAAGAATGGGCTATCATTCCTCTAGAGAAGTTCAGGCACCTGGTGGAAAGTCTCCCTGGCAGGGTCAAGATGTGATAAAGGCGAAAGGCGGGCTTACCCCATACTAATGTCTACTACTATCGTGGAGAAAGTAGACTAAGACTACGATTTCGATTAGGAGCTAGGAAATTTTTTTTTATCACGAAATGTAATAAAATTAAAAATAACAAAAAAAAATACTGTATTAACATGTTCTTAGAGAGCCCAATTACTTCATTTCCAATCGTAATTGTAAACCGAAGTAGTTTGATTATTTATTAAGTGAAATAGGAAAAAAAAATAGCTGTATCTTGGCAAGATAAGGTTTTCATTAAATATTTAGTAAATATCTCTAGTAAATCTCTCGCACAATGAGCAGCAATTAGGATTTAATCCCTCTCTCACCTTTATTTATTACTTAAACTGATTTCTTTATTGTCAAAGCAACCAAAAAACAGTAATTATAAAATAAAAATTGAATTAATTTATCTATGATTTATTTCAGTGTACAGTTTTTCTAATAATAGTGTAAGAGGTTAAATTCACCATCTTTAACAAGTTTCCGTCCAACGTCAACAGTTGATGCTTTTGTTGTGAAACTGAGATGGTAATCACTGAAGTTTTGGAGTCAGTTGTCGAGTCGAGATCTAATTAACTGAAGTTGGAGGCGTTGGTCAGAGCTCATTAAGCTAAAACCCTTGATGAGTTGATTTCTGACAGTGCAGGGATCTTTTAAGAGCATTCTTTGACAAGACAAATGATTTAACTTCACGCATTTGCAGCGGAAGACATTTCTCTAGTGGGTGATTGGCTACTGTCAGGCTGCCCTGCCACTGCTTAATTGTCCTTCGCTGCCTTTGACGTCTCCAAGCCAAGTATTAACGAGCGACACAACGACTATGTCAGCTGCCACGGCTATTCGCCACACGGAGAGCAACGCAACACCCATCCACACACCCCCAGTACAAAAAAAAAGTTTTCTTCGGCAGTTTTACATTGGTAGAATAATCCAGAATCCAGACATTCCAGTCCATTAAAAATTCACTTGCTTAACAAATAATAGTTGACATACCAATTTTCGAATAACCGCATTGGTGGATTCAAAATTGCTCTATCAGTAAAAACTTGACCCTTCAGAATAGCTGTAGTCGTAGAAAATATGAAGTAATTCTTTGTATGTTGTGCTTATTATGTTAACGGCGCTTTTCGGAAGCGCATAAATGGACCCAGTTTGGAAAGAGTAATCAATGTATTATAACTCATTCATAAAAAGAAATTACAAATAATTTATAAGTAGATTGTCTTAATTTGAGTTGAACATATTCAGTACTTTTTGTACGTAATTTACATTATTATTAACGCCAATCAAGACATTCTTAAAATAAAAATACATTCAACAAAAGAGATTTTAGAATGCCAGGGATTTGTCAAAGGTTTTTCAAATTTAAATTTTACATCAACTATTTTAAAAAGTTAATGCACAATTCTTCAAAAGCTAACCAACAGGAATTGAGTTGCAATCGAAAATCCAAAAACACAAGCAGACAAATATAACAAGGTAGTAAGGTTTTTTTTATTTGTAAGGAAACGGGCTTAACATACCAATCCTACTGTCCTTTATCATTCCTACAATCCCATGAATTCGTAAAACACTTTAATAGCTGATAGTTAGTGAAACAACTGCTATTCACAAATAAAAGACAAATCTTCATTATTTATCAAAAGTTTGTATTACGTGTATTTTTCGAGGTGTGCCCAAAAAAGTACGCCATTATCTGTAAAGAAAATAAAAATCTTTTATCCAATTAACTCTGCAATAATGCATCTCGAAAAAAGGTCATAGGCGGAACATCCCAAAGTGTGTAAAAGTCTCGTGATCGCATTTGTTAGAAACCGTAGTTGATCGAGAAACAGACAAAAATTCTAAAATACATAATAATTACGCGAAGCATCACTGTGTGCATAAGATTTACCCAAGATCAATATATGGAATTCTTCGTTAATATATCATCAAAACCTCTGACCTTTAAAAAACGGCAACACTCCATCAGGACTCTACTTTGAGTCTTTGATCTTCGCATTCCAATGTGAAAATCAGAAATAGTTTGTCCGTAACGCTTACTGTCTAGATTATATGCAAACAAAATAACAAATACATTAAAAGAGGACCTAGTGTTTATCAGTGCAAAGCGCCATCTCCGAACAGCTGTTTCTCGGTAATATGCCGATCATCAGCGGAGAGCAGACGCTATAAACCCCTAGGTCCGATTACGGGGGTAGGTATTAGTTAAGGTGGGAAAAAGAATGGAACCTCCAAGAATAAAATTAAAAAGCAAGAAAAACACATTAAAAGTAAACGAAAAGAAATTCATGTGCCAGTCTCCACTGGCCTCAAATTTTCTGTAGGCAGCAAATTAATCGCCTAAAAATTATTAAACACATTAAAAGAGGACCTAGGGGTTTATAGCGTCTGCTCTCCGCTGATGATCGCCATATTACCGAGAAACAGCTGCTCGGAGATGGCGCTTTGCACTGATAAACACTAGGTCCTCTTTTAATGTGTTTTTCTTGCTTTTTAATTTATGCTTGGAGGTTCCATTCTTTTTCCCACCTTAGAATAACAAATAACCTAACTAACTTTCGAAGTACTAAGTTCTAATTGCTCTAAGTTATATGTGAGCTTTATTTTTATATTGTTTATTTTTACAACAAGTTTTTCTAGCTACAGTCATGTAAATTTTCATTTCTTTTGCTTCAGAAGAACGGGAAATGTAGAAGTTACACTACAAAAGTACCAAAAGAGTATTTTGACAGTATTACGAATTTGTCTGCTTCTTTTTTTAACCATTTATCATTTTACTCTTGGTTCTTGACTGAAGCGAAGGAGAACCGTGGGTTGGAAGGGAAGAAACTCTACGATAATGTTAGGTCACATATTTTCATAGCATCACGGATAGAGTAGGTGGAAGAAAAAGAAAGAAGAATGAAAGGAGAGAGAGGCGAAAGTTTTCTTACGCTGTACGAGTGGAGGGTGGGGGTGGATGTACATAACCTCTTTTTCCTAAAATGTTAAAATGAAGCTTTGCAGAACGGATAATGAACAAAAGTACCCCCTGCGTCTCAGACCCATGGGAAGAGATGGAAGGAAAAAAAAACTTTGCGAATATGGAAGTGAGGAAGAAATGCAGGGGGAGGGGTAGTGATGGAAAACGCACAACGTCTACGTGTATATAATCCTCAACAATTGAAGAGGGATTTTCACCAACAATTCACAGGGAATCGATAATATCGTTCTCCCACGTTGAGTGGATGGGGGAGGGGAGACAAGAGAGAAAAATATTAAAACGCTAAAAGCTTTTTACCGGGACTCGTTGCTGAAAAGATATTCATCCAAGGGCGAAGATGCATATGGGTCAGAAAGCAAAAAGGAAACTAGTATAAGAAAAGAGAGACGGGGTAAGGAGGTACAGGCATCATTTATTAGATCTAAACCTAAAGATTTTGGCGATGACAAACTTACATAACACGAGGCCGTCTCTTCTTCTGTGTCCCCGTTATGGATTCAAGCCTCGCTTTCGAAGTTAAAATATTTTATGTCTACTTTGCATACTGTTTACCCATCCTAACTCTTTCCACTTTTATGTTGGCTTTTACAAAAAACGAGAGGAAGGAAAAATGTTAACTTATTCGAAGCTGAATACAAATCATTTAAATTTCTAAAAAGTTACTACTCCATGCATAATGTTCTTAAACAAAGCAATACTTTCAGAAGCCAAAAAGTTGGCAAAATGTTACTAAATGTTCCAGTTTAATCAGGCATTCTTATTTCATTTTATCTGACTACAGTAGGGTGTGATTGTTGTGTTCTAATATTGATGACCTTCGTTGATATTCATCTACAATAGAGAAGATTTAGTTTATAACTAAGTGGAAATAGTTAAATATTTCTTTTCGCCTGATATCGAGATTAAAAAAGTTTAAAAATTGTAATGTACTAGGAAATTTAAAATTTCAGTGCTAGAATTACATTATTAAAATGAAAATTCCTATTGATTTTGGCAGATATGAAACCAATAATAAGGTGCTAGGGTGATGAATAGCGTTAAAAATATACATTACCATTAAAGTGCAATAATCATAATAACTTGAAACGTATTATCTTAGAAAACTGAAATTTTAAAACATTTTATACCCAAAAGGATCAACCAAAGAGACTCTGAAATGAGGGATATGAAATGTACTTATGAAACAATTACCGTAACATTAAAAAAAAAATCTAGAAATTTATTATAAATTATTCTTGTCCTTTCGGTCAATTATTTTTAGATTTTTACCCCACGGATAAGCGAAAGTTATCACTTTATTTTAGGTGAAAAGAGAATAATTTAACTATGAAGTAAGAAATAAAAATTCGGAAAAATAACTCGAACATAGGAGAGAAAATTAAATTAAATTAAAGCTAAGTCAAGCAACTAATTACTGTGCAAATATTCACGTAGTTATAAACGAGTTACATGGACTGTTAAATTAATAAAAAGCTCAAATACATCAATAACATTTCAATAATGTAAACGTTTACCCAATTTAGCTTTAAAAATTAGTTTCACCCGTATTAATTATTCCTATTTTAATTTCTTTTTGTGAAAAGATCATTAAGGGATTATACTCTTCAATAATATTTACAGTATCATAAAGCATAGCTCTTGCTGAAAAGATTTGGAGAAGCTTATCATAAATTTGGAATGGAGATTAACACCAAGAAAACAAAAGTGCTACGAGTTGCTAGAAATGCTGAAAAAGTGTATATTAAATTGAATGGAGAAAGGGTGGAACAGGTTAAGCAATACAAATAATTGGGAAGTATCATCCAGGATGACGGTAAATGCAACATAGATATTAGAGATAGAATTCGTAAGGGAAAATTTGCATTTTATAGCAGAAAAAAACTGTTCACAAATAATATGGATATTGATTTAAGAAAAAGACTTATAAAATGCTACATTTGGAGTATATCCTTGTATGGTTCGGAAACTTGGACTCTGAGAAAGAGAGATGCTGAGATGCTGGAAGCATTTGAAATGTAGCTATGGAGGAGGATGGAGAAAATTAAATGGACAGACAAGATGACTAATGATGAAGTTCTGGAAAAAATAGGGGAAGGGAGAAGTTTATTAAAGAATATTAGAAGAAGAAAAAAGAACTGGATTGGTCATGTGCTGAGAGGTGAAAATCTCATGAAGAAAGTATTGGAGGGGAAGATTGAGGGAAAGAGACCAAGAGGAAGAAAGAGAAAAATGATCCTGGATGACCTAATCACTACAAATGGATATCAAGGCCTGAAGGAGGAGGCAAGAGATAGAACGACTTGGAGAAAGAGACATTGTTGACCTTATTTGCTGCTTGCCATTGGACCTGTCTGCGACAGAACACTGATGATGAAAGCATAACATTTACTGCAATGTCACTGAGACAGTAGTTGCATTTATGAAGACAGTAGTTTCTTAATCAAGGATCTGAGTAATTTATCATAGAAATCTTAGGTCCTCTATCCGAAGCGCCACGTAGGCTTTTCATGGGATTGTTTAACTTGAATCGTAGCTTCAGTAATTTATCTCTGGACTTCTCCTTTCCTGCTACTGATCCTTAACTTCCCTTTATTTCATTACTTTGTCATTATGCAATTGTCTTTTTGCTTTGGCTTCTAAAATTAAACGAAAGATCCTCCTATTCATCATTTAACTTTTATATTTTGTTATATAAAATCTGAAGAAGCTCTAAATTAGGATTACTATTATATTGTATTTCAAATGTTTTCCACATTTATCAATCAATCAGAAAATCAATTGAAAGTTATTATTTTTTATTAATAAAAAAAAAAAAGAAGTAAATGCTATTTGCTTTTTTGAGTTGAGTTCAATTCTAATCGGCTGATTTTAATAAATTAAAAAAGTATGTATGCTATTAACTTCGCTAATTTTACTAATCTCACTTTAATTAATGCAGCATTAATAATTTAATTAATATTTTAATGCAACGATTAAACTGTTACGAAGCTAAGTCGAATTTAATTTATCCGATTTTAAATATATGTATATAATGCCTCATCTGTTTCGTAATTGATAGAAATTCTGATGGATAATAAGGATTAATAAGGAACAATGGACTGTGAATTAGATGTGTAACGTCTTGATGGAAATTTGCAAAGTCAATAAAGCTGATTTATATGAGGTGTCAGAAAATAAGGAGAACATTGTTATTCCATCTTTTCAAACCTACAGATATAACTGTATGGATATAACTCCAGCCTAAAATGATGTTACAGAAGTTATTTCTTTTCAAATAATTTTAATTCAGTTGATTCCATAAAAATGTTTTGAAGAAAATACGTAAAAATACCAATAGCTAGTTATTATTAACATTCAGAAACGACGCTTACTAGTTTGATTTAATACTTTTGAACATTTGTAAAAACTGAGCAACAAGAATAACATAGATAAATCACTAACTTCATATTATTAATACATCTATATATGTCTTCTTCTTTAACTTAGCACAATATTTAAATTAGCAAATGGTTAATCGAAATATTGTACTCTATTAAATAAATAAATAGTTCTATGTGTAGCTTAATATAAATATTTTTAGAACTACATTATATTAAATAAATAAACTTAATCTTTATTAATATATTTAACTAGCACATAATGTACGTATAATGTACGTATGTTAGTTTATATTAGACTATATATAAAAATAAAAAACTCATTCTGAAGTATTTTTTTAATATATGTTTAATACATACAGAGTGATTCTAAATTCATAGGACAAACTGAAAGGGGTGATAGGGCAAACTAAAACAAACATTTTTTGTCAAACAATTTCTGTCCGTAACTGTCGCGTTGAGGCGGTAGAATGCGCTGTTTGTTCGTTGACGACACCTGTACAAAGATTGAGAGATAATCGGTGCTGGTAAGCATATGGCCTTGTAGAGTCTGGATTTGCGTTTGCCCATACATGAACATTGTGCACATTAAACAGTCCCTCACGTGTAAACAATGCTTCATCTGTTAAGAGCACATGTGCTGAAACTCTGGCTGCACTGCACTCTGCTGCGTAAACCAGTGGTAGAAGTCTACGCGCAGAGGATCATTCTCAGCTTTCAATGAGTGAATTATCTGTAAATAGAATGGATGTAATTGCCCCTGGAGCTGTGGTTTGGCTCACCTTTACGCTATGCTGCTTACCTGTCGTAGAATGAAAACGCGACAGTTGACAAATTAATGTTTGTCTTATTAAGCCCTATTATCCCTTAAAGTTTGTCCTATGAATTTAGAATCACCCTGTATATAGTCGGACAGTGATGTGAAATTTGAAAAATGCCAATACAAAGATCATGTCACTGTTTCTGTGAAGATATGGCCAAATTTATCCTCACGTCATCAGCGGAATAAGTGACGAAAGTAGAAATTACAATTTATAAAAATTTAGAAAAACTAAAAGGCAATATTTTAAGACCTTGCTCTTTTTTATCTTATATATTGTTTTCTTATTTCTTTTGTTTTTTTATATCTTTTTTTATATTTTTTTTTTATTTTTACATTTATTTTTTATTATTTTTTTACTGTAAATTGTTAGCATTGTTAGTATTTGAACTAAATAAACTAATAAAGAAAGCAGTCCTGTACTTTCCAATTACTCCAAAATTATTAAGTTTGTATATACATTGAAGGTAGTTTAATATATTCATGATGCACAAGGGTTAAGTCCTACAATTTAAAATATTTATTTCTAATTAAAGTTATTGTTATATAAAAAAAGCACGCTTAATTATCATATGAAGAGAATAACTCATTAAAAAATTTCAAGTTTTTCATTATTAAGTGATCAAATGATAAAGAACAAAATCAATATTTTCATAAATATAATTTTCAATTTTTTTAATCCAACATTCGCATAATACGAATGTTCATGAATCTATTAGAATTTTATTAGAATATTTCCGCAATTAATATACAAATGAAATATGGAAAAAAGTTTATTAAAATGGCTCATGTTTTTAACACAACAATAGAAATTCATTTAAAGTTTCTAATTAAAATAGGTTTCATTTGTTGAATTGCTTGAAAATACATTAAACAACTCAGAATGAAATACAATTTGGAAAATTGTTGCTAATTTTGGAAAAGTAATAATTCAGTAAAGTTAATCCCTCTTTCTTGATTAAAGATTATCTGGTTTCTTAACCTAAATAAAAGATGAATAAACGTAAATAGTATCATACCATTCTGTAAATACAGTCTCAAACTCACATTGAGGATGGAAGAATTGCCTGACATAAAAACAACTGACAATAAAATGTTAAGCGATTGCCAATACATGAAAGAAGAAGAAAGAAAACAAGTAAAGCGCAGAAATTGTAAATCTCAGATTGAATTTCAAAATTTAATTGAATAAAATTTATTGTTTATATATAAAAGCATTTTGTAAAATCAATTTATCGTCAGTATAAGTCATATATGTACGAATGAAAAGAGATCAATCAAAAGTAATCAATCATAATTGGCAGAGCATGACTAACACTATCCTTGCGCCACCGAACACACAATAACTAACTAAATAAATACATAATCTAGGCTACGACATTCAATATACTGTTCAAAATTTGGTTGATTTCGGTTTTCAGCAACAAAATTCCTAAAAAAAAATTAAAGCTTTTTTTTTTTTCACTTCATATTTCATATTTTTCTTTTCTTTCTTTTCATTTTGTTTTTTTCTTTTGAAGTCGTGAAAACACCACAAAGGAAAATCTTGTCGTATTTGTAATAATTGCACAATACAGAGTACCTTCAATTAACCTTTAATTAAAAATGTATTAAATTCTTAAAAGCTTAGTAAATTTGCCTCAATGTGATTAAATTAAATCAAAATAAACTTCCACCTGACAGTTGATCAATTGATTAATAACTCATCAAATGTTTAGAAATTCAAAGTTTGCTTGTTTTTTTTTAAATTTTAGAATCTTCAACAATCTGTTCCGGCGTGGTCTCGGGCACAAGGCGGCGGACGAGGCAATGCGTCGGAACGTGGGTTCGAATCCAGCTCGCGGCTAGGTTGTTTCAATTTCCTTTCCTGTGTTCGTCAGCCTCTTCTTCATTTTCTGTTCGGGTCTAAAGCCTGGCCATAATGGCTTCCTGGGGAAGGCAACGGGAAACCATCCCAGTATCTATTCCCTAGTAGGAGGGGCCTCTCCGATTGGATGGCGCCTTTCGACAGTGACAAAAAAAAAAAAAAAATCAACAAATTTTAAATATAAGCATTAAATTTTATTGATTGATAATATTCAAGGCAACTTTCCAGGAGATCCAACACAGGCTCACAGGTTATTAAATAGATGGAGGAGTAAAAACAGATTTATGAGCTTCCCTTCCATAGAGAACATGGTTAAAATACAAGTTCAGCAGTTTTTAGTCTAGTTATTTTGTTAATAAGCCTGAATTCATTCATAAATTAAACTTTAAATAAAAGTGAGAAAGAAGCTATTTCTCTTTCGTTTTAAGTCTCAATATTTTAAGAAGGTTGAAAGAGTTCTTTCCTTTTTCATAGAAACGTGTTTTGTAGAAGATGAAATTTTTTGTAAATGTTTACAAAATTTCGCAAATCTGAAAAAATGTAAAATCTCTTTTCTTACTTGTTGGCTTCAGGTAAACTAGAAACATTTCAGTCTATTTTTCAGTGATTTCTTTAGAAAAGTGAAGCCCCCCCCCATCCCTCCCATCTAAAAGCCCCCTGGTTCAGTGGGCGCATCATACTGTTCTCTCTTCAGCTCATCCCTTATATAAAGAAAATATATATTTCTTCTTTGTTCTCGTTCTTTCTTTCGGCGACTTGCTTTCAGAGGACGAGAAGATACGATGTTTACGGGTGAGTGGAAGAGTTCTTTGTCGGTGGGAGGGGGGGAAAGGGGGGCGACTTTTGCGAATGCGTTCCACGGCTACATTACACTAAATGAGGCTGTTGACTCTTGTGTCTTTCGTACTCAGCTTCTTCTTTCTCTCTCTTTTTTTTCCCTTTATTTTCGTAATCGTCGCAATGTCAGTCACACAACACATTCCTTCATTCCTAACTTCGCATCTCTTCAATATCTGTCGATTCTAAATACATTCACTTCAAGTCGACGAATACTGATTATAAAATGCTTCAATAGCCTACAAATAAATTGTGCTTGCGATGTGTCACGCATGCGCAGATTAAGGGAAAATGAAAGACTTTGTAGATAAAATGTCCCATCTCTCAAGTTTTACGACCCTAAAAAAAGTATTCATGGAAAAACTTTGGAAGAAATTTTTTTTAATTCAGAATTTAAGCGAATTTTTAAAACACCAAATAATCCATATTTAGTAATCTATCCAATATAGAATGAACAATTATCCGAGATTCCCAATTAAGCTTCTAATTGATGATTTATTACAATATATTTCTTAAATCTCTGCAACCATTTTCACTTAACTTTTGACCAAATGGACTTTTTTGCTACTTGCCTTTCAAGACATGAGAGGAAGCCTCTGTCTGCTTAGATTATAAATATTACCTACGAAAATCGAAAAGTGATGAATTATCTAAACTTTAAAATTCAGGAAATTCTAATCACTTTTCCCACAGCACCACTCGGAAAAAAATACCTAAAGTTCATTTCCTAAATGGTCAAATACAACTCAGTTCAGATTACTGTGTGATGTATTATTTTTAAAACGGGGTTCATCTCAAATAATAGGAAATTTAGTAGTGTATCAAGGAATTAGTAAAGTAGATAAAAATAAATGTCATTATTTTTATTGTAGAAGTAAGTACAAATTCATTGAAATAGTTTTGATAGTTTAAATGTTTAATCGAACTACACAATTTAAGATCAGAAGAACTTTGTAAGCAAGCAATGCAAAAATAACTTACATCATATTTTTATTGATTCTGATAGAAGCTTTTCAATTATACATCTCAATAGATTAGATTGTGATGAGTATGGGAGACAGAGAAGCTAAAACTGTGACCTTAGGTCTACTGTACTATACCCATGGAAAGAAGGATAGAACAAGAGAATAATGGAAGAAATAATGGTGGAAGCAGTACAGGGGAAATGAGAGCACCCCGAGAAAATATGCCCAGAGTGGATATATGCCCAAACACAGCAATAATGTTCTAAAAAGGGTATCTAATCTTTTCAGTGTAAAGGCACGGACTTCTTATCAGTTAAATCACACATCACATATTGTATTTCTTACTGTTTACTAATTGAGATTTATTCGCTCAGACATTGGCCTCTGACCTCTGACTTGTGAGTACCGGGATTCGTATTGATGTGATGAACATTTTCTTCTCCAATAAATGAAAACAGTCTCATCAAAACAAAAACATTTTCTCCTCAACCATAGCAATTAAATTCGTGAGTATCCTTTTAAATATCACCTTTTATTATTAATGTGAGCTTCATACAATGTAATGATAACTCAACTGAACAATGGTACAGAATTTTGTAAAGCACCTAATAGATTGCTCATAGGATTTCAGGATATGAAACAATATCTGTTGTTACGTAACATTAAGATGCAAATAATTTAAATCCAATGTTGATAAAATCTAGGGGCAATCTGTCATTCTAGGGGCAATCTCCCGAATTACATTCGTCAGTTAGATGGTAAACAATGAGATTAATGCATTCTTTCAATTTGTTGGTCACCAAAATACTGAGTGAAGAAATTCCTTATTGTGATAAGCCATACGTCTAAAGAGAAGCCATATGTCAATGCCATTGTAGCTACCTAACAATGGCCTTCCCAAATTCAAAATCGATTTTATGGTTCAGTTGCCCGAGGTCTGAAACTTATCAGTTACTAAGCAATGAAGAAACCGTTACAACAAAATCAGTATCCTTTAGGAACATTAGCAGCATTTTATTGATCTAATTTTAATGTGGCAACCTTTCGATTATCGAAATGTTTTTCCATTAAAGCTGTTGATTATAATTCAAAAATACGGGAAAAATATAAATTTATGTCTATGTTGAGTTTAAATTTGTCAAAAATCTCATAAATTTTAAAAAATAAGGAGAAAAACATACGGAAAAGGAATAACACTTCTTAATAGAATTAATAGAAAGTTAAGCCATTTCGAAATACACATTTTATCTCCTAACCCTAATCTATATCAACAAAAGCTTAGTGATGCCATTCTTTTCCCCACGTTTTTATTAACTCACACTGTCTGATTTTCGGGTCAAATCTTGTAATCAATTTTTAAGTCACTTTCCATCGGTCAATCATCTAGAAATTTTCCGCACTTGCTTATGTTTGATGACAATACAATTATATACTGATATATTAATAAATTTGAAAAAAGGAAAAGAGAAAAAGAAAACAGCACATGAACAAAATAGGAAATTGCCTTTCTGATTTTAGATTATGGGAAGGAAATTGGGAACAGCCGTTTCGTCCTTCTGCGGACTCATCAGCCCAATTCCCGCCTTCCCTTAACCGAATCAGAAAGGGAAGACCTAGTTAGTGTAAGCCACCGCCGGCTTGGCAGTGACACCACAAACAACAAAAAACAAGAAAACAAATTGCTGCTTCTCTTTCCATCAGCCTAATCATTCTTAGGAGAGGGTTTGCGCTGACTTCGAGAGAAGCAGCAATTTGTTTTCCTGTTTTTTGTTGTTTGTGGGGTCACTGCCAAGCCGGCGGTGGCTTACACTAACCAGGTCTTGCCTTTCTGATTCGGTTAAGGAAAGGCGGGAATTGGGCTGATGAGTCCGCAGAACGACGAAACGGCCGTTCCCAATTTCCTTCCCATAATCTAAAATCAGAAAGGCAATTTCCTATTTTGTTCATGTGCTGTTTTCTTTTTTTTTTTTTCCTTTTTTTCAACTATTATTACAGCACGTTAAATTTTTTGTACTATTAATATATTTTATACTAATATATTCCGCCAAGGCAACACGTCCTTCTGTGCGCCATTACTACAGAGACCAGTCACCAGGCGACGGCATATATATAATACACAACTACTTCCGAATTATATATAATTAATTCTTATATATTTTAATCACTATATAATATAGAAAGCGTGGCTTTCGAAAGTTTTTGAAACATTAAAATTTCCTCTTAAGGGTTCGTAATGGGCAATATCTGAATATCGATGTGTAACCTATAGATTCAAATGGGACTTTGTCACCCTGGTGACAAATTTGAAAAACAAACCTACAGAAATAACTAGAATTCTATATATGTAAGGATCTGGTCATCATTCAGCTGCCAACTATAACCTTACCTTATCCCTGGAGACAGACATCTGAACTCGGTACACAAGTAACTTTAAAAAGAAATAAAAAAACAAACATATTTGGTGATGGAAAAGATGGGATAGTAAAGGTGAAATTCACTACAATTCGAAAA
The DNA here is from genome assembly GCA_023159025.1 of Thereuonema tuberculata. NCBI lineage: Eukaryota > Metazoa > Arthropoda > Chilopoda > Scutigeromorpha > Scutigeridae > Thereuonema > Thereuonema tuberculata. Next base: position 36,167,746 of record JAFIDM010010028.1, on the reverse strand, counting down.
AATTTCTTTTTTTTGTAATGGTTTTATCGAAGAGACAGAAATCTCACCTCGATCTATTTAATGCTTGGGCGAACAGGTTCCACTGAAAAATTTTAAAACTCACAAAATAAAAAATAAAGGCTTAAATGCATTACCTCATTCTTAATTTTTCTTTTTCGATGTTAAGACTTATAATGGTTTAAAAATAACAAAATGTTAATAAGAAGGATCACTACAACACTTCTCTTCATTGTAGATAAGTAAATAAAATTAAATTGTCAAAAAAAAGTTACTTTGTAAGGGGTTACAACTTTTAAGAAATAAATAGACTACATTTTTAATGATTTCTAATTAAACTATAAAAATTTATTATATTTTAGTTTAAAATACATTTCTAATTTGACATTTGCAATTCAAATTTACTTCCATGTTCTGGAAATTTCTCGTTTACAATCTCTGATTTGACAAGTTAAATTCTGATTATGATTTATCTCTCCGATGGCAAAACACAACTCACAAAGTTTCATAGATTGATTTCATCTTCATTTCGTTTTGCCTTCTTTTCCCAAGTCTTATAAATAAAAAAGAAAATAGATAATCTTATTTTTGAAATGCAAGCTTTCTTTTTGCCTCTGGAAAGCATCGTGTCGGTTTATTGGTCTGATTGGTAGCATTTGATCCCAATTCAACTTAGCATTGGATCCAGTAGGGAACTATGTCTCTAATATGGAAAGAAGAGCTTGTGAAGGATGGGTGAAATGACGCATGATTGAGGGAGGGAGGCAGGGATCAACAACATGCACAATAATGGGAAAAATAAGTTATTGATCTGTCTGCTAAACGAAGATGGGTCTTTCTTCTTTGCTTACAACATTTCCATTTCGAATAAAGATCTCTTTTTCATTTTTCATGTTATTATCCATTCGGCTTTCGTATTCTTCTACCAAAATTATACGTAAGGAGATAATGTGGTAGTTAAGCCTTCTTGTAGAAATAACTTAAGCCTAGCTATGGTTTTTTTCTATTTTGTAATCCACAAACTTTTCTAGAAAAATTTTTATTACTGGAATGTCGCTCAGCAACATAATAAGAAGAAAGAGAATAAAAAATGTGGAAAATATACGAAACGAAAAGAGATGTTGCTGCCTGAATTTAACTAATATAGATTTAAAATTTAGAATTAAGATATGCATCAAAGGTTCTGCTGTCCTTCGTTAGGCTTAAGAGCAGTGGCTTAACAAGCACTCCTTCGTAATAAGTAAGGAAGCAGGATTTAGAAGAATGGAGAAGGATTTCGAAATAACTTCGGATAAAATTATGAAAGTTATGAAGTTATTCCTCATCAAAATGTTTTCCAGGATGAAACAACCTCCGAAGACCAATATTTGCAATATGACTTAGAAACACAATTATGTACGACAGGATATTAAGGAAAGTGGAAAGTGGCCAAGAAAATACTAAATAATAAAAATTAAATGTTAATGCTTGTGACTTTATCTGATTTCTTTGGTTTAGATTTCAGTCAATGGTATTTCTTGTTCTAAATCTACTTTATAGGCCGCACTTGAATTTTTGGTGTAACTCTGTTTCAATAGAAAGGAAATAGATTAAATAACATTGAAATTGATACAAAATCTTCTGGGTTTGAAAAGATGCTCAACTTTCTCAGTTCAAATGAAATTCTGTTTTGAAGATGCTCTGAAAAATGATGTCGAAATAAAAAATTTTGATGAAAATAATGTTGGAACGTACTAGAATAAAAAAAAATTGAAATGAATGTCAAATTTCAACAAATTTTTGTAAATCTTCTCAAAAAAAAAAAGCACAATTAAGTAAACAGATACTAAGATTGATTAAATTTAACATAAGGTTTTGGAAGCCATTGCAAGTCATGAAGATGATATCAAGGATGCTTTGAAATCGTTAGAGGTAGGTAGGTATAAAAGTTAAATGAATAAAGGTATTATGTAAGAAATGAAACTCCTTTACCACAGCAGATCCAGCAGAAAACAGAAGACCTACAAATCGGAACGGAATAGAATATTTCAAATTGCGGTTCCAATAAGATTCTTTCCGAAGTAATGCTCCCAGAACTCTCCCCGATTCTGTAATTGTATTGAGTTGTCCGAATGAAGGATAAAACCTGAAATATATGAAATCTTCATCTTGAATGGCAAGTCTTGATTAAAAGTACCCACTCCCTTCAAATGGTCACCTATGAAGCCATTCCACGGTATTTTCTATTAATTAGCTGTAAAAAATTGTGTAAGAAAGTTTATTTTCTCTAAACTTTCTTAGATTTATTCTCTATCATACGCTAATAACAGCTTTTTTAATTTGTAATGACTCTTTGATGCTGTGGTGAAATTATGACTTTAATTTAATTTTAATTGCTTAATTACTTTTCAACAATCTTAATTTTTCTTAACTCATCTGTTTTCAACGTTCTTAAAAATAGAAAGAATTTAATGACTTTTATTTCATATAAACGAGATATTTTACCCTTTTTTGGTTTGCTTCTTTGGTTAACAAACTTTTTTTTGAAATCAAAAACTTTTCAAACAAAAATTAAAAGATTGATTTATTCAATTTTTCCTTAACGGTAGAATGTAATTGAACTTTGGGTATTAAGAAGAATTACCTTAGCTTACAAAGAAATAATTAAAATTTGAATTACAAACTAACATATATTCTCTTTTCATAAACAGCTTCTTTGACAGTGTAAATCTACGTCAATTGCATCAATTAAAGAGGTCATTTGAGGCGAGTAAGTTACTCGTCTCAAATAGCCCCTTTTAATGATTTCCCCCTCCCCCAATTTTCCCTTTGTTGGTACAAAACTTTCTTCAACCTATGCTCTTGAAAAACATAACAAAACATCAAATTAAGTCAAAAAATGAAAAGAGAAAAAAAAACCCCACAGTGTTTTGTGTAAAAAGGAAGAATCGTGTTTTTATTTCGGTAGTGAAGGAAAAGAAAAGCCGCCATTTGATGCTGAACTTACACTAATCAGCTGCTTATTATTTAATACCTTAGAATTATGATTCATTCTGCTTTTCTCCTCATTAAGAAATAACTGTCAAGCCATGATTTATGAAGCATTTTTTTTTTAAGTTCTATACCGGGTAATTCATAAAGTACTGGAAAGTACTGGTGGTTTTCACCGCCCCATATCTTTTAAACTACTGCTCATAAAAATCTGAAACTTTTTATATAAAATCGTCAAACGTATAAGAGTTATATTTTCATATTATTATTTATTCATTATTATTGAAATTCATTTTATTTGCGTTCAAACACTCCCAATATATCGAGATTATTATCCAAAAAAATTATTCGCCTATCTCCCAAAAAATTCATTTTCGGAATGCATTTTCAAAAAAATAGGTTTTTTTTTTTTTAAATTAAACAAAGTAATTAATGACAAAATTGTTTAGATTATATTCTCCTAATTAGGTTTCTGTATCATTTAAATATTGGCTCCAGACTTTTAGAGTTTAAACAACATCACAACAATTATTTAAATATAGATATATTGGGGGTGCTTGAACAGATAAAATGAATTTCATATAATAATGAATTAATAACAACATGAAAATATAACTCTTATATGTTTGAAGATTTCATATTAAAAGTTTCAGATTTTTATGAGCAGTAGTTTAAAAGATATGGGTCGGTGAAAACCACCAGCACTTTCCAGTACTTTATGAATCACCCGGTATATTGAGGATATGACGTACAGAGAAAAAAAATAAATTCTGACATTATTTATAAAATAATACCTGAGTCTCTATAAAACGCCGTTGTTGTGCAAAGTTGCGAAATCTAGATTACTAAAATTAGTGTGTTGGTTCATCCATACGCGAGACTCGACACAGCAACAGTTATGAGAATGTAAATAAACCTTTATCAATGTTAAGACTGTGTGTTCGCAATTACAGAGTTTTAACTTTAAAACAAAAAAATTCAACCTTCATAATACAGTAGAGACACTTACTCAGATGTACAGTACAGCTTTTTGTATCTTATAGTATTTTCCAATATGGTTTACTGCCAACGTAATATAAATGTGCTTTAGTTAAGAAATTTGATTCGAGATATCTGCAACGGTCTGTAAATACATATTTACATTTTAATTTCTACTTTCGCCGCTTATGTCGATGATGACCGGGAAGGTAAATTGGCTGTCTTCATCGAAACAGTGTTATGATTTGTTGTATTGGCTTTTTTTCAAATTTCACATCACTGTCCGGCTATATATACATACTTAAAAACATCAAAATCTCATCAATTTATGATAATCTACGTAATGCATGATTATGAACTTTCGAAAACCATATAATAATAATAATAATAATAATTATAATAATAATAATAATATATATATATATATATATATATATATAAGAAAAAAAAGTTTAACGAAAAAGAAAATGAAAAACTTCAGAAAAATATAAATTTAAAAATCACCTGAGAAGAGAAGATATTATTTCAGAGAAGGAAAATCTACATTTCCTCTCCTAGATATCGATGTATTAGAATTGAATACCAAAGGAAGGTTTTTGACCCTTAGTTTCTTGTCTTCCTTAGATGGACCAAAAATCAATAGGATATTCCTTATAAAAACCTAAACTGTTTATTGAAGTTTTAGCATTGGAGTGTACACAAGGTGATACATAAAATACTGGAAAAAAAAACCTAGCTCTTTCAGTTTTGGCAAATTTTCAGATTGATAATTTTATAAATCTTTCTACATCACATTGGTTTATTTGCTTACCTACTTTCCAATAAATATAAATTCTTTTTACGAAGCTTATTTAAAAGTTTCCTATAAAGTATAAACTAATATGAGATATGTTCAATTTTCAAGGAGAATATTTTAATAATTGCAATAGCAATGAAAGTAATATGCTTTAATTCAATTGTAATTAGAGTTTCAAGGCATGGATTTCTTTCCTTGCTCTTCCCGGTTGTGAAGGATACTAACTAGACCATTTGTTTTCATCGGGGAAGGAAAACGATTCAAATGGGGATCCCTTGATCCGACTCAGAATCGCACATTCAATCCGGAATTCCATGCCCTATTTTACTTTTTTTTACACCGAAAGTTTCTTAGAAAAATATTTCGATGTTCGTTTTTTATAGGCCTATTTTTCCAGTACTTTATGAATCACCCTGTGTAATTTTGGATTTATCTTCATCGCAAAATGCACGAACAAAAAGTGAGACTAAACTACAATTGGTAGCTAAACAAAATCACCCCAGAATTTCAACAGCATAAATCTGAAATTACTATAAAAAAAAAAACCACACACACACAAAAACAATCTTAAATCAATGTCTTTACAAAACTCCAAGGACTTCAACTTTGACAGTTCAACTTTGCATTATTTTGTGGACAGTGGAAACCTATTTATATTGTAAACTTAATTCTAAGTTTGCGACTTTATAGAAATTGTTATGTATTCTATTTTTCCTAAAGCAAAAAAAATAAAAAAATAAAATGCACAATATGAAGTTGGTCATAATTTAAACATTGTAGGTCCATTGTGTTGTTTTCAGGTCAGAACAAGTTAACCCATTAAATTTTAACGTTTTCTTAATGAGTTGACCTTCTCTGCCCAGCTTTGTTGTGCTGCGTAAGGTTTTACAACAGATATAAGCTAAAACTCAAGATAAAGTTCAAGCAAAAACAATAGAAAGACATAACTTTTCTCTTCTTTAATTAATCTTAAACCTATTAAATATTCTTAAGTTCAAATTTCAAATCTAGTTTTTTTTTTTTTAATCTTTAGGAACTAAGAATCGTGTTTTTTCATTAACCTCTCAGGGCAATACAAAACTGTCCGCCAAGTTCTTGATTTACAAAATTCACTTTCCAAGTAAAAGAAAGATATTTTATTCAGTAATTCATAGTCACAAGTACACAACAGTGCAAGAGTCACCTCTTGCAATTTGAATCCCTTCCAATTTGAATCCCTAACTAGAATCTAGCTAAATCTTTTCTTCAAGAGTAACAGGGCACTAAATTGGCTTTAGTCTATCAATTGCTGATCAAACAAAGAATTTCCAATGCCTTGATTCTCAAGGCTTTTGAGAATAGAAGACTGTATAGAACCGCTTTTTCGTGGTAGTATAGTTCCCTGCTTATTTAACTTTAATAAAGTTCTATATTTAGAAACTAAAAATCTGTTCTTTGCTTTACATGATTTCTATTAAAACTATCCTTATTTGGAAGAAATATGAATGATTTCAAACTCATTGTTAAAAAGAGTATCGAATTTATGATATTCAAGGTACAGAACAAGTTGCTGTGATGTCAAATGGTGGAATCCATTAAGAAATCATTACTGCCATCATCCATCCATCAAGTATGTCCAAAATCTTGACATATCATCGTACATTTGCCTGACTATCATTTCCAAAATAGTTGAAATTTTATCTGCTCAACAACGCCCAAATTCAATCAGGAAAGTGCCTCATTAGGCCTATTTACAGCTAATTAGTGAAGAAGCATGCAGATATCGACATTTTGATGATCAGGAAATGTTTTAAATTTGTGTAGATTAACCCTGATATCTACTAATAATCTATTATAATATTAATATGAATATTATGCAACAAGGCTAGTATTTTCAGCAACGACTTCAGAGTAACCATCGGGAATTAAAAACCAATAAACCTTGTTCTATGATAAAGCACAATACGACATTTCGATTCACCTTTCTTTTAATCTTTCTCAAGTTGGACTCCATCACAAATTCTTTATAACATATAAAGCATCTTTGACTCATAAAATCACAATTATAACTCTTTATATACTACTCAATGTCTCAAGCAGTAGTATGCCTACTACAATACAAGATCATAGAAACCTAGATAAGCTTTTGAGGCTTTTCTTGAATAAACAAATGGAGTAATCATTTAATTTCATCCCTTTGTCTTTATTTATACAATTAAAACTGTTAAGGAACAATGTTTGAATAATAAACCGTTCTTTTTGACCTTTAACTTTATATAAAATTTTAATATTGCATCCGGATTATGTTGTTGTTCCAGACAATGGTCCTCCCAATCTTTCTTGCCGTTTCGGAAGGCTCTAATGTGTTCATTCAATCGTGCAATCATAGTTCTACCTGTATTCCCAAAATATACTTACAAATTTATCTAGGTTTGTAGATTCCTGTATTGTAGTAAGAATATTATTTCATTGGATGTTGAATAGCATATGATGAGTTATAATTGAGATTTTATGAGACAAAGATGTTATATATTGTTGTAAAGAATTTCTAATAGGATCCAAACTTGAGAAAGATTAACAAAAGGCTAATGGAAATATTGTATTGTGCTTTATCACAGCAGAAGAAAAAAATATTATTATGTATTAATATTAATAATATAAAGAGTTAGTGATACTTGTTTTATTCTAATTTTTTTTTTTTTTTTTGGAACAGACTCCTTCAATATGTAGCGGATAAAAAACAAATTGAAAAAAAATCAGATCTAAAAGAAAAAAAATCATGCCATGAAATTTGCAATCGAATGATTTTTTTCTAATATTTAAAGATAAAGATAATTTTAAAAAGTTTAAGCCAAGGAAATTGGAGGTTCAAGTTGACCAGTGTAATCTTTGCTAGAAACTAAGATAGAGAAGCTGAAAGCGCTGTAAATGCTGTTAAAGTCATAATCACGAGAACTTAAAAATTATTTATTTCAGACAGCTGAAACTTTAAGGATAGATGGACATTATTAACTGTAAACTATCTAACTGGCATTTACATTGGTGCTTAAGAACCATACTTAAGGCCATTAACGAGTAGATGTCATACAGAACTTATTATGTATAGTCGAATGTAAAAAGATGGGTTTACAGTTTCTAATTTTCTGTGTAAAAAAATTTGTTGAAGGATTTTACCCGAGGATTTGGAAGTTGGTACGCCACTTATAATTACTTTGTTTTAAGTCTTGACAGGAGTTGCTAAAAGAAGTAAGAAGTAAAGAGATAAGAAAGTAATGAAGAAAAGAACGGAAGTGAAAAAAAGAAGCCTAAAGGGTGGAGAGGAATCTACAGTCGAAGGGGGAGTATTTTACTTGAAAGCGTTTGCTTGTCTCATGTAGAAAGCAGAAACCAATTGACGATACGGTTTTTTTTTTATTTTCGGTGGAGAAGAAAGTGAAAAGAGGAAGAACAAGAAGTGATTGTATCTGTGAAGGCGTAAGAAACTGATGAGAAATGAGTGAAACAGTTACGAACATGTTAATTACGTTTCTTAACGAGTACTTCTGGAGTCAAAATGGCAACGTTCAATTCCTTCAATCGGTTTTTTCAATCTCTTGTAATCTTTAAACAATCTCCAACCTACTTACATATATATAGTAAAACAAGAGAACATCTTTTATTCTGGTTTATATTCAGTTTACAGAAATTTTAGTTTTTATGTTTCTTTCTTTTTTACCGCGGAAATTGATGTTAATAATTACAAGCGAAGCTTAAAGTCAATGAAATGAGATTTTTATATTATTGAATGGTTTTAAAATGTTTTTTTTAAAAAAATTGAGGAGAGAATAATTAGTGAGAATGAAGAAACTGCGTAGTAACAAAACAGCATTAAATATGATATTTGATAAAATTTTCAATAATACTAACAGATTATTATAGATTTGGTCTAACATTTATAATACTCTCAATACTTATCAGAGCAAAGTTTTAGGATGCAAATACATATGTCCAAAGATAACTCAAAAGTTATTTATCTGACAACCATAAATTTAAGGTTCTTATAATGAAAATTCATGGTAATATTTTTTTAAAGATAATAAATACTAAGAGCACACCTAAAGTTTCATAAAAAGAATTTTGTATTAAAAGTTTAAAAAAGTATGTATATTATATATATAAAGTCCCTGGACAGTTTCAGAGAAGCAAGTTCTCCATCATCAGCAAGATCTTGCTCTTAGTATTTATAATCTTCAAACAAATAATTTTTAAACCACGCGTAAAAAAGGTTTATTAATTTTTTTAAATATGTTTCGGGTCGTAGATGTTGGCATTCAATTTGATTTTCTCAAAATCTATAGAAAATAAGAAATTTCCAACAAACATACTTTCCTTAACATGTTATTTCTTAAAAAATATCTTATTTTCAGACAACTTCCCATAAGAAAGAAAGGCTTATCAAATCAGTCAGTCTGTATGTGCGTGAATCCCATTCCTCAATAATTTTCAATCGCTGGATGGATCATCTTGAAACTTAGTTTGCAGGATTAGGGCCGATCAAAGATTTCCATATTTGAAATGTTTTCCAAATTGATTCTTGTCAAGGATATCAGCACAAGAAGACGACAGAAAAGCTTTGGAATCTAAGCAATTGATTTCTAATCTGTTAATATCTCATGGTCTTAAGCAATGAATGTTAAATCCTTTTAGTTATTACTAAATTGATTTGATATGACTTAAATTTAATTCGATTTAGACAAGGAAATTAACGTGCGTTAGTACATTTTTACAGTAAAATAAACCAAAGAACGCACATAACTAAACAAAACAAAACACGAATTTCTAGCACTAATATCTCCATTTCTCCATTTCTAGCACTAATATCAAAAATAGCTCAGTGAATTCGTGTTTTGTTTTGTTTAGTTATGTGCGTTCTTTGGTTTATTTTACTGTTAATTCGATTCAGGCAATTTAAGTAAACAATACGAATTTAATTAAAAAAAAAATTTTAAAAAAATGGAAAATTTGTATTTTTCAGATTCAGCAAATTAGATATTATAATTCTATTATAATTCTAATATAAAAATAGATATTAATTACAATTAATATAAATGTAGGCTTTTTCCGTTTCTGCCGTTTATTTCACGGCTTTGAAATATATATACATATATATCATTATATATTATTTCTCAAAGGGTTTTTTTTGTCGGAACGCTATGTTTCCTTTACTACTTCATCAAAATCAATGATTGAGGCATCATTTTGAAGATTACGTTCCCCGCTAATGACGAAAAATAAACAAATTGTTTAAAATTAATGTTTTCGTTAAAAAACTTTATTTTTAAAAACTTTTTATACAAATGTAGACACGCTTTAACAGAAGCGCCTTATTTTTCGAAAGTGAAAATATTGCTTTAGCGTTGTAACCTTCAAATCTTTTCTTTTTTGAATAAAAATGCACTTTAAATGATATTTCATCGTTTATTTAATAACAACAGATAAAAAAAAACAAAGATTTATATTTTAATAAAAATAAACGATTTATTACAATAGAAACATAAAAATTAGTCAACTTCTCATATATTATTTTATATATTATTTCTCAAAGGGTTTTTTTTGTCGGAACGCCATATTTCCTTTACTACTTCATCAAAATCAATGATTGAGGCATTATTTTGAAGTACGTTCCCCGCTAATGACGAAAAATAAACAAATTGTTTAAAATTAATGTTTTCCTTAAAAAACTTTATTTTTAAAAACTTTTTATAAAAATGTAGACACGCTTTAACAGAAGCGCCTTATTTTTCGAAAGCGAAAATATTGCTTTAGCGTTATAACCTTCAAATATTTCCTTTTTTTGAATAAAAATGCACTTTAAATGATATTTCATCGTTTCTTTAATAACAACAGATAAAAAAACAAACAAAGATTTATATTTTAATAAAAATAAACGATTTTATAATAGAAACATAAAAATTAGTCAACTTCTCATATATTATTTCTCAAAGGTGTTTTTTTTATTTCCCTTAATACTTCATCGAAATCAATGATTGAGATATTTTCACCGCTAATGATGAAAAATAAACAGATTGTTTAAAATTAATGTTTTCGTTAAAAAAATTTATTTTAAAAATCTTTTTTGTAAAAATGTAGAAGGCAATCTATTGACAATCTGTTCATTTATTTATTTCCACATTACCATTCGGTGACTGATCAAGATACCATGCGAATTATTCGCACGGGTCAACTTTTTTATAAAACTTGAGAAGACGCCATCTATTGACAATGTGTTTAACTAACATGCACACAAGCTGTTGGATTTGTTTATTATTTCTCAAAGGTGGTTTTTTGTTGCGAATTATTCGCACGGGTCAACTAGTATATAGAAAAAAAAGTAAAAGAAATTTTAAGGGATAATATTATAAGAAAAGTAGACAATAAGTTCTTTCGAACACCTTGTTAATTTTCTTTAAATTTCTTTATTTTTTATGTAATTTATTTATTTTTTCGTTCTGAGCAACTTCTTTCTTGTTTAATTATTTTTGTTTTTGTTTTGATTTTTTTCTGAAATTCTGAAAGTAGTCACGCCAATTATACTATTTTAAATTTGAAAACTTTTACTTAAAACTGCAACTGTTCTCCAATGTCTCCAATCAAAAAATAAGTCAAATTCTGATGTTAGTTTCTTAACCCGTCCAAATAACATAACCTAAATTTGGTAGAAAAGTAGGCTACTCAAATACAAATAGCCAATAATGTTGTTACTAATGAGAATCCTTTAGTGAATAGATTTGCTGCTTCTTTTATTTTCGTAGCAAGGCTTCCAATTCTGTATCTTCAACTTCATTGCACAGCCTGCAGCGGCGCAAACGAAATTCATCGCTGATTTCGTATTATGTCAGCTGAGTTGCACCTTTGAAGTTCACTAGCGGCAAAACGGAAGACTTTTCGAGAAATCAGCCCAGATCAATTCATGCTTATTCTGATGTGGAATCCACTCCTGAGTTTGCCGACTGTTCAAATATTTAGAACGTGAGTGTTGATTGTATAATCAAATTAAACCACGGTCAGTGTCAGTATACAAATAATACTGGATATTAAAACTACCCTAACGATTATTTTACTGAAATGCAATGGTTTCGGAGTTAAAAAAAAACTCTTGGTCTACATCAGGACCCATTGTTGAACAGTCAAACATATATTGAAATGTCTTTCATGAGATCGCCAAAGAATGAAAATTGTTTTTTCAAGGATATGGGATGTTACCTCAAAGTCAAAGTACTTCCCACCCAAATTTAGATTATGTGTGCCTCAAACGTTATCCAGTACAGAGGCTTTTATTACATCATCTCTATAAATAAAAAGAAAAGTCCTGACTTACTCACTCATTCACTGACTCGTCAACGCCCAGCCCAAACCCTTGGACATAGAAAGCTGAAATTTTGCACAGAGGTTGCCTTTATGATGTAGACAAGGAATATGGCCGGATTTTTCGAAATTCCCACGGGATAGGGAAAAAAAGAGGATTTATATTTTCGCTTTAAAATGACCATGTGTGTGGCGGCCAACCCGCAATACATCGGAGTTATCCGGAGAAGCTATATCGCAGCTATATCGAGCTGCAAACTCGTATATTTTGCGATCTCGTTATTAATTTGCTAAATAAATAAAGTTGTTGGGTTTTTTTATGCTGTGTATGCAAGGGTTCCGGAGTGAAGCGGTGGTACCCGGCTAGTCATAAATAAATTTAACTTGTGCGGTTGAAATATCAAGTGAGGGATTAAAAAGAAAAACCAACACAAAATGAAAAGGATTAAAAAAACTAATACGTCCCTTTTTCAACGCATTGAAGACTGAAATTTCATCACAATTGAAACGCCTCATCTCTGGCGCTTGTGGACATGACCATATCGATGGTGGTTGGTAGTAATTTCCTTAAATTGAGACGATCTATCTTCAATGCGTTGAAAAAGGGACCTGAAAAGGTCCTGAAACGAGTACTTGTTAGTTTTCTAATCTTTCCATTTTGTGTGTTTTTTAATTCCTCATTTGATAGGCTTTTATTACTTCTGAAAATCTGAGCGCTTTTTTTTTGATCGCATAGCATAACATGAGAACGTTCTTGTGTTGATCCTTCCAGAATACTATGTCCTCAATTCAAAATTCCTAAGCAATCCACTTTAGAGAAGTGTGATGGAATTTCAGCTGTTCAATCTGTGCCTATTCAACGGTAAATGTGTCGCAAAATGACATCTTTAGTATATAAAAGCCAACTTGATTGTATAGGTAGACGTTTAGCGATGATGTGTGCTCTGCAACTATGCCTTACTGTGGATACACTAAACCTTAAATTAATCTAGCACCTGTGAATTAATTGGAAATATATAAAAAAAAATCAGCTTTTTTTTCTTTTTAAAACAACCAAACCTTGTCAAGAAGCTATCAATCCACATCTAAACGATGACATGTTCTATTTCTGATAAAATCAATTCAATTTTCGTTTGAATAATTATCGATTGTTTGTGGGAAAGTAAACTGCTGCAAATCTTTCGAAGTAATGGAAAGGACCGAAGATTGTTTATCAGATTCAAGGTGACCTTTTAAAGGCTTCCATTTTGCAAATTTAGATTTCTCAGAAAATTTTTATACAATGACCAGAATACGATAAAAATATCTTTAAATTCTTAAAAGAACATCTTTAGCATCCTTAAAAGAACATTGCTATTTATAAAAAAGAAAGAAGATATATTTGTTGTGATTTTTTTCTCTCTATTTATGAATTATTACGGGCGTTAAATTTGCTTTCCATTGAACTTGTGATGTTGCCTTTTTGTAATTAAATTCCTTAGTGCCTTTCAGTGAAAGGACAAGGGTTTAATACTGTGGATTTCACAGGATCATTTTTTACTTGATTGTTTTTTATCTCGGCGGCCCATTCCCGGGTTCGAGAATGCTTTTACGTAAAGTTTTCGCGCAACTGAGCCAACCATCAAGGCTAAATTCTGCTGATGATTCCATAATAAGGATGAAACAGCTGTACAGAATTCCCGTTGATGTTGGCTCAATATGCGAAGGCATATTTGTTGACCGGTTGTGATTTGTTTTCCGTATTTATGATTTATCACGGCAAATTTGCTTTTCACGGCAATTTTTTTTTACTGATTTTTTTTTTAAACAGAGAAGTGATGGTCTAAATCCCAAAAAATAAGTTCCCATTTTAATTTTTTTAATTCTCAATTGCATAAAACTGAAATTAAACAAAAATTAAAGATTGCTTAAATATAAGATACAGAAGGCATAACTTGTCAGAGCGAATTTTTTATTATAATATATTCTTAAACTCTTTAGTTTAAGGGCCTATCTTTGTTGGTTTTACTGTTTCTGTGTCATGTACGGTTTCTGTGTTTCTGTGTCATGTACGGT
>JAFIDM010010028.1:36120390-36146879 GCA_023159025.1 Thereuonema tuberculata | reverse complement strand
GAGTTTAGCAATGCAAAGATTTCAATCAATCATTTGCAATTTAGAGAATTTAGAATGTAAAGAATATAAGAATTGTTAGAAAAAAATACACTAACAAAGTACGATAGTTTCTAGAATTATAATATTGTTACTTGATGATTTGCTGTTGAATTCTTAGTAGTAGGCCTAATGAGGAAAAGGAAATGAAACTTAGTCCCAAACTCTTGAAGAAATCAACAAAATTCCTAATTAACCTTCTGGCCAGAGTCTCCAAAAAACAGTAAGCTACTCCTGGATTCAGTCCAACTGAATCCAATAAAGCAACACTGAATTAATTCTATTTGTAGAAACCAGTTATTATTACTTAAATAACTGTAATTAAGTAACCACCGACCGAAAATGAACGACCATTATCACAAGTACAAGTAATAAAGAGGTTCGGATTGATTCATTACTCAAAATATGACGAGAGTTGATATCTCAAAACGTTTGTCCTCGGTTGCCTTAGAAGTTCTAAAACTCCTGAGGCTTCTACTAAAACAACCGTTAAAAGTTCCTAATTTGCCATAAAGCAAGGAAAATAAGTTAAGTGAAAAAAAGTGACTTGAGATATAGTTTTAAATAGTTATCTACAGGTAGTAAATTTGCAAATATACTAAAATCAATTTGATAGATTTACGTAGATTGAAATTGATGATTAAGAGTATCTAAAAAAAAAAAAAGGTCTCAAGATTTTTTAACAAAATTAAACCATTACTATTTGACTACTTAATTGTTAGTTACTGACTTCATGAAAATACTTAATAGATTGTTTTTACTTAATATATTTAAATATACATGTATAATATTTCATTATCAGTTGAAGATTTCTAAATTTGTATACAAGGATTTCTATTAAAAGTAAGTTCAACAACTGCAAGCAAATTGCTTAATTTTCGATGACTTTATATATTTACATTTCAGATTAATCAATTTGAATATTTGTTTAGTTTTGGAAAAGCATTTCGTTTTAGCTCGGTCTGAATTCTTAATCGATTTTGTTCCGAAGCCAGAAGAAAAAAAGAAAAAAAGAAATTGCAAAACGCTGGGACGCAAGACAACGTCAAAATGGCGTTACGTTATTAAAGTGTCGGCAAAGAAAATAGGCACTGCCTAGGCCTTCTTGCTTCTAGATGATTCCTTGTTTATTTCCACGGTCTCCAAGACAACGTATTCACGAAGAATGGAGGCAGGGGAGGGAGAGCCCGTCAGAAAATTAACCCCACGCCGTTCTCCAGATGCGTTGTAATTGGAAGGTATTATTTTACACTGACAACAGCTGCACGCGCCGTCTTCTTGAATGCTCTTGCCTCCTTCCCTCCGCTTTTCTTATTCCATTTGGTAATGAGAAACTCCTGACTTTTAACGGTTACCTGCTGAAGATAATGGAACCGATGAGAGGCTGTGCCCGAGGTCACAAGACACAAACACCCTCGCATTCCTTCCGCTGTATTACAAATAGCGGATGCTTTTTTTTTCTGTCCTTTGGATTACCAAATTATCCACACTTTCCAATTTGCATTGTTGATTCGTAACATCTGAAAAACCTAAATTCCGATGCTGTCATCAGTAAAACTGAAAGTTCTAAGAATGCTTTCTACCCTCCACCCACCACAATTCTCATCTTGGACTCTCCTATCTTTCAAAAAAGAACTTCTTAAAGGAACTTAAAGCCTACTTTCCTTAAAAATGAAACGAAAATTTTCTTTTTCGTTGTTTTTAGTAAATCGTAAAAACAGAGACAAAAGTCTGCATGCGTTTCTAAATTGTAATTCCTAAGAAATATAAACAATCCCTAAATTATCCATTTCCTCAAAATGAATTAAATTCACGAATAGGTAAACAATGTAAGAGGCGCTTGACCTGCGTCCTCAAGATGCCGGTATTTTTCCACGTCGAATTTTCCACCAGATGCGTCCTAAGGTCCACCCAGCCTTCTGTAGAATGAGTACTAGGCTTATTTCCCAGAAGCTAAAAGTGGGCTGGCATCTGGCTGACCATCCATTCAACTTAGTCCCGTTGACCAGGAAAGGCGGGAGCCTTACCTCCTGTGAAACCAAGGGTCACTTAGACCTATTATGGGATACTTTAATTTTAACAAATGATGTAAGTTTCGATGAGAGATTTTTCAACTCTGGGATGAAATGAATTCGATATTCCGACTCAGTCCCTTCAGCCTTCGTCAGGAGACTTGAGAGTTACATTACAAAATACTGAATGTTTTATTTGGAGCAGAGTTAACATTGTTGGAGCGAATGATTTCTTCTTCTGTAAACACGATTATCTCTATATATTATTTCTCAAAGGTGTTTTTGTGTCGGTTCGCCATATCTCCCTTAATACTTCATCAAAATCAATGATTGAGACATCACTTTGAAGATTACGTTCACCGCTAATGACGAAAAATAAACAAATTATTTAAAATTGTTTTCATTACAAAACTTTATTTTAAAAACCTTTTTTCTATAAAAATGTAGAAGGCGCCATCTATTGACAATCTGTTTAACTAACATGCATTCATCAATCAAAATCAATGATTGAGACATCGTTAAAAAATTTATTTAAAAACCTTTTTATAAAAATGCGATTTATTCGCACGGGTCAACTAGTTATTCATTATTTGTATATTTAATTAATATGGCCTCTTCCTCCTTCGTTCTTTCGCTGTTAATAGATTTCCACGGAAATTTTATCAGAGTTACACGAAAATTCCTCGAAGAAACTAAAAATCTCCAGTTCACCTTTTAAAGTTCACTTTTTTGTCACAATTTTGTTTATTAAAATTTCAAATACATTCATTCACATATTGAAAAAGAGGAGGGAAGAGCACGGTTGTCTTTTCTATTTGAGTTTTCGCTCTAAGGTGAAATTCGCGCATGAAAACAATAAAATTCCAGTAGAAAAACATTACAACAAAACAGTGATTCATACAATAAAGTCTTCTTACCTTCTTATTTATTAAGATATATAAAATAAATACAAATTTTCGGAAGGAAAAAACATCGTCCTTCCTTTTACAAGTAATCCATTTTTTAAAAATAATAATAATTTAAAACTATTAATAAACCCATTATTATTAGTTTTAAAAAATGGATTACTTGAAAAACGAAGGACGTAAAAATTTGTAAATTTAGTGAATAATTTGATAAATGTCTCTCAACAACAATCTAAAAGAAAAATAATTTTTAGAGAATTAACACAATAATTATCAGTTATCATGATCTGGCCTTACTACTTAGCTTTGTTATGTCAATAATAGAATTATGTAATCTGATGCTATTAATAGTTTTCAATTTTTTAATTTGTGTTAACCCATTATTATTAGTTTTTTTAAAAAATGGATTACTTGAAAAAGAAAGGACAATGTTTCTTCCTTCCGAAAATTTGTATTTATTTTATATAATATCTTAATAAATAAGAAGGTAAGAAGACTTTATTGCATGCATTATGAACACTAAGAGAAAGACTGAGGACTGAATATGAGAAGAACTGATTGTTTTCCTTCAGCAAACCAGCATTTGCGCACTCTGTAGGATTGATTGACAACTTCAGTTTTACACAAATTCTAGTGAATGGGAAATTTAGTTGATTTGATGGAGATTGTCATGCCATAAAAACAGGTAGTTTTTACAATTTAAAAAAAATAAGAAGGTGAAAAAAAGTGGTTTCATTGTGTTTACATGTTTTATTTTCGGCCATTTCCTAAGAGAGAGAAGTGACAATAGCTGGGAACTCGTATTAGAGGAAAATACGAATTCCAATAAGGTATGATATATACATGATATGTATATCTGTCTGATTTCTAATTTGGTGTACGGAGGTGGTAAAAGATTAGCAGACAAATTAAAGGACAGAATGAACAATTCTACTTCATATTTTCTTAACTTCTGCTAACTTAACATCAGTTAATTTCTGCTTACCTTTTCTGCCCCACAATATCTAATTGATTAGTAAAAAAAGTGATTATAAATAAAAATAAAAAATAATTATATTGTTTGATAGAAAAAATTAAAAAAGAATAATACTTTATTTATATTATTATTTTAAGTATTTTTATTTCCTGTTATAGAATTCCCTTTGCTCATTATACTGTAGAATAATTATTAAAATCTTTTCTCAAATGTCAATATTAGAACATTCGATATTTTAATAATTAACTGGGTTATAGGATGTAACTAAGCATAAAAACATGAAGACTTTTTTTAGAAGTTACTGGAGAACTCTTTTGTAAAGAGTTACTGAGGAAAAATAATTGAGACTGGTAATTTTATTGGAATTTAAATATGCTTACAATGGAAAGGGATTTTTCAACTACTACAAAAATTATTTAAATTTTTAGTGAATGGTATCATTGAGATATTTAACGTACAGATAAATATCATCGTATTTATCATTTATCATTATTTTTATCATACAGAGATCACGCAAATTGTGATCGAGATTTCAAACACTCATTGTTTTGTATGAAAATACAAGAGTTGAGCGAACCCTAGCGGACAACTGATGAGTTATCCAATTGTTCTTACCTTGGTTCATTAAAATTTTATTTCTGAAGAAGCTTTATTCTAATTCATGACTTTCCATTTTAAAAACTTTCATTGATTCGTATCGATAGAGTTTCGAATAAAAGTTCGAAGCCAAGCCAGCAAAAAATCGACAATCAGCAGTTGAACCACATCTAGAAAATAACAAATTAACTAAATTTCTAGTGTAGATGTGCAGTATTGATACGACAGTGAAGCAAACTCATTAACATCGAATAAGATATTTTGTCTATATTGGAGAACTCTTGTCGAATCACCTAATTTTACACAAATTATATCTACAAAAAAATCAGATCTACTATAATAAAGCTTTACCACACTGATGGTTAAGTTACGATACGTTTGGCGTCTATGGTAAATAGGAAAAAAAAGAAAGGATAAGCAAATAGTTCAGAGATTATGCATTGCAGGGAAAGACAATTCTCTGTTTTTCCCCAGATATTTTGCTTTTTTTCCCCGTAGTTATTATACATACTAAAAAATCAATATAGAAATCTTTGTAAGAACCTCAGCCTCTGGTAAAGTTTCAGCATTGTTGGACAAATAGTTTTTGGACCATCTTTGACAAATGAGCTAACAGGTTTAAATCTTGATAAATACGATGCAGGTACAAATGATTTAAGTGATTCGCTAACTATTAATATCGAAATACTTATTTTTACTAATGTTGAAAATCTTTTTGTGATCTTGAAAAACCCTTTTGAACTGGAGATCAGTCATTAGGAACTGAAAAAAATACTGGGAAAAAAATTTCTTCCGAGAAATAAAATTCCTTGAGGAAATGGGTTCGGAGTAACAGTGAGAAGTGGCTTCAGGATGAAATTTCACTCAAAATTACCGTAATAACAGAATCGAAATCTTTTATGGCCAATTTCCATGAGAAGCTATAAAATTCAACTCGGGGAAAAAAAAAACCTGAAGAAGCTGAGAATGATCGCAAGACTTCCGAATAAATCTTATTAGATTCAATAAATTAAAGAAACAAAAGCTAATTAAAAAAAAATACAATAAAATTACCGAAGTCATTAATTTTAAATGACTTAATTTACACTTTTGTAGGAAAGTGGGGTTTACACTTTCAAAAACAAGAGGATATAGGAGTCATCCGCTTTTCAACGATTCTCTTTCCAGCCTTTCAATATATTGTAATCAGAACCTTATATTCAATGCAGGGTCCGCTCTTGCGACCTATGTCATCATGTATCCATGATCATCCACGCGCTTCTGCGACAACGCTCTGCTTTTTTTTTTAATCGACTTAAAGCCGTCTTTTCGTTCAGTCTGTCTGAACTTTATATATATATATAATCGAACCGGCAAAACTCAAATCTGGCTCTTCGAGTTTCGCAAAGCAAAGATTTTAATCAATCATTTGCAATTTAGAAAATTTAGAAAGTATAGAATGTAAGAATAAAATTAACTTATATTACTAAACATATAAAGCCAGACAGTGATGTGAAATTCGAGAAATGCCAATACAAAAATTCAAATCACTGTTTCTATGGAGATACGGCCAATCTATCTCCACGTCATATATATATATATATACAAAGGGTATTCAAAATTACCTGTACAAACTTTAAACAAACAAACCGTATTCTCAAAAATGTGGTTTTAAATTAATTTAATTATTAATAAAAGTTAATAGTTAATATAATTTCTAATTGAGGATTAAAGATTAATATATTTGATATTACGTATTCATGTATGACTGTATGTATGTACAGAATGTAGATGTCTTTCTATACATGGCTGAAGACTGCTTATAAATTTTGAATCATTAAACGGATCTTCTTGATTTCTTTGATTTATGAATATTTAATTGGAAAACTTCTACTGTGTAGAAAATTGCAAGTGAAGAATAGAAAAAAAAGTATTAAAACAAAATCAACAAGCTTCCCGGTAACGCAAACCATGAACTAAAAAGTAAGTTTAAAAATATACTGAAATCCACTTTGTAAAAGGTTTCATGTAAATGGTTTCATTAAAATCAATTAACATTAAGTCACTTATGTTAGCATTTTAAAATTAAACAATTTTCAATATGTCTGCATTGGGAATTTATTAAACATTACGAATATTTGCATTGTTTTTTACTTTAAACAATACGAAAAAGAGACTAAGTTCTTATAGAAACTTCTTGCTTATAATGACAAATACATTTGAATATTTCAGATATTGATAAGATATTGATCAATTAGGAATAACCAGTTCTGATAAATTTAGAGCACATTCAAGCGTCTGACCACTAGGATTCCAGTGTTTTTATTTATAAGAATAAATAAATAAATAAATAAATAAAATGGTTTTATTTTGAGTTGTCTTTATTTTGAACTGGATGTTTTTTGAAGTCACTGCAAATAACTGATACAAAAGAAATTTTGGCAGTAACATTTGTTATTCATGCAGTGAGTAATAAAAGCCACATGTTACTCACATTTTAAACAGAACTTTATTCTGTCTAAGGCTTTATTGATTCAAAATAACAGCTGCTATTTATTATTTCTCTGTTTTCAGTTAGAAAAAAGGAAGTATTTTGTAAAATAAATTTCAATATAATTTTTAATATATATTTACTATATGTGACATTTCATTTTTACTAGAGATTTCATTATTTAATGGTTACGTAATATTTGGGTTTGTTTGCTTTAGATAATAACTTTATCTCTGTAAATATATTATTGGTTTTGTTCTAACTTTAACATCATGAAACAAAAATTAAAGAGAGGAGACTAAAAATGTGAATGCTACATGAAGCTGACAATCATAATAATAATAATAATAATAATAATAATAATAATAACTCCTCCGGCGTTCCACCGCCTATTGGCATTGAGGGGAACCAAATTAAGGCGGACATGGTGGATGAAACGCCAGTCGGCAAATCTAGTGAAGTATCCACTCATAATAAAGTGGGAGCTCGCTCTGCTCACTCCAGCATATTCTGTCGACAAGGAAGCGTCGAACAGATGGCTGACGAGTGGTGAGCTGTTTGGGGAGACCGAAGGGTTCACGATCGCGATACAGGACCAAGTCATCTCCACACGCAACTACAAGAAACACATCCTACACGACGCAAACACGCATGACAACCAGCAAACGATGCAATGAGACGATCGACCACATAATATCAGGCTGTCCCCTTCTCTCCCAAACAGACTACCTCCACCGACACAATCAGCTAGCGTCGATCGTTCATCAACAGCTACCATACAACCACTCACCTATTAAGAACACGGTCCCATACTACAAGTACATACCAAAAAGCGCATTAGTCTCACCCTCATATAAGCTGTACTGGGACCGCCCCATTCACACAGAAAAAACCTGTCACCACAACAGACCGGACATCACACTTGTTGATAAGGTCAACAAACAGACCTATATTATTGATATTGCAGTGCCTATCAGCAAGAACATGCAGAAAACTCACGCAGACAAGATCAATAAACACACCGACCTAGCACACGAACTCCAGAAGCAGTGGAGGCAGGACCGAGTACGTGTTGTACCCAGCGTCCTGTCCGCCACTGGTCTAGTGCCTCACACATTGCACCGCAGTCTCAGCACTCTAGGACTTCACAAAAACACTTATGCACAACTCCAGAAGGCTGTGATACTCAACATAACACGCATAGTTAGGAAATTTATGGACATAACCACATATATCAATGACATAGTCATTCCTAGACACGTCTTTACTCTTGGCAATATGTGCTTTGGTCCTTGACCCGCCATGTTGTGTTTGCTGGGGAAACCCAAGGTTTGAAACTTTTATCAACCAGATATCGCCGTCGCCATCGCAACTGCACAAACAATGTCATCTGTATCTATCATTATTATGTTCTTTGTTGTTCCCTCGTTATTTTTTAACAATTCTTTTACTTATTTGGCGCAGCTTAGCCGCAGCTGCTTTTGCACCATTAAACACCAACCAACCAACCAACCTTTTACTTATATTCATTATTTTAACTTCAAATATCAAAGATATTAAATCTAACAATATTTAAATTTCCAACAACATTAACTAACTAGAGGATTCTTGATTATAGTCACTTGTCTGCTTCGCTGTTTTCAAAGTACAGGTAATAGATTGAACTCTATTGTTACTTGGTATACTCCCGTACAGCTGAATATTCTACAAGTTAAATCTGAGACATAATAATAATAATATTTTAAAAGAGGACCTAGTGTTTATTTGTGCAAAGCTCCATTCCCGAACGGCCGTTTCACGCTAATATGCCGATCATCAGCGGGAAGCAGAGCATAAAACCCCTAGGTCTCCTCTCGCTCTCCTCTTAATAATAATAATAATAAAACAATTTACCTTAGATATCTGAAATCTTAATTGTGAATATACGTAAGCTTCCATAATGAATTCTCTACAAATTAATTGCGAGGAGCCAACATTAAAATTACCATTAAACCTTATTGGTAAACCACAATATAGTCCATGTAATTCCATGATAAGTTAAAAGTATCCAACGTTAAAATATCAAATACCTTACTGCAGGAGGCAGATAATCTTGAAAATCTAATCTTGAAACCTAATGTGAGGATCCAATTCACTTTTGACATAAGCAAAAACCCATAAATAAGAAGCCTGAGGTTAAAAAAGAATCAACTATTTATAAAATGCTTTTCATCGCTGAAAACTTGAAAACTGGATTCTATCTATGTATACTCTTCACTACTTAGGACAAAAATATTTCTCTATTTTATATACAATGCTCTTTAGAATATAAGTAAGTAGTTGACTTAGATGGTGTATCTCGCCAAGGTGAGCACAATTTATACAATACGATTTTTTTTCTTTTGGTCAGAGAAACAAAGTTGATTTAAGTGAATATTTCAAAACTCAATAAATTTCGATTTTATAAAGTATTTGGTTTGATCCTGAGAAAGAAACAAAATACTAATAATAATTTTAAAGGAAGAATGCTTTAAAGTCGTTACATTTTAGAAATGAAAGATTTCAAGTGATTTCAACTTTCAACTCTAAAAATGCTGCAACATTGAATTGAAAATCATATGTATTAGTAAAATACTTTTTAGTACGAAGAAAAAATACAGTACACTTCAGAAATTTCCTTTTGAAACTCTAAAGTTAATTTTTAACGGTGTTTTCAATTATTTGATAATCAGTTAATTGAATTAACTCAGAAAAATGATTTCAGTAGTGATGAAGCCGTTGCTGAAAGTACAATCAATGTAACTCAACGCAGTAAATAATTAAATTCTAATTGGAAATTCTCTGTAATTAATTAATCATGAAAAAGATAAAATGATCATGTCATGCGAATAATATGCTTAGAAAATCCATGAATATATTAAATTAGCTTTTAACTGAACTTACCGTTAATTACCCCTTTTTTTGAAACAAAAATGCATTATTGGTTATAACATTCCAACAATTTAAAGTAAGTAGACAGATAGTGGATTTGACAACTTTAACGATTTTAGATTAGCTTAATCTAAAAATGGCTAAGAGTTCAAAAGGGTAAGAATCATTCTTTTTAATATTTTGAAATATATTTATGCTCTTCAATTCCGAAATGTAGATTACATATTAATGACATAATTGTATATTATTTTGATATGTTGTAATAAAAGTATATTTTCCTGTAACATACTGTATGTTGATACTACATTGACTACATTGATTTTAAGCTGAATACACCTTATCTGTATAAAATACTTACGCCTGAAGAAAAAAAGGATTAGAAGAATTAGAAATTTATTTAAAATTGCGAAACTTCATGGAATTTTCCTTATAAGATGAGGCTATGATATGTCAGATCTCAACTGATTATCGTAGACATTGGACTCATCAGATGAGAGTTGAATTTCAAAGAACCACCAATTAAACGTTGCTCTTGAATTACAGCGACTGGAAGTTTATTCGTCTTAAAGCAGAAATTTCATTGGGACCACAGTTCAGTACTCAATATCAGCTTCAATATTCATTTATGTAAAATTACACCCAAGGGTCCATAATTTTAATTTTTTATATCATAATCTCTGCAAATGTTAAATGTTTTAGACTAATTGTTTGAGTCTTTTGTTATAAAATTATTTTAGAAGTTGTTTATAAGATGTTTCATGATTTAACAAGTTTAAGAAATAGACATTGTGGATTAAGACTGAATCAGGCTGTAGGAATAATGTGGATATAAATCTAAAGACAATTTAACTATTTTTAAGTTAAGGAAAAAAAAAATCTGTCAAACAGTTTAAAATTGCAAAAACAATTTACAAACGAAAGAAAATTGCAAGAAAAGAAATAAGCATACCAAAAGAAGAAAAAGTAAGAGCATATGAAATTCTCGTAAATAGTAATATATTACCAACAGTTAACATCTGGCTGAAAGGTTATTCAGCCAAATAAATTACCATTACACAAAATCTACTTAAGGACTTCTCTAGTTTGACTCTTTTCTAATTTTTTTATGATATTTCTTACAGCATATTTCCTTGTAAGTCATTCCCACAAATAAGATTACTTACATCCATCTCTTTTTTATGAATTTTTTTAAAGCACATGCTTAGTTTTATTTTGTGTAAAATAGGGTTTTCAATTACTTGGTTCATGTTCGGACTATGTGAAGCACAAATGGCGTATATTACTATTTTCTTTTATCTGGTTGAACCCTACAGCCGTCACTGGATGGTTTGTAGGGAAAGGGCTTACAAGGAAACAGCAATGAACGAAAAGGATTCTTCTTGTAAGAAAATTTGGAAACCACTAATCTAACAATAATAATTATGTTTGAGCTACATCCACTGTACTTTGGCAGACATACAAAGATAGTTAAATTATTAGAGAGGAACGTTTGTACAAAAATTAATTTTCACATCTGTAATTCTGTTGAATACTAATGAGAAATTCGGTCCTAGTATAAGATCGTAATTTTTCTCACATTAAGTTTTTAGGATTTTTTCTAAAACTTTTGCTCATTTCTACGGATCCTCGGCAGATGGCTTAAAATATATTGTGATTAATTTCTGCAACAATGAATTTCATTAGGGTTCAGAGAGAACATGCTAACGTCAATGGCAGCAAAGAATTACATCTGAAAATGACTGTAGATTTCGTGGTTTATGTGACTTCTACTGCAAATGTTTCACCGCTAGAAATCCAATTCATCCAAACATTCTTTTGGAAATAAAACTGCATTAGCAAACCGACAAATCTAAGAGAGAGGAGGGACTGTAGGTGCTTGGAGAAATCAGGGTTTTTGATTGTGGTTTGAATCGTATTAAGTCGTTTATGTACTTTTGCGCTGATTGACTAAACATGTTTCAAAAGTCAAAGACTATTAAATTTGCCTGTTATTAAACTCACTGAAACATAGGCAACCACGAAGAAGGGATTCGGAAAACATGCTCGGCTTTAACTCATTTCGCAATGACCTCTTCTAAGAAGAGAAACAAAAACGGTCGAAGAAAAGGAAAACGAAAAATGCACTCGGACACATTAATTTAGTTTTTGCTTATAAAACCAAGTAGTTTTGCTGTGGCATTAACTTAAAGTGGACTGCATTTACAAGCTTTGAATGGGAAGGAAAAAAAAACAACCCAAGTAAGTGGAAAGGGAGGGAGAGGGGGAGTTGGGGAAGAAATAACCAACAACAAGAGCACATGACGAATCTCCGAGAATTCTAATTCCGCTTCGAAGTTATGACGGCATTTGGTTGGACCTCCATCCGGTCAGTACAAGGCTATCATAAAACAGCATTCCGTTCGGAGCCATTTCTGTTTGAGGGCTTCTATTACTTCGCCTGGCCATCAGCATGCGATGTCGCTTATACACTGATTACATGGGAGTCCAGGGACTTTGCGACTCTGATGCCGCCAGGTAATCTGCGGCCAACACTGCAAGGCGGCCACTGTCCTTCGCTTAAAGTTGCCCGTCGTGACCATCATTTAAGGAGATCGTGTGGAAAATTTAAAAATTACACTTTCAAAAAATGAATCAGAAAAGGCATTTGTTTTGTTTATTCTTGTGTTGGGCCTTACAGTCATTTTCCAATAGATTTGACAACACGTAAAACCCTCTTATTTTTGTTTTGTTTTGTTTTGCATAACACTTTCTTTTAAAAAGATTTTCTTTTAAATAATAATAAAAAGAACTATCTCGTCTCACTTTTTTTTCTTTCTTCTGCCATCTTTTTATCCTACATTCCTAAGAAAGATCATCAGTTCTTAATATCCTTTCCAGAGTGCGTACAGACTTTAATATAACTTTTGATCATTGGATAGATCTTTTTTCAATATTGGTATACACACTACGGAGAAGAAATGACCTATTAGTTGCATTACAAAATACTTCTGTCTGGATCTCTGTACAGAGATTTGCTTGTGAAAACAATTTGCAGGGTTAAAGCAGTAAACGATATGAAATATTTAACTTTCACTGAAGGCAAATAACGAATTTCAAATTCAAAAAGTTAATTATGAAATAACAGTACATGGTAATATATTTTTAATTCGTCCGGTATCGTTAAAAGTAATTTAGGTAACTTAAGTATCTGCAAGTTAATATATCTATCAGTGGATAGATACTCAGACAATTCTTTTAGGAATGTAACAGAATTACGTAAACGGGACATCTTAAAAAACCCGAAAAAAAAAACCCTAAATAATGTAAGCAACTAATGAAACTAAGCTTTAAGTTCTTTCAGTTCTTAATATTTTTCTAGATATTAAGTATATAAGTAATACCCATATTCTCTGTAAGTCAATTTCTTCTCAAGGCTTATGAAATGACCTTCATAACTGATAACGATAGAACATTGAATCTAAGAACGATTATTAGAACACGAGCACAACATGATCTCTTTAACGATGTGATGCCTATGTTTGAACCCTTTATTACACGTTCACAAATTTAATTAATTTATGTTTTAATTAAGTGATGTCTGATTTAA
Source organism: Thereuonema tuberculata (assembly GCA_023159025.1). NCBI lineage: Eukaryota > Metazoa > Arthropoda > Chilopoda > Scutigeromorpha > Scutigeridae > Thereuonema > Thereuonema tuberculata. The sequence continues at coordinate 36,133,387 of JAFIDM010010028.1, read as the reverse complement.
AGAAGTCAAACTAAACAATTAAAGAGTAAATCCCAATCATACAAATGATTTTTTAAAGAAAGAACAGAATTAAATTACACTCATTACGAAGAAACTTCAAAATTTGAACATTATATTTATTTCATAATGTTACGTATTTGAAAGACTTATAAATTGTGATAAGATTTTTTTTTAAATTTCGAAAAAGGTTTTTTACGAGAGTTTTATTATCTTTTACTTTAAATATTGAAACTTTAAATATTTTTTTGGTTTGTAGAAATACAGAAAACATCCATAGTGATTGAATAATAAAAAGGCAGAGGTTAATATTAACTTGGTAACAATGTACCAACAGTTCATGATTTAGCATTGAGAAGTGACTTAAAAGATTATTTTTTTTTATATTTTTGCAGTGGAATCAACTGGATGATAATCTGACTGTGAGAAGGCTCCTACAAGAAAAGCAAAATGGCTGCCAAATATGTAAGAGGGAAAACGAATGTAGCCAGAGTTAAATATGTACTTTTGATTCAATACATTATCATCAGAATGCAATGTTTGGTATGTACGAATAGAATTCACTACGATGTATTAATGATGTAAAAAACACAGACATCACTGTCTCATTCCAGACATAATGTTAAATAACAATACAAGGAAAAAAGTTAACTTAAATATTTTCAAACATAGGAATTTAAATAATTAGAAAAGATTTAACGTGCCGAGAAAAATGATTAACGAAAAGAAAAGAAAACAAAAAAGGCACTTGAATAATCAAAATTGCCTTTCCGATTCAATTATGGGGAGGAATTGGGAACGGCCGTTTAGTCCTTCAACGGACTCATCAGCCCAATCCCGCCTCCCCGATAAAAGACTCGGAAAGGCAAGATCTTGTTATTGAAGGTCCCCGCCAACCTGGCAGTGACCCCCCAAACGAGGAAATTAAATGTTGTGTCGATGGACACAACAAGAATCTTTTCCTACAACTAGCAGGAATGAAAGGCTTTTAACAAAGAACAGAAGAACAAAACATAATTAATTAAATAATTAGAAAAGATTTAACGTGCCGAGAGAAATGATTAACGAAAGGAAAAGAAAAGAAAAACGGCAATTGAATAATCAAAATTGCCTTTCCGATTCAATTATGGGGAGGAATTGAATCGTCAATGAAAAATAAAAAGATTATCGTTACGTAAGCATAATTAATAACCATTCTTTTGTGCATTTAAATTAATGTTTTTACAAGAGTCAATCACTAGACTCAATAGACATTTCATTTGCATGTCAACAACAAGTTCGATACATATATATATATTTACTACTGTAAAATTTATTTGTTTGTATCAGAAAATATTTAAAGCATATAAAGGACATGAAGGACGGTGTTGATATGGAAAACCTTCTTTACTCTGTTCTACCATGAAAAGTTTTATAATTTGACAATTTCTCCAAAACGCATTTGGAAAACAGCTTTTAATACCGGGAAAAGAGCTTTTCCCACCTTCTTCTTCCTGTGACCTTGTCTAGACCTTCTCCTAGACTCAACGGTGTCTCGAGCATTTAGAGGGATTGAACGCATGATCAACAAACATACAAAGGAATACTTTTCTTTATACGTTAGATTTGGACGTATCTAAATCGGACAAACATATAAACATTTTTCTTTATATGTTAGATTAGTACATATTTAAATTGAAATTTGTAATAGATTTACTTATTTAACTATAAGCTGTTGGATTTGATTTTGATGACCATAACTAATGTTTCAAGATGACTTCACTTCATGGATACTTATTATAAGTGTAAGGAAGCATAAATAATCCGGACATGAATGAGGTCTCAACAAATAATAGGTAAGTAGATTCAGAGGGAACTAAATGCAGAATTTCTGAAAAAAGGAAATGAAGAAAAGAAGGAGAAGAAGCCAAGTTGGATGGAAGCCAGTCCCTTTCGTCCTGAAATCGTCGTATGACAAATCTCCTGATATCATACAGAGGGTAGCTGTCATCCTAGATACAACTATTAAATATAATAGATGGAGGATTTCATTCATTTCGTCTTCCCTTCTATTTACCAATCTTCTACAAACTTCGACAACAAAATATAATTCAAAGTTTCATTATGACACGAAGAAATGCACAGTAAACTGTGATATTCTACTACACTCATTGTTTTGACATGATTTATGGAAGGCACGCTGCACACATATTAAATACTTTTTTTGTTGTTAAAAACAGCCTTAATATTTGTTAGTAACCTAACTACGGTACCGACATCTCTCACAATTTAGTCTTGACCAGAAAAACACGTCGCTACTCAGTACTTCATAGGTCCAACTTTTGTCCTCAGTACTGCTTCAATTCGCTTTGGTATAGACTATGACATGTGGGTAGGTGATTTGCGGAATCTGAAACCGTATGTTAAGAACTGCACTTTCTAGGTCTTTAATATTTGATGATTCTGTTTACAGCTGCCTGATGCCCCTTTCAACCTTGTATCATACATGTTCAATTGGATTGAGATCCGGTGAGTCTGGAGGTCATCTATGGTAAATTCTCCGTTATGCTCTTCAAACCATCTGTGGACAATTGAAGCTATAAAGCTTCATGGCATGGAGCATTGTCCTGTTGGAAGTTTACCTCCAGTGGTGTAAATCATTATCATAACTGGATGTACGTGGTCTGCGACAATATTTAAATAATCTTAGGCAGTCTGAGGTTGCTCCACACGAATTAAAGGGGCCAAACAATGCCAGATAAACATGCCCCAAACCACAACATTGCCTCCACCAGCTTGAAGTGATGTGGTAATGCACTTAGGGGTCCATGTTTTCGTGCTGTTTTCTTTATTTTCGGACCCTGCCATCTGCATGGTTAAATTGAAATAGTGACTAATCGGACCACATTGCCGTTTTCCATTCATTTATTGTGAAATCCTTGCTCGTCTCTGCGAACTAGAGACGTTTGATCTTGTTAACTGCAGATAGCAAAGGCCTTCGAGCAGGGCTTCGGCTTTCATAACCAATACGGTGTATGTGCGGCGAATAGTATGTTCAGAAGTCATCAGAGTTGCTCCCTAATTGAGAGTAGTTGTAATTTGATGTACTGTTGTCCTTCTGTAGAACTGGATAAGTCTGGCAATTCTCCTTTCAGCTCAAGCATCTAGTAGCCGGTGACGGCTGCAAGCCTTTCATTGAGACCCGGTTGTTTGTCTGGTAGACCACTCTCTGTAAACATTAACAACAGCTGCTCTCGAACACTTCACAAGCGCAGCGTTTCACTAATGCTCGCTCCCAGTTCTTCGGGTACCCACAATCATTCCACCTTCAAAGTCCGTTAAATCACGTTTTTTATCCATTCTTTTCACAAGCGAAGCACTTCATTAGGCTTAACCATTATCCAGCAATCTCTTTTTTATAGCAATCACGCCATCAAGCGGCAACAGCGTGTAGTTATAGCTACTTTGCATAAAATTGTCTAATGGTCAATAAATTGGCCACTCATTGTTCATACCAGTATATATAACAATTTCACCATGTTTTTTAAAATACAGTTAATAGTATTCAAAAAGATAATGGAAACTTGTGCTCTGTCTCATCTTTAATATGGAAGAAAGTGCCAACTTCTAATTGTAATTACCATGTGGAAAAACATTCTACGATATCTTAGTATTGCCTTGCTGATGGAGACTCCTTCTACAGTAGACCTTAATTTTCAGCCAATCTCACTGTCAACTTCATGGTTCCATCTGGACATGTACATTTCAGTCTTGTCCCATCTGACAAGACTTAAACATCTCAGTAACAGCCACTTTCGACATATTAAGTGCCACAAAAGTTGTGCAGTTCTACAAGGAGAGACGTTGGTTCAAATAATGTATGCATTGCAAAATACGAATTATCACGGAATTAGTTTAAATGAAATAGCTTCAAGATACTCCCTTCTCAACCAAATGCAGGAGATCATCCCTAATTCATTTCTGGTTAATTCAATGAGTTCTAAGGTTAAATTTTTTCTGCATCTGTGCTATTCAAGGGGGATTGTGCAGACGATTTTGCCGAATATAGCATTGCGCCACAGGAATCAGTTTACATTTTACTCATAGAAAGAAACGAGCATAGAAGAGAAAAGACAAGATCAATGCTAGCTGCGAATTCGAAACTAGAATTCAACGTAGCAGGTGGCCATTCGACTGCATTCGAACGGCTGCAAAATAAAAAACAAATCAGTGTAACATTTTTAATATTGTTAGAATGACTAATTTCAAGAACGATGAATTCTAATTTCGAAGTTGTATTTGAGTCAGCAAAAGTGAAAAATGTCAATACTTTAAACTTAGCTCCTATTCATTTTAACAGTAAAAAATATGAACTTTATGAATTCCTCAGGAAGTAAGTAATTTGGGTGATACGAAATCTTAAATTATTAAATCATATTAAATAAATGGATAGGCTTTTTATATCCATATTTTTAGAGCAAAATATAAATTTAATTGATATGATCTCCTAAAAATAATTAATCAAAACTGAACATCTTAGCATTCTGAAATTTGAAGTGTAAATATAGGTTTTTCACAAAGAACATTTAATTGATTTTGATAAACATCCGACAAAAGGTGAGAATGCAAGAGGAAAAAATTTTTTTAACATAAATTATCTCAAGGTACCATAAATACTTTTCCTCTCTTTATTTTGATAGAAATTAGACACAAAGGGGATCAATTCTGCAAATGCAGGAACATACGTTTTTTGTAAGTAACAGTTTTTGTAAGTGACACAAATTACATAAAAATACAAACTGTTAATAGAAATACTAAACTGTCCAAGGATGAAACTTGCAGTGAGAGTTTACGAAAATTGGCTTGACAACTTTACCCGACTTGTGAATAATGAAGATAAAGTCTCATAAACTGGTGATGTTAATGTTATTTGTCTACTAATACTTAGGAGCTAACCGATTAAAAGATCTTCAAATACGAGAAAAAAAGCAATTTTTCATTTTTCATTATTCCCAATTGATAGGAACATGTACCATTCACCCATAGCTGCTCTGTTCTTTGCCGACACTACATCCGGACTAAGTCTTTGGTAAGAAGACAATACGACATGTCGTTCGGACAGTAGTGCGAAATGATAGGCGATAAAAATTCAATTTACAGACAGTTCTTTAGATAAAGACCTTCGGGAATGGAGAGGAAGAAAAAAAAAGGAGAGGAAGAAATCATGAAGAAGGAGATGGGGGTGAAAGGAAGTGGTGGGGATAGAAGTAGAGGTGAATAACGCTCGATATATAGGCAATATGGCGTAACCACAACACCCATTCTTTAAGGGGAAAAAAACCGAGCACAGAGAAATAAAAAGAAGACTTGGCCGTCCATTAGTCCAGCGAAATGGCGTAAACCTAACACTGCTAAATAATAGATGTAGCATCGTGGTAGAGTGTTCAAGTCACAAAGCCAATTTACTAGGGCATCGAACGACGCCAAAATAGAAGAAAAAGAGTTTAAGAAGTTAGCTGCCAACTAATAAATTTCTCATGAAACTTTATCACTTTAAAAATAAAGAAGTTTTTTAAAACAAGCGAAAAAAAAAGCAGAAGACTAAAGGACAACGTTCATAAGTAAACTCAGTGTAATTATTTGAAACTTGAAAATTTCCTAATTACAGACCTAAAACATTAACCCTAAAAGGAATAAAATATTAATGCTGGTAATTTGGAATCAGAAAAAAGGTTGTTTGATTGATTGGCTTTTAATGGCACAAAAGCAACAATGGCTATGCTGCGCCAAGAAAGATAAAGTACGATTCAGGTAATAGGAAGTAATTGAAATTATTATAAAAGAAAACCAAAATAAAGACAAAAAACTAAGAGGAATATTTCACGTTTGAGTAAAAACACGAGAGTCAAAGACTTAAAATAATAAAAATAAACATATTAAAACAAAACATTCCTGGAAAAATTACCAGGAATTTGTGAAGTTTAGATTTAAGCTTTTCCTTTTGATTTGATTTAAACAAATACACCAGCCAGAATCAGGGTTATTTAAAAATTACTTTACAAAGTCAAAATTTCATTGAAGATGGCAGTTATTCAAAATGAATCTATTTTTTAAAAATCATATCGAATAGAAAAAAATGAAAGCGAAAAAAACTACTAATACACGAAAGTATGATAAATCAACTGTTGATTTAAATGAATAAACTACAACTCTTTCTTCTTCAGAATAATACGCTATATTTCGAAAACTTAAACTGTTTCCTTCCTCAGGTACATGATGGAGTGAAACTAAAAAAAGGGTTCCTCTCCTTAAATCAAAACACATGGAATTACATTGAAAACAATTGAAACATGTCACATAATAACATTGAATAGCTTGAGCCTGATAATAATATATAACATATAATAATTTTGAATAGCTGAGCCTGATATAAAAATTTTGACATTTATATATTACTAACAAACAACAATTATTACAGAATGACATTAATATGAACAATATAAACAAATAATTTTTTTTTTAAATGTTCTTAATTTCCATATATTTTTAAATATACACAAAAGTCCGGTAAAGCATAGTTAATACGGTAAATCAACTGTTGATTTACATTGAAAATTATATTTTAGCTTCAACTAAACTACCCTGCGCAAATAACGTCACCTTAACATTTAAATTACTGTCCACCTTAATCTGGAAAAAAAAGGTGTATCGAAACACGAAAATTATGACCAAGAAAGTTTAATCTTCTGTTTGAAGCATACTATAACGAAACATGTGATAACTTTTACTGGAGAAGTATGAGAACTCAAATAAAAAAACTTTACGAACTGGCGTTATTAGGAACACCGATTCCAATTAACGCCACCTACTTTCTAGTAACCTAACTTATTTAAAATTAAGAATTATTCCATCATTGTAAACATTATTTGTACAAAATTACAGTAAAAAGCAACTAAATTTGTAAAAAATAATAAAAAAATCACTTGAAATTAACGCAGTCTTTCTAATCTGTAGCTAAAACAAAAGAGGAAATGTAAAAATTAATTAATTTCGGCATTTTCCGACTATAAAAGCAAAATAATAAATAAGATAAAAATCTATATTTTCATGAAACATATAAATGTCGTATGTAACCTAAAATCGTATATGTAGACCATTAACACCACCATGTCGTTAAAGCGCTACTGAGCACATGGATCACATGATACACTTGTTTGTCTACAATTTCCGAATTTAAAAAATAACAGTTAACTTATCTACACAGAAGAATCTTCAAGAATCAAGAAAATATATAGTTTTATATAGTTAATCTTTGCTGAAAATTAAAAAATGTACATTTTATCTTACGTTGATATAGTAGCAGCCTTTCGGAACCAGTCCTCGACACGAAAAGGTGGAAATATAATTTCACTCGAAAATGTTGGCGGTCTGCTAGTAACTCACTTCAACACTAGATGGCATGTCAATGCAAACTACTTTAGTGCAGTACCGCCATCTCTTATATTTATGAAGAATTAGATAGGTGGCGTTGTAGGTATACATGGCGTTATATGGCTGAGGTATCATTGATGAAAAAAAATATGTGAATAGCAATGAAATGTAATAATAAATCATAATAATAATGAAATGTAATTGTAATAATACAATGACTGTATCTTGATTATTACATGTTGTGATGATAACCGAAAGATAATAAAATTGTAAAGTCGAGGTGGAATGTAAACGATGCAGGAAAAGGATTTCCGCAGCTGTTGTGAACTGTTATTTAGAAGATATATAAATAGAAACTGAAATAATCACGTATAGGAAGATATCGTATTGGTATATGAATCCATAAAATCTTATTTTTATATTCATATAAAAGTTCTTTTTCTGTTATATCTTCCAGAATGAGACACCAGGAATTTAGAAGTTGTGATTAACGAAAGATTACGATTCGGAATATCTATGTTAAGGATTTGATAAGGAAATACCTTTATTACTATTATTAAGCTGCTTTTATACAAGTGATATTATTTTCGGCAGAATTAATATAGGATACGGCATACAGGAATCACAAAGAAATTAAACCTACAATCAACAGATCGAACGATAAAGAACTACCGTATTTATTATGTTAGTGATAAACGGTTGATAAAAAGAACTTTGATAAGTTCACATGATTATTACAGAAGTAATATTTTTATTTTCCAGAGCAGTAACTGAATAAATTAAGATTCATCAACAAGCTGAACTATTATTAATTAATAGAAGAAAGTTCTTTCAAATAGTAACATATTTAGTTAAGAGTATGTATTTAAAGTGGTGAAAATATTTCACGACTTTAAAGGTATACTATAACCTAATATTTTTTTATCTATTTGAAAGAATTTTATTCTCTTTTGATCGAATTATCTGTGTTACTGTAAATTATGATGAAAATATAAATATATGTATTATTTTTTTTGGTGTTACTTGATTATACATCCTTCAAACGTCAAACTTATTTAAATCATTATATTTACTTCATCACACACTTAAATACTTGTTATGGCAAATATGTCTAATCACTTTTTAACATTTTAAAAAAATTAGAAAGAATAATAATTAAAAGAGCTTCATTTAAAGCAAATCACTACACGAGTCTTATTATTATTGATAACAATGTTAATCATTTCGTATCTGTTAAGAAACTTACTTACATAGTCATCCACAATTTTATTTGTTTGTTTTTTTTGATAAAGAAACACTGTCTTGATACTCTTAGTAAAATAGCCTCTAAGTTCCTTCAGGAATTTCTTTTTTTTAGTCTTTGGTTTTTCTTCCTTGAGTTGTCAAAGAGTTCTGTGCAATGATATTAAAAGAAAAATACAGAATTGAATCTATAAATCTTCCAAAAGATCTGGATTTGTTGTCACTGATTTACATGAAATTAAAATTATTGAGTAAAACTTTTGCAAAAAATTCAAGTAAATTATTAAACGACTTCTTTTTCAGAAAGAAATCACTGACACAAAAATGATCAATTGTGGTTTATTTCGACTTATTTTTCTTTAAAGGTATTTGGAATGGATGTAGCATCTGAGGTATTTTAATCTCTTTTTCGCTTTTCCTGTTCTTTGATGAAAAGGGAGACAAAAAAAAATGTTTGCATAATTCATGCCTTTGATGAATCGGAAATTTAATCTTGAAGGTAATTTTTTTTAAGGTTCTCTGGTTCGTATTAAGTAAAAAAAAAAGTATTTTCTTCGTTTAGCCTAACTGGAATTAAAGTTGAAAGAAGATTAAAAAAGAAAAAGGTTTTTAATAAAAAAAATCTTACTGATCTAAAATATTAAAAAAAAAAAAAAGCAAAGAAAACCAAAGAAAATGGAGATTTTAGCATCTGTTGCTAGTTCAAATTTCTTCCAAGATGTTGTCTATTATCTGTACATTTGAAGGTACAATTTATTATCCTCTCTAGTCAAAATTTTCTTGAGAATCATGCATGATCTCAAACTGATGAGCAGCAGTACTGAAGATAATGACTCCTGCGATCACCAATCTAACAGGCCATAAAAGAGATCCGCAGATATGTGGGGACGCTTAAATGCCAGGATATCTGAAGATGTAGGTTAAAAAAACATGATCAATATCCTGAAGCTTCTGTACAAAACATAAAGTATTAAGTATAACAACACTGTTGCTTTTTATCTATTAAAACTGTATTTTTAGTGGAAAAGAAGAAAAAGTGGAAGCAAATTTTACAATGCTCTATTCTCAAAATGTATAACAAAGATCAATTAGTAAATATATTCTATTTTATTGAATGAATAAGAGTCATCAAAAGCTCGATTTTATACCATCTTATTTTGTCTTGTCTGAAATTCAGTGATAAAATCTTTCCATCACCATCTGTATTGTCTTGTTCATAACTATTATTTTAGCTTGATTAAAAAAAATACTGCTGATTTAAGATTGATATGTTTAGACCGATGAATTTTATCTGATGATATAAACATACGGACGGAGATACGAAACACTCTTTTGTTAAAAGGTAAAAAGTTAAAAAATGGCTGATAGTTACAAGTTTCGACTTCCGTTATTGGAAGCCATCATCACAGGCTTACATACCAAGCAAGGTGCCGCCTTATAAAGTCGTTATGAAATAAACCAATAAAATAAGTGCAAAAGCATTGTGAGCAAGATGGGGTCGGAACTAATGAAAGTTAAAACAAAGAGAGGTATTTTCTTTAAACAAGACGTACACACAGACGTATATATATGTAATATATATAATAACTATAGACATATATATAAGAACTATCGAAGCTGCTAATTTGGTAAATAAATTACTATATTTAGTCTTTATACTGGTTATTCAATAATATAAAAATTGATTCTTAAATTTGGGCAAGTAACTATCGTCCTCATATTCTAAGACGATAGTTTTATTTGTGTCGACGATATGGTTAGTTTCTTTATGGTGGAGTGCAGTGCTATAATTTAGATTATATTTTTAACAGCATTAATGTGCTCATTCAGCCTAATATATCGGCTTTATAGTTAACTTGATAGTTAAGAGCCGATACCAACAGATGCAATTGTGTATACGGAACAAAATGTATAGAACAGAATGTATTTAGATATACAGAGTGTTCAAAAGCACCCGTATCGCCTGTTTTTCTCAAAAACCACGTGGTACAGTTGTTCGCGTAAAAGTTTCATTACCAAATAGTACACAAAGAATCGAATGCTGGTATTGTTGATGTCCGGTAGAAAACGGAAACGGGGCTAACTTTGGAATTTCAAATTGGAACATAGGTGATATATGATATCGTTGCATAGATCGTATGAAAAGAAACAACTTTTACTAAATGTTTTACAATTCTTTTATGTATTGAAACATAAGAATTGTAGAATTTACAGAAATCAAACAATTGTAAATGTAATAATAATGTTAGTAGCATTAAGGGTTGATAAGTTTTGTTACCAACTATGGCTAAGAAATCTATGTATTTGATATTGCCTGATTATACATTATTGTAATTGACGATTTTGAAGAAGGAAGAAAGGAAATATTCTTACGAAAATTCGATATTAAAATATATTTTTTATTTAATATGAAGAGTAGATGAACTATTTTTTGCAAGATGTTACGATGTGAACTGAAGAGGAAGTATGGATTTAGAACTTAGACTGAATGAGCACAAAAATTGATTGCTCGTCATGTTTTGTTTCCAATAATAGTTTTTGTGTTTTATGTTCAGTTTAACCAACTTTCTTAAATCACTTAGAAAAGTGAGGTTTATCAGATCACTGTGTGTGTATGTGTATGTATATGTACGGTGTATATGTGTTCCTTTAATACTTTTGAACAGCTGGATGGATCATCTTGAAACTTAGTATGCAAGTTTAAGGATTAGGGACGATCTAACGTTTATAATTGAAATCTTTTCCGAGTGGGACCTTCTCGAAAATTTAGTGAGATGAGCACAAAAATTCCCATAGACAAACAATGTAATCAAAACAATGGATTTCTATCCTATTTCTATTAATACTTCAATGCTTCAAACAATGCATTTTAATCCACTTTTAGTTAGTCCATTAATTAATGCTCCTTTTCATATGATTGAACATTGAAATCGGATTATCATTAATCATTTCAAACAACTGAAATGAGCAATGAGGATTAAGTATTTTTTTATTATTCAAAAAGAGCAAATTTTGTAATATTATATTCAATAGATATTAGAATTAAAAAAAAATATTAAAAAATTATGAAGTTTTAAGAAACGACATTTTAAACTAAATAACCTTGAAGTTCTCCGAGCTTCTTGTAATATTAAATAACAATGTGGTAATTTACTAGAAATCTTTTAAAATTACATGAAACTTAGTCATTACTATTTAAATAGAAATTAAATAACAACTAAACTTTATTTGTTGATTTCACAACTTTCAGCTTTCACAGCTTTCAGTAAAAATAAATAAGCTTGTCCATTTGTTGCAAATTCTTACCGCAAAAGCAAAGAGTGTGTTTCACTCAATTCTTGGCAATAAGAGGCTCCAATGAGCTCAGTGAGCTTCTCTCTCCTTAACTAATGGACTTGCATAATTCATCTCGAGCTCTATTCTCATCAAGCCAACCTTCGCTCCAACAAGATCTCTTGTAGTTATTCCCTGAAGAATCTGAATTATGCAAACACAAAGGAAACTGTTTGACACCCACCCTTCTTTTCACAACCCAACATCTAAAAACTTCCTACAGATAAGCACTTTCTAGCCACTGTTCTTTACAAAAACATTTATAGAGAAAGCTGTAAATATGCTCTTAAAGGCAAACTAATAAAGATGGGTTTGCTGGTAATCATGGATCAAATTGCTTAATAGCAATGATTTTTTTTTTGGTAAGAAGTGACAATATCATAAACAAAAATATACTGGAGTCAAACAGAGACAACCAATTAAATAAAAAGGGGATTTTTAATCCTTTTGTGAAATTAATCTACTGCACATTTCACGGATTACATTTTTATTTTAGATCTTTGATTGAACATGTACAAAAAAAAAACCTGCAGAATACTTGAAAAATGAAAGAAGCTTGTAGGAATAAACTTTTTCAATGAATTAATGTTCAAAATTTTAGGAGCAATCAGGATGAACGAAACAGCATCTATCCTGGAGATTTTTCATGTTATCTCTTTGATGAAACACCATCCAATCAAATGGAATATTTCAATTCCTTGTAATAACATATTCCGTGTTTGCCATCTTCTTCTCAGGGCAAATAGTTCATCGCTGCCAATATGTTTAATGGATCTTTTCGGTTGATATACAGACGTCAGAAATCGAAAAGTTTCGTTCATCTAGTTTAGAAGGAAAAGCGTCGGTGCTGCAAGAATGTAACAGTGAGTGCTAATTATTTCCCTTATTAACACACAATATACAATTTACATTCCGTTGCAAACTTCTTGATTCCATTCTTAGATGGCTAACTTCTAGTTAATGATCCTAGTTAAATAGACCAAAACCCACACAATTCGTAAAAAACATTTAATAA
>JAFIDM010010028.1:36104276-36119990 GCA_023159025.1 Thereuonema tuberculata | reverse complement strand
CTTGGAATTTGAGTTTTTAGTTTAATGCAAGCTTTAGTTTAGCTACAATAAATTAATTTGAAACTGTTTCTAATTTTTTTTTATATTTTTAACATTTTTTTTTTAAGTTAACAAATAAGAGAATCCTCATAGCTTTCTAGTGGATGACTACAACGCTTTTTTTTTTTTTTGATCGCGAATCGGCCAACTACGGACCACGCGCTAGCCTGACCCGACAACGTCAGGAAGAGGCTAGAACAGTCAAGGGGGGGACGAGATTCTCATCTCGACCAGAATAACCCAGGGGAGAAACGGACGAAACACGGAAGAAGAAAGAAACAGCCATGCCCTCGCCGGGATTCGAACCCAGATGTCCGGCATATAGACCACACGGCAGACTGCTGTCTAGACCGCTCGGCCACGCCGACACTTTATTAAACGCTTTATTAAACATTTTTTTCTCATTTTTTAAGGTAAAGCAAAAAACGAATGCCTTGAGAAATACAAAAACCCAAGCAGAAGAAGTCACTTGTAATGGTAATGTTAACAATTGGTTGAGCCTAAAGTCAAATCTTGCGATTACCCAGTTTTTAGAGGAAACGGAAATTTTAAAAGGTTTTAGAAAGCCTAAATTCAAAATTCCAACGAATCCTCATAAAAAGAATGGATATTAAGAAAACAAATAACACTATTCGGTTATCTACTACCAAAAATGTAGAAAGATTCAATACGTAAGAAATATATTAATTACTACTTGTTTTTCCACTAGGGTACTGTTGTGGGTTCTAACAGTAAAAAATCAATAAGATGTTGCTATTGGATAACTTATCTGCCATTTCAGTTTATAGGATAACAAAATTAATGATAAGCGCTCCATAAATTCAAGGGAAAGTTATCAGAGACTGGTAGAGTGAATTTTCAGTCTTATCCTGAAAAATTTTGAAGATATTATTTTATTTTATTCGCATAATTCAATCCGGTTTTTTTTTGTTTTAAAATATCATTATTTCATCATTAGTTTCCGTCCACCGAAGTTATGGAATACATTTTGTATGTATGATTAACGTAATGATGAAATTAAGTTTTTAAAGGCCTCTGATTCGTTTTCACGAAACTTATCGATTAGATCAACATGACAAGATTTAAGCTATACTATCTTGATCGTGCTAATGAGATCTTGGACATTGACCGATATTCTTTTTATTCTTATTTTAACTTACAATTATTTTATTAAAACCTCTATTTAAAAATTCACAAATTGTAAGATGAAGACTAAAACTAACAGGCTTTGAGATTCTTGTTCACAATACTGACTGAATTATACTTTGAAGTCCAGTTATTGGCTCGTGTTAAAAATAATTTCCATTACTTTGCATATTTATTAACATGCTGATGGTTCAAACTGTAATTTGAAATAGACGATTGAGTTTAGATGGGCGCCCATTTCAAAGGCAGTCGCACCTTTATTGCGCATATTTATTAGTGGCATTTTAAAATCTCCTTTGTATATCAGTGCAAGATGGTGCTGTTGCAATGGCTCATAGAAATCCACTTAACACCTCATAACAATCAAGTGCTGCCTCGTAACTCCCTCACACAAACCAAACTAATACAACACATGTCTCAATTTAATTACAAAACGCACATTCAAAACTCAATTGAATTCCGGCTTCCATCTGCTGATCAGCCATCTAACTACAGGACGGCGTTCAGGTAAAATAACATTCAAAGCAGAAATGAAATATTTGATTATCTACTTTACAAAATAACAATAAATACATAGTTGGCATGGCAGCTTTGGAACACCAAGTAGAGGATTGAAGTAGTAGTTACACCTAAGATACTGATTGAGAACTTCTAGATTTATTTCGATAATGGCTCTTTCGAGAGATCTGTATGTTGGTAGATTTTTCGGTCCGTAATGGTCGAATTTACGGGAAAATCAACGTATAGATCACATTTGGTGGCATTTATCTATTATGATAATTTCAGAAGCAGTTTGAAGTATAGCAAATAAAGTCCTTCAATAAAAAGTACGTATTTGGCATTTTTTTCTGCATCTAGGTCCTTACCAATTGGTCGGATGTGTAGCAAAATCAACAGTTATTCACAACTACTACTACTTATTCACCACTGCAGCTTCTTAGGATACATTGTCTTTTAGGTACGTGTATGTAATCCACTTACAATTGTATCCTAAAACACTTTTGATCTAATACCTATATCTCTCCGATGAATACTACTCAGCATTACAGATTTGATCAAATCTGTAACAACGTTTGGTAATGGTAGGCGTAAAAATACTAAAATATTACTGGAGCTTTCGTAGCAGAATTATGAGCAGAAGCTCATAACCAAAACTAATCAACTTTTATATTAACCATTCCAACTTCTTGAGAATCATTGTTAAAGTGCCATCAATTTCCCCTTAAGTGTATTCTTGTAGATCTCCTGGAAGACAAAGAATACTGTTGTTATGTAAGTGCATTACAACAATATAAAAATGATATGATGAATATATTTAATACAATCGACCACACGAAAACAGAGTCAGGTCGTATCAACTGAGTACATATCCTTCATATTAAGAAGTTTAAAAAGTGTTAAGTTTATTATAAACTTATTTAATGGGGTTTAATTTGCATTAAATGTAATATGAAAACGGGAAGAAAACTCGAGAAAGCTCAAATTCGTTAAATTCGTTTTGCTTTCACGCATTGAGCCATCAATGTCCCATATTGCTGTCGATGATGGCTCAATGTGTGAAAACAAAACGAATTTATGCATTCTCGAGTTTTCTTCCAGTTTTCATATAAACCTATTTATAATATTTATTCCGCCTTAACTTCTACTGTGGAAAGCTATGTACTTCCTCCAAAGTACTTTGATTGTTTCCTTCGAAGTGTATTGATTCTTGTAAACTCGTTACCTTTTTTTATTTAAATGTAAATTTATTAAAAAAAATATAAATAAAAAAACAGTTCCTCCGAAACTTGCTATCTTTGTCTTTTAGCTTTGATTCAGTCTTGATTTTTAGAAAGTTTTATTCATGTGTGAGGATTCATCTATCTATACATGTACAGGGTGCACGGGAAAGTCAAAAGTCACCCAAATAATTTTGTTTGAAGGTAGCTAGAGTTCGGGACGTCAGATATTGGTACAGGAAAACGGCCATGCGGTATCAGATGAGACTGATGGTAGCGCTCGTAGCGACAAAATGTGGAAGTTAGTAATCCTATCTCAGAAACTATGAGAGATATGGAAAAAAGTAAATGAGAAAGTTGTAGAACATCACGGAATTAGTAGGAAATGATATTTTACAGAAAAGAATCGTGCAAATAGAAGGCAGTAATCGTTGAGAGCATACATCTGTGTTTGCTGTATTTAAATGATGATGGCAGTGATATGACGCCACTCCTGCAGATAAAGCTCATGCTTTGTAATCTATAAAGAATCGTCGACAATCGAATATTCCGTTAATGACTACATAGTATCTTCTAAACAAAAATTCATGGCAGGTTATTCTAATGAAGAATATTGTGAGATGATACTGCGACAGTCAGCATGAGAGAAGTACGAGAAAATTTAGTTTGACATGTGACTTGTACCATCCCAGGATAGTGTTACAAATTAAGGGAAATTTTACAGAAGCATGGTGCTCACCCTTTCCTTCCAGTAATCATGCAAGCACTGGTGCCAGGGGATGACCGTCGACTGTTGGATTGGTGCAATTTTTCAATGAACATCCTAGATGGAAATCTAGTCTTTTTATCAAACATTCTTTGGACAGACGGAGCGCAATTCACATGTGGCGGAGTACTTAACAAACGAAACACCCATTGTTGGGCGCATAAGAATCCGTTATCTGTACGGGAGTCCGACACCTTCGGAGAAAAACCACCTACGGTTATGGTGGTCAAATAGAGTGGCCTCCTCGATCATCTGACCTGACTCCAATGGTTATCTGAATGAGAAAGTGTATGCAGTGGAAGCGACGATTCTCCAAGATCTGCGACGTAGAGTAGTTGCTGCCTTTGAGAGATTGATGCCCACAATCCTGACGAACTTCCAACAGGAATTTTTTCCCGCATACAAAGATGTATTGGACTGTTAAACTGGAGGATATGTACGCACCACTTTTGCATGAAATGACATTCCGAAAACTTAGCGTCTCCCGCCTGATATTTGGACGATTGTTTTCGGTAAAATGTCATTTCCTACTAATTCGGTGATGCTGTACAGCCGGAGTTGGGCACTAATGTATTTAAAAGTATTGAAAGTACAGATTACAATTAACGTGTAATGTATTACAGGTTATTGCATTAACGTGTAATTGATTACAAGGTAATCCCAAGTATGTTTTGAACAATGTAATTATATTAATCTGTCATGCATTACATTGCAGACGATGTAATTCAATTATTTAATAATATCATTGAAAAGTAATTGAATTATTTGGTGATGAAATTACACAATTTGTAATTAATAATTATCCAGTATATATTGTATAGTTTTCGTGTTCCAAAAGCTATTTCTAGAGAATCCGGGCAGGTAACGTAGCAGACATAGACCAAAGTGCTGTGTAGACTATTCCAGAAATTTCTAGAATGTTCTAGAATGTGCTAGAATGTACGAAACTGATTTGATTACATTTTTCACATATTGTTTAACCGATATACCACATCAATATATATTTCCTTCATATGTATTATTTCGTTCAAATCTTTTACTTGAGGTGAGGAAGGAGATAACGACTCATTTCATACAAGTACTGTGAAGGGTGTGTTCAAACAACATTTACAACCTCCAAACATAGAAACATTTCAAGTCCGAGGTTCATAAGTTCAAATAACCGAAACAAGATGTAAGGGTGTAATGGTTGCTGATTTATTTACATTTTATTGTTTACCACAAATTATTTATTGGTTAATTTACCATAAATTATTACTTCATCATTAACTACTACAATTACAATTATTACCTACAAAATGTCATTACAATGACAATGTAATTGCCAGTTCCCCATTACGATGTAATGGTAACTAAGTTCTGGTTCATAATTACCATTACAATGTAATGTATTCCGATTAATTCAATTACGATTTTCTCCAACTCTGTACGGCTTTCTCATTAACTTTTTTCCGTATCTTTCATACTTTCCGAGATAGGGTTATTAACTTCTATATTTTACCGCTAGGGACGCTATCTTCAGTCTCATATGATAACGCGCGGTCGCTTTTCTATAACAATACCTAACTTTCTTTACTCTAGCTAACCTTCGTTCAAAAGTTATTTGGATGACTTAGGACTTCCCCATGCAGGAATAGTCTGTATTCGTTTTTTCTCGGGAACCACATGAAACACAGGGCTAAATGTGGCATCAAATTAAAGGTCCTGATGTGGAGGCATGCAGGAACTTGTTGAGTTTTCTTAAAAGTAGCTTTAATAAAAAATTGACGCCTCCTGGATCCCTATTATTGCGTCCTCCTGCAACAAGAAAAATAGTTGAATCCGTTCGCATCAAAGTAATCTCTGTAAATAAATATTTTTTTTTTCACTTAAATACGATTAAAAGATTTCTAAATAACATTTAACGTTTGTGTAATCATTGAAAAAGAAATAAAACGCCAACTCATACATTAAAAAACATGAAACACTTTGAAACATGACATGTTTCGTTCGGTCATGGCCGGACATTTACAAGTTAGATATGCACAAGAAACTCAAACGACTTAAATAGATTATAATAAACTGGAACACCACTGAGAAGAAAGCATGACGCCTGGCTCATCAAGAAGTTGAGCGTCATCTCGAGCCCAGAATTGAACCATTATCTAGAACCGTCATCACCGCCTGAACGAACCACGCATCCTCAAGATGATAGCTGCCTAATGAACCTGTCAGTAATACAAGTAGACAAACCTCTTAAAAAATCCCGGCTGGGGCAAGCACATGTCCGTGGTTCGTTCTGATGATTATAATTATTTAACGGCCATTCATGTAAGAGATACTAAACATTCCATAGATTTTGAACATCCCATTATCCTCGCATTACTAATCTCGGCACTTATTACGGAAATGTGAAGAGTCCATTTTTATTTTAACGGGTCCTCCTGCTTATAACGATTGTTTTGCCGTTGGATCCATTTATGAATATGGCTTCAAAACAAAATAAAAGGATAAAATTACAAATCAGTTTTAATTTACGCATTTTTGGGAAAGGATTTTTTTTTTTACAGTTTTGTCTACACGTATTACTGTCAGGTTCATTCGGCATCTATTGAGGATGTGAGGTTCGTTTAGGCGGCGAAGACAATCCTTGATAATTGTTCAATTCTGTGTTCCAAATGGCGCTTAACTTCTTGGTGATGTCATCCATCATGCTTTTATCTCATTGGTGTTTCCTTTATTTTAATTTATTTAAGTTGAGTTCGTTATGCATATCTCACTTGTAAATGTCCGGCCACGACCCGACGAAACATGTTATGATTTTAATATGATTAAAAGATCTTATTTAATCTGAATTGTCACTTAGAAGAACTAATTTTCCAACTGTAGAATATCTATGAGTTCTACTTGTTTAATGTAATTACCTATAAATCACTGTAACCTATTCCTATATTTGTAATTTCTAAAATTTCATGTAACAAAATACAGATGTTTAAACTCTTCAGGTTTGATTGAAATAAAACTCTACATGTTCAAGTAATAAAATATCTAAATTCCCAATTTTGAAATATGAAATACACTATAGCCTGTAACATAGAGAAGACAAATGGGGACCACTACCTACAGAGCAGATTTCGGGTCCCCAGCGGACACA
Source organism: Thereuonema tuberculata (assembly GCA_023159025.1). Lineage (NCBI taxonomy): Eukaryota > Metazoa > Arthropoda > Chilopoda > Scutigeromorpha > Scutigeridae > Thereuonema > Thereuonema tuberculata. The sequence goes on along the minus strand of JAFIDM010010028.1, from coordinate 36,113,188 downwards.
ACACACAGAAGAAGACGAAAGAAACAACCATGCCACGACCGGGATTCGAACCCAGGTACTGGCGCATTGGACGCCACGGCTGGCCGCCGCCGAGACCGCACGACCACGCCAGCACGGCATATGAAATACACTGTGTACCAAAGTATTATTCCTTGAGTAGTCGTGCCAGTAAGATTCTGTAATACTTGACATACTGACATCATTCTTTAAATAACCAAAATGGATTCTGAGAACCTGAAAATGTGAAAGTTTATGATAAATTCTAAGATACTGCTTATTGTTTATGCTTTGTTATGAATTACATGGAACTAAAAAAATTAAAAACTAACTGTCTGCATGACGACAATTCTCAATTTTCATTTCTCGAGTATGAAGAAAGTAAAAACAAAAGTAGGAGAAAAATCACTAAAATTCCCTAGAAAAATGTGGTCTCTTACAACAAAGAAAAGCTTGTATTCTTTGGGATTCATTATAGAAGCCTTGCAATCACAAGGGCGCTTCTTTCATTTCTTGGCTTTTGTCCATTGATTTCTTTCTGAAAAAGGGAAGGACCAGTCACAAGGAGCTTGCGGGGATTCCAGTGTAATTTTCTCAGTGACTCTTTTTGATTCAATTTTTCTATTGCCCTTTTTTTATGTTTCCTCTCCTTTATTGGACAGTAATCTACTTTAAGTCTGATTACAAGGGTTACGTGTGAACCATTACCCTGTTGGTGTGGGTGTGATCATCTAAATTCCAACATTTGTCCTGAAGCAGGTGTATCTGACGAGTCAATGCCTCGAACAATTACAAGAGAAAACTTTTAAAAAGAAAAACAAATAAGAAATAAGATAAAAAGAAAAGTAAAGTAGTTATTTTGTACTTGGTTCTTCATGTTCAAGATATCACAGACATGCAACTTATTAAGGAATTAGATACGTTCCTTGCTTTTAATTAATTCTATAAATGTCTCGTTACTTCTTTACAAAAGGTCTCCATTTCATTACACTAATAGTGCTACTAATTCTAATTTTCGCTTAAATATTTCCCTCCTTTATTTGTACGTTTCACTGATGTCATAACAACAAAAGACTAGTTATTTTTATTAACAATAAAAGACTATAAAAAAGTAAGCTACATCTTCACTTAATTAAAACTGGCTCGCACGGGAAATAATGTTGATAGAAAATAACAAGATACAAAGAAAAATTTATAGCGTAACAAATGAAAATCGTATTCAATAGAGTAGACGTAAATTAAAGTCAAAGTATGTCTTTAAAAAAAATTACACTTTCTCATTACATTTAAAAAAAAAAGTTGTATAATTTAACAAATGTATTTCCCTTAGAACTGCTCGAATTGTTTAAATATATGAGATTATTTTTCCTCAACATTGATTAAGTGTTTGATTGAATTTAATTTAACTTGATTTTGTATTAATGTAATGCAATTATTATGTAACTTCAGCACCTGCACACAGGATCTAGAAGTAGAACCTAGCAGTACTGTAATTTCTTGGTATTTTAAATAAATAAATAAAAAAAAAATCTTAAATATAAAATTTCGTCAAAATCACGCTTATTTCACAGTGGAAAGTGTCTAACAATTTTTAAGGCTAGATATATTTTATACTTAAGCGTTTTTCAATAATTTCAAATTTATCCTACTTTTACAAGAATCCGGATCACAAAATATTGTATGATTAGATGTATTACCGGCTTCGCCCGGTTGCATGTTGGAATGCAAAGAATTGTTTAAGTCGCAATTTACGTGTAAACGCAATTTAAGTGTTTGGAACTTTTACATTTTTAAACAATTTTTCCAAAAAGAATTGAGTGTACAAATTTCTCGCTATTTATCTATTATGTAACAATTATTTACTTAAAATGCATGTAAAAAAATAATAAAGTTTGAACAGTAAAACATTGCAAAACATGTCGGTCAAAAGATGCCTTTATCATGTAATTCCCGCTACCCTCAACTATCGCCACCCCGAGATCCCGACCAACGTAACAATAGAGACATAGCAGCCTAAGCCTCTCTCCCGCTATCAATAAATCCTAATTACTGAAAGCCTATTAAGGCTATATCGATGAAGAAACTTTGTTAGTATCTTTAAAAACCCTACTCTACATGTGGAAGTTTCAGGAAAATCCATAAATATAGTAGAAACATACGGATGTAAAATTTAAATACTTTTATTTTTCAATATACTTTGAAAATAAAGTATATTTAAAGAGTGAATCCATATTCGTAAAAAAAAATATCTTACTATCCTTGTTTTCTAGGGGATAATGAGATGATTTTTACTTTTAATGAAGGGAAGTTTAATCACTAGAAATCTCAGAAAACACATCAAAATTATTTAATGGTTCAAAAGTTGTAAGGGATAATTTACATTAATTGCAGGGTGCAATAATTGTAAGATGCAGTAAAATTTTGTTTAGTTTTCGATTCAAAAATACTTGTATCTAATTCGTGAAACTTCCTTTAGGCTTTTGAAATTTTTCTTCACTGCTTGATTACCTAAATAAAGTGACCACAAACCATCCTGATACTCCTCTTACCGAATTGTGAAAGCCGTTTTTAAATTGGTTTAATATTTTTAAATTTTAAGCGCACAAACATTTTTATGCCCTTGTATATATGAGAGAAAGAGATATTTTAAAGCTATTATAAAAAAATAAATCATTTTTTTTATTGGTAAAACTAACAAACTAACTAACTATTGTTAGGCGTATTGAATTTTATCTTTAAATAAAATAAATATTACAAAATTCTAAATTCTGTAACTGTCTCCTCGCAAAAAAAAGAGGAAAAACTGGATTTGATTAAGATCTTACTGCGTTTTTAAGGGTTGCCAAATACAAATATAGAATTAATTTAATATACTCAATATATACTCAAAATTGTCTACTATTTTGAATAGAATAATTGAACTGTTATCATATCTAAGAACTATGCAAGAATCTCTCGAATAATTTCAGAAACCAACTTACAATCATTATTTTGTTTCTATTTTATTAGTAAAACATGTTTATTTTCCTGGATTTTCTGAGATTTACTGGAAAAAAAGTGAGGAAAAAAGTGAGAAATTCCTCGATAAATAAAAAAAAAATGAAACAAAAAAAATAAAAAATAAAGGAATTCAATGCCTAATTTAATTTTGATTTGAATTTCATCATGAAAAACGAAACACAGATTAATGTTTAGTTCATATAAAATCGTAAATATATGAGGCCTCTGATGAAACGGCATCAGTATTACAAGCAGTGATAAATAAACAATGTGTATCGAAGCAATAAAAGAATACCGTAGGGCATTAGGCATCAGATAAAAAGGAATAACGAAACTTAATAAGATTATCTGTGTGTGTGTTGTTGAGGAGGGATATTCATCCATAATATATAAATCACCGCTATTATTTTTGTACCTTCTGGTGTTGACACAAAAAATGGATCGCAACGCTTTAAAAATTCATGAGAATTCACAGGAAAAAATGAGGCATTGATATTTGCAAATTATTAAATAAATTTGAATAAAAACAACAAAAACTATCTTTTTGTCTTTTTCAAGTGTTTTGAAGTACACTTTTATATGGTTTAAAACAGTTCTTATATATATTTCCTTGTGTTAAATCATCTAAAGATAGTTTACTATGCATTTTATACGACTGAATATCAAATTTGAATTGGCAGAGATGGTTGGATACTTGTATTTCTACCTTCTGTGTTCCTTCTTTCACTTCTATGTTGTCTCCTATTTGCTTACCGCTGGTATAGTTCTAATTTATTGGGGAAAAAAACCTACAGCTTTCTTCTCTGGTGAAAATAAATGGCAAAGCAATAGAGGCCAGAACCAAATAAGTTCAAAGTAACAATGAACTTTGTATGTTGCCATTGTTATTATGGTAACGGAACAGACAGAATCATTTAATAAAATTGTAAATTATCTAGTAATGGCCTCAAGAAACTTAAACCAGACTTAAAATTAACAATCTTTATTTTCTCAAAATTCATTTGTTAACTTGTTGTTTTCTGCAATTCAAACTGCTTCTTTTTGTTTACAGTATTTCAAATGCCATAACTTCATTGCATTTATGAAGATGCTAAGTTAGCAATTACCCTTTTGCTGAATCGACCTAGTGGTTTTCTTTAAAATGTTTGAAAAATAAATGAATTTCTTTTTACCTTATACTATCTTGACACTCACCTATAAAAAAAAAAGAAAAGAAAAAAATATTAGAAAGTAATTAAATATTTATTAAATGTAATAAATATCATTATCCCTATCTTTCATCTACATCGATTTTCGTCTTTTTTAGCAAAAGACTTCTTCAGGATTAAAGGAAAAAAACTCCGTCTTCTTCCTCACAAAGCAGTTATGAATACAATACTTAAAATTTCTGTCTTTCTGATATGTTGAATATTGTATTCATAACGTTTTCTGAGGAACCTTATCCTGTTATCTTGAAGTCTTTTGCTGAAATCGACGAAATATCGACGTACATAAAGGATATGGATAAAGATATTTGTTACATTTAATAGACGATTAATATCTATATATTAGGAATTATTAAATATTTTATTTTCTTCAAATATTTAAATAATTAAAGTATTTCTATGCCAAAATTTATTCCAGTTTTTAAAAATGAGGTTCGGTCAATACACCTGCTACTTTATTGTGATATAAGAAAAAGTTCCTTCGGTCTATCTGACATAATAATCCGCGCGGTAATTCTGTAGTTTTCAATCCACCTGTACAGTTTTTATTAACAGTTAAACGAAAGTACTTCTGTTATATAATTTAGCAAAGTCGTTAGTTTTAATTAACTAACATTTTTTGAATGTCATGACTGTACTAAGTTTAAGTTAGACTTTTTTTATTATTATTTACTAGATTTATTATGATTGTTTATTAGAATTGCACTTAGACATTTCTTCATTACATTCAATATCTCGCCGTACCCATAACTTTTTTTCTTTTAATCTCAATATACCATTAAGTATATATATGAAAATAATTAAGTAAATTTAGAATAATATTTTCTGAATTTAAATATCAGCAGTGGTCATAAAAAGATTATGTTGAGGTTAAAAAACAACTTTTTAAAAATTCAAGCATATTGTTAAGGGGTGGTATCTCAGTGTTCATTACAAAAGAACTATCTTAATAAGAAATAAATAGCATATTCTGTCAATTGAACTATTTTTTACCTAAGAATACAGACAAAAAAGTGACTATAATAAGTTTACATTCGAAATTCAGTTTATTCAAACTAATGGGCACCTCTGCAACCGGATATCCAGAAATTCGGATAGTATTGTTCTTTCATGGAATTATCTCACATATTATTACAAAAATGGATCATTTATAGTGTAAAATAAATAAAATCAAATTTTTCTAATATAAAATCGAAGACAAAGATAGTTTTTAAACATTCAATCCGTCTTGGAAATATCAAGTCTGCAGCAACCATTATTAACATATTACTTATCCAAAAAAATTATATTCTAAGCAAAAGAAAATAAAAAAAAGAAACAAAGAATCGAAAACATTTGTACCAACTTCAGCTGCTAAGATAAACTAAGATTAAAAAAGAAACAGATCAGCTTAGTTGATAGAAACCTCGATTACTAGAATTATACATAACTCTTTACATAAAAAGCTAATAAAAACTGGTTTTCGTAAGTCACTAAATAAAATTTTAGCAATTTTATATTTTTATAGTGTAATAACACCGAAAGGATGCTTGTTGCGTGTTTTGGTACAACAATGCTAATAATAAAGTAATAAGTAGCTTTTATTTAACTTCTACAGCTATATGAGTACTATTATGAGACCAGCCTGTTTCCTTTAAGCCTGTATATGTGATTTGTTGGAAAAATAAGTAAATCATAAACGATGTTACATGGTCAGCTTTATTTGTTTTGTTCTAATCAACTGAAAGTTATTTACAGATACAATGCAGAAAACATATTATACAGTCAGATCAGTAAAATGCTTGAGGAACGCATTTCAGCTTAGCCACACGACAATCACATCATTGGATTATCCTATATTTCAGGAAAAGGATCAATAATCTTTTTCTCCCTATTTCAATAGTCACCATTAATCTTTATTCGTTATGATGCTACACCTCACAACAGTCTACTGAACCGATACAACAATTTTTTTTCTAGTAGAGACACAGAACCGTCTTGTATTTTTTTCTTTTGGTTTTTATCACTGCCTAAACGATAACGGACATGCAAAAGAAAGGAAATTAAACACTATCTGGGTTTTTTTCCCATTACCAGAAACCTTCTTGTTAGACATTGAGAGAGGAAAAAAGAATTGTGCCTTAGGAGAAGAAAAGAAAATTAAGGAAATGTGTTCTTTTCTCAAAGTAAAAGATTGTCAAATATGATGAAAGAAATAATCAATTATACACCTAGGAGTAAACTGAAATCAGAAAAAAAAAATAGATAAAATTTATTTATTATGAAAGCAAGTAATGCTGCACGACGCAAATTAGTGCTAAATTAAAAAAAAAAAGCAATAAACATTTAATTGATAAATCATATAACTACCATTAACGTATTCTTGAGTAATTCCTGTGTTTTTGCCTGTGTTGGCTCAACAGAAATCTCATGGAGATAAGGAAATGAGTTCGTTGAAATTCCATTTTTTTCTTTATAATAATAAAAGAAACCACTATGAACTGCCTTCAGACTTTTTGACTTTACAGCGAAATTATTTATATCTTAAAATTAGTAATTAAACAACTCGAGGTTTTACTTTAAATTCCTTTCTGTAGCTTAGAAAAAAAATCAAAGGTTATTTCGGAGTTTTCCAGATTATCAATATTGTCTGCATATATTAAAAAAAAATGAATAACAAATAGCTACTCTTTAAAAATAAAAGTAACAGTTGATTATGTGAAGGATTGTCTTAACAGAAATGCATAAATCTTAAAAAACTTGATAGATTGTTTACATTTTCTAAGTGTAGTCTTATTGATCAATGACTAGTCACAGTTCGCCAGTCAATGAATGCTTTTCAAAAGTAAACATCGAAAATTCTTTGTTTACCTTCAATCTTTTCAAGTCCAATTTCACAAGAGCTTTTATTTACTTCAATGCAATTTAAGTCAAATACAGGTCTTATCTTTATTCTATCTATAAACTTCTTATATTCGCATGGTTGCATTCTATCAATGAGAAAGATTCTTGCATCTACTGCAATGGAAAAGAAAACAGAGAATCATTTTTAATAATTTTGTTTGCTATTCTCAATACAATAACAATCACCTGTATATTTTGACCATCCAAGGAAAAAAATTCTGTAAAAAGTAATAAGTAATAGATGTAAAGAATTAATGGGAAAAAAATGCACCTCAAAATAAAAAAAAATGCAATTCACATTTTATTAATAACGATGCTATTGGAAATGACCAAAAACCAACGCTGTCGTTATGAAAAATTTAGTTTCTTTTGTTAAACATGCTTTGATTCGCAGATTGAACATGTATTTATTCATACATAAAGTTAGTTTGATTCTAACCGAAGCGTCTCGTACAAGTTCTGTGTATACAAGGAACTGTGTATACAATTTTTATTGTAATGAGTTACAGATAATTTAAAATAATTCAAGAACATTAATGGATTAAAAAGTTTGATTTTTGGGAGGTTGATAAACCAATGACTATTCACTCGATTTTGATTTCCACTTTCGTCGTCACTTAATATTTCACGGACGAGCGTCGGACTGGTCCTTTATTGTTAGAGGACAGGTCTATTAAGTTGGTGATCGTAACAGGCTTACTTCCTAAGCTGTCTACCACCATTTAAAGGAAATTATGTTGTGATAAACTCCGCGCGATCTTCAAAACATGTCCCCGCAATTTTCCAGGATTATCTGGATAAAAAAATACGTGGAAAGTTATGTTAATTCAACTAAAAGACAAAAAAAAGTCACTAGAAATAAACATAGATGTTTTGCAGCTAGTATTGGAAATTTAACTTACATTTTAAAAGAGGTAACAAAAAATCTGACAATATCTTATCATCCATTTCTATTCTGAAGTGAAGAAAGCATTCTCAAAGCCATTCTCCCTCTTGGTTGATCTTGTCCAATGATTTCAAATCTGTATTTTTCTACTTTTCTTCTTCTTCTTCCTTCATTTCTTATCTCCGAAAGATTTGAAGAGCGCTTGACTTGTCGCCCACATTGTACGTATTAAGACCAGTCGGAAACAGATAAAGGAGGCAAGTGGGTGGAAGCACAGTCCCAGGTGCAGCAGGACCAGCGCAATTCGCATGGCTTGGGGGGGTGGAGACGAGAGGAATTACACGGCCACTGCGACAGAGTGTCCAAGTTGGGTCCACTCTTCCTTGGCTGAGTTCCTGGGTGGGTGGGAGGTGGTAGAGGGCATCAATCGATGCAGAACGCGGGAGCGTGGTGGGTGTCTTCGATCCGCTCTTCCTACTTGATTGACTTCCAAATGTCGTCTTCTTCTGGCAGTCTTAGGTCTTTCTGTGAATAACCCCATCCCTCCTCTTTCTAAATAAGATAGGAATGAGCAGAAGAGATAAAACTGAAGCCGCCAAGCGTTATCCAATAGAAAAAATACATAAAAAAAACTGTTTTAAGAATGTGCTATTTTCAAGTAATTCCAAAATTCTTACTGCGATCTTGAGAAGGAGACCATTTTAGAATTTTATTCGTCTTCCTTAATCCACTGGCATACATTCGGCATGCATTCATATTTTGTATTCATAATTATTAATGTAATTTATTATTAGTATTTTTCAATAAGTTGTTCTCAATATTGCTACATAGTCCTGGAAGTCAGGGATTCGAGGTTAACATGCGTTAGTTCCTTTGCAAGCGACGTTTTTAACTTCTACCTCAAACGACTACTTTTATTCTTAAGTTTGAACATTCTTGAA